>CM076571.1:248382890-248703862 GCA_034641835.2 Pinus albicaulis
CATCACAGCGCAAGTAGAGAAGGTCCCCAGAGTGGTACATTGGATACATGGATCTTATGAGCGAAGGTATTGAGATAGAACCATCCTCTTTTGAGGAAGCAGTGCAAAAAATAGTGTGGGTCTATGCCATGGTTGAGGAGTATGACTCCATTATCAGAAACAATGCATGTGAAGTTGTCCCAAGGTTAGTGGGGAAGTCAGTTGTAGGATCCAGGTGGGTCTACAAGGTGAAGCAAGAAACAAATGGGAATGTGGAGAAGCACAAGGCCATATTTGTGGCCAGAGGGTTCTCTAAGGTGGAGGGGATTGACTATGATGAGAATGTTTCACCATTCACAAGATACTCATCTATCAAGTCCATCCTTGCACTCTCAACACAGATGGGATGGAAGATACATCAAATGGATGTAAAGACAACCTTTCTCAATGGATTTATTGAGGAATAGGTGTACATTAAGCAACTGGAAGGTTTTGAGACCTTAGACAGGGAGTTGCATGTGTGCAGACTCAAGAGAGAACTATACAGGCTGAAATAAGCACCTCATGCTTAGTACTCCAGGATCGACAATTATTTACCCAGGTTGGGCTTCACCAAGAGTGAAGTGGATGTGAACCTTTATCATACTGTGGTAGATGGTAAGCTTTTGATTATTGTACTTTATGTTGATGATTTGAAACTGACATGTGATGAGCAGCTCATCAAATCTTGCAAAGAGGATCTTGCAAGAGAATTTGAGATGAAGGACACGGGGCTCTTGCATTATTTCCTTGGATTGGAAATATGGAAAAGAGATGGGGGTCTATTTGTATCTCAGGGAAATTATGCCAACGATATCCTCAAGAATTTCCACACGAAGGGCAAAAAACCCATTGAGACTCCTCTAGTAGGAAATTGGAGGAAGGAGGATGCTACTTTAGGCGAAGTAGTGGATGCTACTATTTGCAGGCAGCTTGTGGGTTCACTCATGTATTTGGTGAACACACGACTAGACATATGCTACGCAGTTAACCAACTTAGTCAAGCTATGGTTAATCCTACCAAGATATTTTAGAAGATAGGAAAATATGTGTTGAGATACCTCAGGCACTACAGAGTATGGGCTATGTTATAGACATACAGAGGGAGTGAAGCTTCAAGGCTTCACCAATGTAGACTGGGCAGGGAGACCATCCGACAAGAAGAGCACATTAGGGGGCATCTTCAACATAGGATCACCAATAGTTTCCTGGTACAGCAGGAACAAAATATTAGTTGCACTCAGTTCAACAGAGGTAGAGTACATGGCGTCCAACTAGGCAGCATGTGAGGCCATCTGGATGAGGAAGATACTTGTTGGTTTGTTTAGTCGATAGATGGATCCGACGGTGATACATTGTGATAACCAGAGTTGCAACAAACTCTCGGTTAATCCAGTTTTTCATGATAGGTCCAAGCATATTGATATTCAGTATCACCATCTCAAAGATTGTGTGCAGAGGAAAATTATGTCATTAGAGTACATTCCCACTGAGGAGCAGGATGAAGACATCTCGAAGAAGGCGCTGGAAAGAAGAAAATTCAAGTTCCTCAGAGACAGGATTGGGGTAGTAGATAATGCCTTTCTTGTTGAGAGGGAGTGTTGAAATGGGACCAAGAAATGGAACCCAAAGAGGGCTTCTAATTTAAGTTTTCCTTAATTAAACTGGAAGAGAATTTGTAATTTCATCTCATGACAACTTGTATTAGTTAACTAAGTCAAGAAGACTTAGTTAGCTCAGGAAATTCAAGTTGAGGGTCAAAGAGGAGGCATGTAGAGTTCTCCCATGATTTTAGGGGGTCCAATTACAGTTATTTGTGATTTGTAATTAGTTAACTCAATTAATTGAGTTAAAATCAGTTTAACTAGTTCCAACTAAGAGATGAGCTAGTGACAGGTCCAGTGATGATCCAGATGGATATTGGTGGCCACCTGCCTATTCGACCTAGTCAGTTTCATCATTTTTCTTATTTACTATTTTTAGTAGTTTTTCGAGTCCTAAACTCCCGGAGCCGTTTTGAGGCCTCAAACGACGTTTTTTGGGCATGATTCCTTTAATGAATTCAAAGAAATCACATCAGTAGTTTTAGTCCTCGGAGAGATATCTCCAACGAGGTATCATACATGTCAAAAAGAGATAATATGACCAAGTTATGACCCTAGGAAGTTGGCTGCCCAACTAACCCCAACGGGGCCCTTAAACTCTTGGTGTTACATCTCCCCGGGTTAGGGTTTTCTCTTATTGTTCAATAATAAAAAGGCCCTTGAGCCTCATTGTAACATAGTTAAGAGGCATTTAGTCGCCACATCTCTTCTCAGAGATAAGTTACCATTGCCCGAGCTAGTTTATTTGTTATTCTATCTGTAAGCATTTTTCAGTATTTGATATTAATGGAATGAAGTGTTATTCCTGTTGCATCTTTGTGTTTATGTTTATTTATGTATTTTATTGCATTCTTGCATAAATCTGGATCAAGTGAATTAAATTTGATTTAATTCAAAAGCAGTGATCGATTAGTTAACTGATAATTAGCTATAAATAGTTGTTGCATGTCAGTTCTAAGGAAGGCCCAGCTGAAATTAAAGTTAAAGAGAAGATAACTATCAGTTGTATAATTAGAAAATTGTACTGGTCATGTATGAGGTCATTATGAAGCCTTGGATGAATTGTGCAATCAATTCTTGGGAATTTCCTATTTAATAGGGCCACAATTCCTCCAAGAATGTGTGATCAAGGCTGGTCAAACATAGGCTAGGAATTGGTTAAGTATTTGATTTATTTTTCCTAGATCAAAGTGAGACATTCAGTAGAGTGTAGAGGTTTCTCATTGAGAGAAAAGAATTGTATTGTTTCATGGTGTTGACTTTATACAATATACAAATAGTGGGGTTTTGAGTAGTTGCTTTCCCCAGATACATCTTGTGTTGTGCGATTGATTATTTCTTTCTCTTACTTGTTATGTGATTGTGCGATCGTATTTGGTTTCTACAAATTGTAGAAGGATTCAGTACTTTGTTTTAGTACATTACAAGATCAGATTGAATCCCTTTGGATAATTTTTACACACTATGTGTATGTGTATATGATTGAAGAGAAGCAAATGCAATGGGTGCTTGCCGGGTGTGGAAACCAATCCGGTTTGTGTATAGAAAGAACAAAGGCAAAAGTAAGGACCAATGAAGGATAAGTATCGATATTTTGTTTCAGTCCTTGAAGAATAATTAAATAAAACACATAAAAAATACTAGAGACAGAGAAGCGGCAGAAAATTCCTTAGCCTTAATGTATTCCTCTCATAATGTACAAAATAATGAAAATGATACAAATATAAATACATGAGGAAATTTGTCTCAAGATAGTGTGTCTATCTTGGACAATTTGTTTGAGAAAATATCTCAACCACGCACTAATCTAGGAGCCCAACTAGTTGGAGAGAATCTCTCATCCAAGTAGACCTAAACTGACTCCTATCTAGGAGGAACAAACCCAATCTAGAAAGGTAGGATTAAATCCTAACTTTCATGATAATAATTAATTTAACTATTTTGGACTTAGAGTTGTTTTTATCACATGAGAGTTAGGCTGACATTCCCCCCCTCAACCATAAGTCCAAAATAAGAACTAGGAACCATCTTCCAAGTTCTCATGCTAAAACTGTTGATCCTCAATGAAAAAACACAGCCTGAAAAACTGCCAAAGTTGGATGATGAAAACTCCAATCTGAAGAAAAACAAACCACAAACCTTGAATCAGCTGCAAGTCTGATACACCTCTGGAAATTGCTTGACAACTCCATCAAATGCCAAGTTGCACTGCAAAAGGATTCGTCTGTCCTTTTCTTGGTCCACTGACCACCAAAGTGAACAAAAGAATGTCCACACATGTTCTCTATCAGCATCCCAATCGCTTGTCCTCAGGCAAAATTGTTGAAGTTAAAATTCTCAATTTCTTTCCCATTGGAAATTTTGACGATGCCCACTGGCTTATTTGTTGATGACTATAGAAACTGCTTACTGATTGCTTTTGTTTACTGGTTGATTTTCTTTATGTTGTCGAAAATTTCAGTCTGATAAGCACCTTCAATTCCATTATCATTTCTCCCCTTTGTCAGCAGAAAGGAGAGACAATCATCTTCATTTCATTTCAGAAATCCCCCCCTTCAAGTGTAGGAGAGTTTCACTATTGTACTCCCTCTTTCTGGTGCATGAGAGTACCATCATGTCACTATTGACTGCAATATTTGTCTTCATGTGAGATTGAACCTTTTGGTAACACATAAACAATTGTTTGAATGTAGATGACCACTTCCAAGGATCATTCCATGCATAATTGATCTTCACTCTGGGTGGTTGATTTTGCTTGCAACATATTTATGATGAATGATTTTCCTTGCCACAATGGTGACAAGGATGGAGGTCAAATAATTTACTTTCCATATTGCCATTTTACTTACAATGGCTACACTTATTATGAGCATTGTCTAGAAAGCCTACACTTACAAATTGCACTGGTTTTGATAAATCTGGAACATACAAATTGTTGTCTTTGTTGTAACCTAGGCCATGTTGATCTTTGTTGAAGGATATTTCTTCCCAAGGTCTGGTCACTTTCTTGGAAAGATGATATTGTTGTTGTTTTTCACTCCTGTTTTTTCTGCCGATATGATGAGTTGGATTGATTAAATCATTTGTATCACACTGAGCATCAACCATTTCTATTAATGATTCATCTGTTTCACATGCTGCATCAATCTATTCACTTAGATATTCAATACCACTAGCTGCATTATGTAGTAGTACAACTGGCTGGATGAGATCAATTGTGTCACAACTTGCATCAATCTGGTTGATTATATCTTCTGTGTCACAACCTTCATCAATATGCTGAATAAGGTCACTTGTATCACAACTTTCATTTGTTGTTTGGATGAGGCCTTTAGTGTCGCAACTTGCATCTACCTTCTCTGTACATTGTGCATCATGTAGATCTTATTTTTCACTTAATTTTATTTGGAGTGCACTAATGAGTTTTTCTTTCATTTCAAGCTCAATTTGAAAGTCTTTCGTTGCTTCTAATGTGTTGGTCATTTGATCGATTAAGTTTTGATTCTGGTTCAACTTCCATTCCAGTATTTCAATTTCATTTTGTAACTCATGATTGCACTCTTTCAACTCTTTAATTTCTATCTATGCACTTTGAAGACGTTTTCCTCCTTTTCCCATGTTGATCTTTGACACACTTGCTTTTATTGACTCATATGATTGATATTTAAACTTTCTTGATTTTTTGAACTCACTCGCTTGATAGTTGTTTGATTATTGCTTGCTTTAGAGTTGACTTCACTCACTTGATGTTTGCTTGAATCATTTTCACGCTTGCTTGAACTTTTAGTTAACAATTGATTAAAACTAACTCTTGCTTGAATGCTAGAACTCACACTCGTTTATTGTATATTTGAACTTGAACTTGCACATTGAAAATGCTTGATATTGCTCTCTCAATTTAGCTTCTTTGCAAAAGAAGGGTGTCGAATACCATTGAAAATGCACCCAAGAGAATGCTCACAATTATTTAATAACAACTTCAAGTGAATTTGATGACTCAGTTGAAAATAATCAACTCACTTTGACCCTTTGGGTGTCGGGTTCAACCGAGAATGCACCCTTACAATTCAACTCAATTTTATTTGAATTTGAGTACAAGTTAACTTACAAAACATAAGTTTATTTGCAAGTTGCAATGTTTTTCTCTTACAAAAAAGTTGCAAGAGCATTGTCCGAAAGTGGATGTAGTTGTTTGTTGATGTAGATGACAACTTCATTAACTTTATTGCCTTGAGTGAATGATGTTGAATTACATGTTGATGTAGAATCGTTTTGAATGTTGATGTTGACAACTTGATATCTTTGATTATGTGTTATAGCTTCTTGATTGCTTGTACTTTGCTTATGTATGCTTGATTACATGAGCTTGAAGAGAATTTATTGCATGCATTTGTTTAATTTGTTGTGTACTCCATGTGTATCATATTACAAATATAGTGTTAAAACTAGCCTACAAAAAATAAGCAACATCAAGAATCATGCGTCATCATACTCATGGTGTACCTAAGATCCCCTTATCCAATTTCGGGCGGATCTAGGACACTTCAAAACCACACAAAAATATGTCTTTATTAATTATTGGAGCACATCATCCTTCCATCTTCTCAAGCAATGATAATACCAAGCTCTATCTTCAAAGTTAACTTCAATTTCTGATTTCTTATCTTTCACATCAACCCTCACTTTGCTCACTTGACATTGTGACTTCTCAATTGCAATCTTTGACTTTGACTTTGAAGTGAACTTAAGCTATCTCAAAGTAAAACACTACTTTGGATTACAATAATAATCTTCCCTTAAGAGAAAATTCACTCATCATTCCATATTACTGATCATTCTGAAATCAATTTTTTTTACTTATCACCCCAAATTTACAAAATATACCTTATCACTCCATTACAAAAGCTTCACATGTAACTTTGCTCATTGATGCATAAATATTCAAGCAGAGTTGTGCAATAGGACTTCTCTACACAACTCGTTCAACATATGGATGTAGTAGGTATTGCAATAGTAATGGTTGTGCTCTTATAACTTCCACACAAAACCTTCGAACTTCAAATCCCTTCTACAACTATCACAAGTATTCAAACTCCCTTGTACTATATTTGCATGACTCATTTAAAAAAAATACTCAAACATTCACATTTAAATTCACCATTATACCTCCCATTTGGCACACATAACTAAAAAGTTAAGTTTTGTTTTGTTTGTTTGTTTGTTTGTTTTTTTTTTTTGTTTTTTTTTGTTTTGTTTTTGTTTTGTTTTTTGTTTGTTTGTTTTTTTTTTTTACGTATGTCTTCCACAATTTCATAAGTTTTAAACCATCGTAGCTTCACAAAACCCTCACTACATG
The DNA here is from genome assembly GCA_034641835.2 of Pinus albicaulis. Lineage (NCBI taxonomy): Eukaryota > Viridiplantae > Streptophyta > Pinopsida > Pinales > Pinaceae > Pinus > Pinus albicaulis. Next base: position 248,389,869 of record CM076571.1, read on the forward strand.
ACTATGATATTTTAATTATAAAATCCTTTATTTCTACATGGATTCTTTTCATATTTTGAATGTGAAATAATCAGATATACCTCACCTTTTTTACTTTCAACTCATCTAATTCTGGAACTGGAAAGTGAATTTAAATCGTCAACACCGCAGGCAAGTCAGGTCATATTTGGAATTTTTACTGAAGCATATTGTTGTCACATAAGGGCTAGAACCACCACTTTGTTACACTTGCACAGTCCAGAGGATATGGCCTTTGTAGATTCGAACATGCACCACACATCAAACATAACTTCTTGTGGCAAATGTTGGAATTAATGCAATAGGTTCAACGATTTTCCAGCAACGCACTCTGAATATTAACACTGCAGGTTCAATGATCTTCCAACAATGCACTCTTACAGGGTGATGAAGCTGTCTCTATCCAGCACTATCGGCACATTCAAGTTTCTGATGTTGTGGCAAAAGTGGCCATAAATGGTTTTGATGTCGTGGCAGAAATCAATAAAGAGTAGCGATTGTGGGCAATTCCTCTTTTGCAACATAGGAATATATGAGCAACCCGTGACAAAATGCATTAAACATTGTTTTTGAGATCGATGCAAAAAACACCAAATGTTTGATATACCCAGTCACTTGGCCATGAGAAATGTCCAGCCTCTATGTCCTCCAAGAATGTATTAGAGCGTTATTAATTGGTAAAAGAGTGGTGTAATTTTTGGTAGATGTTCTATGCTTGATGCAATTTTACTTTTTATCCCAATATCAAACAACAATCACATAAAAAACAAAGTAAAATGCTGATATAACATACCAGTAGATCGATAGAAGACAAGCCAAAATATATGTGTGTTGGCGCGTTACGACAGTCAGTAGGATGCTTCAACCAGTAAAGTCTCAATATGGTTAGCCAACCAGAAATGTCACACAACCCTCTAGGACAGCCAAAACAGTCAACCCAAAAGTCAACTAAAAGTTAACGTGTTAGTCAACGGTCAACACAAATAGCAGCAGCAGCTAGGTCAATGCAGCCAAGTCAAAGTCAAAGTCTAGCCTTGGGAATAGTGCCAAAAAATGCAGATTTGGAAAATCGAAATTTTGGGAGAGTTTCATGTTCGTTTGACCTTGCATTGACCAAAGTCAACATTGGTCAATGTTGTTGCAGAAACCCTAGGCCAAAAATAGAAATGTGTTGATGCTGAAATTTTCCCACATGTGGAGAGAAGAGCCTCCAAGGTCATTGAATCAATCAGATGAGGAGAGAGAAATGTGTGAGGATGGGATGAGTGAAAATTTCCTCCAACGTTTACCAATATATATCCATCAATAAGGGTGTGTGACACAACTACTGGGGCACAAAACCTTAAGGCTGACCTGCACATACTTTGATAAATTCAAAATAAATGTTCTACTCATCGAATTAAGATGATATTTAGATCGATCTTGCACGTCTATGAGAGAGGAGTCCAATAAAAAATATTTGCATCTTCATATGAGCATTACAACATGGAGTTTGGACCTAGTTGTCCAAAACTAACACTCCCTCTCAACTAGGGAGAAATCCATCCACCTATGCAATCCAAACATCGTGCATCATCCCGCCATAACTTGCTTTGTTGGCTTCTTTATTTCAGAACAGAAGTGGGTTAGTCACAAAGACATCATTCCCGACTGCCAGATTCAACCTAGAGGTATGAAACCTCTATAGGACTCATAAAGAGTCTCATACCAACCCAAAGTTGGTTTACCTGACCCGAAGTTAGTTAGAGGGCCAAAACCTCACTATACTTGATCCCAGATCAAGTGGTTGGACCGTGCCATCCTAGATAGAGAGTATGACAATCTCTGATGCATCCATCAGTGTTTGTTACTAGTCTCTAGCTTTTCCTACCTCACTGGCCAAATGAGAGGTACTTCCCATAAGCCCTGAAATCAATGGGTAGGATGCATATGGGGGCACAAATCATGAGAGATGAACCAACTCAATCATCATAATGGTGGGGCAGAAGCACACTAAAAAGGTTCGCCAAGCCTAGCCCTGTGGTTGCTTATAGCTCTGAGAAGCTATCCCTAAAGCCCCCAAGAGCTCCCAGAGCTCATCGTCCAACAGGACCCTCAACATAGGGTCGTTCCATGATACCAAGATTCTCACGGAAGGTTAGGAACTTGACCTTCCCCAGGGGCTTTGTGAGAATATCCACGACCTGCTCATAAGTTCCTATATGATCGAGCCTTACGACGCCTCCCTGTACCATATCCTGGATAAAGTGGTACCTGATATCAATATGGTTGGATCGATCATGGAACACAGGATTCTCAAACAACCAAATCCCACTCTGGTTATCACAGAGTATCACGGTGGTATCTAGCACATGCTCAAACAACTCACTGAAGAGCTTTCACAAACAAACTGCTTCACAACAGGCCATACTCATTGCAATGTATTCGACCTTCGTGGTGCTCAAAGCCACCGACTTCTGCTTCCTGCTCATCCATGAGATTGAAGCAGAACCAAGTGTGAAGCAACATCCCGATGTGCTCTTACGATCCACCACACTGCCAACCCAATCGACATTAGTATATCCATGGAGTGTCACACTCCCGAAAGTGTATCTCAGCGAATGGTTTATCGTGCCCCGAAGATATCTCAACAGATTCTTGGCACCAACCCAGTGAATGTGATGAGGTTCAACCATATGTTGACTCAAAGTGTTCTCTGAAAAACAAACATTCGGATGGGTGTTCACTGAGAACATCAGGGCCCCTACGAGTTGACGATACTTATTAGGATTTTCTAGCACGGGCCCAGTAGCGCTGCCACTCAAATTCTTAATGTTGAGCTCCATTAGTGTCGACACGAACTTACAGTCCACCATACCAAATCTTTCCAGAAGCTTCACAATGTATTCTTTTGAGAAAGGAAAATCTCGCCAGGTCTTTGCTAGACCTCCAGGCCTAGGAAGTAATGCATCAGTCCTAAGTCCTTCATCTCGAACTCAGCAGCGAGCTCCCACTTGTACTGATGAATGAGAGGGTCAGCACCAATCAGGAAGAGGTCATCCACATATAGCACCAGAATGAGAGGCTTTTCTCTATCAACCTTGAAGTAAAGGTTTGGATCAACATTACTACGAGTGAAGCCCAACTTCATCAGGTAGCTATCTATCCTCTTGTACCAAGCTCTGGGTGTTTGCTTCAACCCATAGAGGGATTTATTCAACCTGCAGTCATGGGTGTCCCGATCCTGGACTTCGAACCCCAGAGTTTGCTCCACATACACCTCTTCATTTATCGCACCATGTAGAAATGCGGTCTTCACATCCATATGATGAAGACTCCATCCTTGCTTAGCAACAAGGGCTGTGATAGATTGGATGGTGGTATATCACGCCATAGGTGCAAATATATCATCATAGTCTATGCCTTCCTTTTAAGAGAAGCCACGAGCAACGAATCTTGCCTTGAAATTTTCAACACTCCCATCAGATCCATGCTTGATCTTGTAGAGCCATTTCGAGGTGACAACTGCTTTGTCCTCCGGTCTTGGAACCACATCTCAGACATCAATCTTCATTATGGACTCATACTCTTCGTGCATAGCATCCTTCCAGATTTGATGCTTTACAACTTCCTCAAAAGATCCAGGCTCAGATTGTACAGTAGTACTCATGGCTGCTAGATACCCTTGGTATCTATTCAGCTTCTTGCTTTCACGAAATGTCCCCCTTGGGGCCATATGTCCCTCGGCATCCTCGAGAGTATCCCTAAGCCATGATGGTCTCTTCCTCATCGAAGGAGGTGGATCAATCGGGTCCATCGGTCCTTCAACATCAGGCATCATCTCATCCTTTGGTTCTTCTTTATTTCCAGGCCTTGCTTCATGATATTCCTTAGATCTCGAAAGATTGACTACTTTCCTCAGGAAAGCATCTTCGTTAAAGGTGGCATCTTGGCATATCTCCACTTTTCTTTGACCAGGCACATAGACTCTATAGGCCTTCGAAGTTTCATTGTAGCCCACAAACATTCCCTTCTTCCTAGAAGCATCAAGCTTGCTCCTCTTCTCTTTCGACACATGAAAATAAACAAGACATCCAAAAAATCTAAAATGTGAGATGTCAAGTTTCTTACCAGAGAAAACCTCTTCGGGAGTTTGGAGTCCAGAGCGGAATGCGGGCATCAGCTTTGTGGTACACAACAGTGTTCGCAGCTTCTCCCCATAGAAACTTTGGTAGACCCTGCTTACATAGCATGGCATGGGTAGCTTCCACAATGGTTCTATTCTTTCGTTCAACAACACCATTCTGCTCAGGAGTATAGAAATTTTTGGTCTCCCTCTTGATGCCAGCTTCTCTGTAAAAGTTCTTGAACTCGTTCGTCTCATATTCAGTGCCATTATCAGTCCTCAATATCTTGATCTTCTTCCATGTCAGATTTTCCACCAAGGCTTTGAAGGTACGGAGCTAGATGAAAGCCTCATCCTTATTTTTCAAGAATTATATCCAGGTTTTGCGAGAGAAGTCATCTATGAACGTCATATAATAAGAACATCCTCCCAAGGATGTCACAGGCAACATACCAGACAAATCATAATGTATCAATTGCAAGACATCAGACGTCTTTGTGACACTTGAGGGGAAAGTTCCCCTTGTATTCTTTCCTTCGGCACAACCCTAACATACAACTTCATGATTATTTAAGAACTCGGGCATCCCCGTCACCACCTTCCGTGCTTCGAGAAGGGCTTTGTAGTGAAGGTGTCTAAACCTCCGGTGCCATAGTTCTGTCTGTCGTATAGTATCACACGTCATTGCTCCCAGTGGATTTCCTCCAACCTGATAGAGTTTATCAACTCTAAACCCAATCGTGATAGCTTCCTTGAAAATCTTCTTCTAAATACGCACCTTTCCATGAATGAATGCCACATTGAAACCTTTGTCTTCTATGGTTGAAATAGACACAAGGTTCTTCTTCAAATCAGGTACATAGAGTACATCCTGCAAGCGGAGGACTTGACCTTGAGACAAGTGGAGGGTCATAGTCCCTGTCCCTTTCACGGGATATGTGGCATTATCTCCAAGAATAATTTCTATATATTAGTATCCTTCTCAACCATATCAGAAAGTGCTTCCTTGAACCCAGTGATGTGCCTTGAGGCACCACTATCTATCAACCAGACATCCATAGTGTCAGGTGGAGATGCAACAGAGAGGGCGGATACAAGAATGAATTCATTTATTTTATCAACAAAATTTGATTCCTTATACCTGGAATTTCTCGACCTTTTGAAAGGTTGACCATTTTCGCCGGAGGAAGCCTTCTTTTTTCCCTTGAACCTGTTCTTCCTTTGATTTCCATTCCTCTGGTTGTTGTTGTTGTCATCATCATCAAGAGAATCCTTCTTGAAATGGCATTCTCTAGCATAGTGACCTGGCTTATGACAAGTGTAACACTTGCCCTTATTTCCTTGGGCCCCTTCTCTTCCTTTGTTTCTTGGACCACCAAAGTTCTTTTTCTAAAATGAGCAGTGAAGGCAGCATTTCCTTCATTTTCATATTCCTTCATCCTTGTCTCTTCTTGTACGCGTCTCGATAGTACTTTGTAAAAGTTAGGTATCACATTGTTATTGAGAATGGTGGTGTTGAACACATGCCATTCGGAGGAGATACCTCCAAGTGCAGTGAAAACCATCTCTCGATCAACTATTGTCTCCACAATAGCCAGCAGATTATTCTTGATCTCGGTCAGCTTCAGAAAATATGATTGAACAGACTCATCCCTACCTTTCTTCAATTGGTTCTTGAAGAATAGGACTTGATTCGCATTGTTGGCCTTGAACATGCTGACCAACTTATCATACATATCCTTGTATGTGCCTAGCTTAGAAATGTAGGCAACCAGAGTATTATGAATAGAGTCCCTGATCATTAGCTTCGCTTTGATTTCTCCCTTCTTGTACTTTGTTTTGGCAGCAGCAGTTACAATGGATGGAGGCTCTTGAATTTTACCCTGCACATAGTCCATGACATCTTAGTCTTCCAACATAAGATCCAATGTCATCTTCCAAGCATGGAAGTCATCCTTCCCAGTCAATTTGTCATCAACCTTAAAGCCAATGTAGTTAGAGGAACCCATGCTCTTCTTCGGTGATTGCTACAAACTAGGGCTTTGTCTTCACCTCAGCTCCGATACCATGTAAATTTTTGTAGATGTTCTATGCTTGATGAAACTTTAATTTTTATCCCAATATCAAACAACAATCACATAAACAACAAAGTAAAATGCGGATAGAACATACCAGTTGATCGATAGAAGACAAGCCAAAATATATAAGTGTGTTGGTGCATTATGACGGTTAGCATGATGCTTCAACCAACAAAATCTCAATATGGTCAGCCAACCAGAAATGTCACAAAACCCTCTAGGAAAACCAAAATGGTCAACCCAAAAGTCAACGTTGTTAGTCAATGGTCAACGCAAACAATAGCAGTAGCTAGGTCAATGCAGCCAAGTCAAAGTCAACGTCTAGCCTTAGGAATAGTGCCAAAAAATGCAGATTTGGAAAATCAAAATTTTGGGAGAGTTTCATGTCCGTTTGACCTTGCGTTGACCAAAGTCAATTCTGGTCAACGTTGCTGCAGAAACCCTAGGCCAAAAATAGAAATGTGTTGCTGCTGAAATTATCCCACATGTGGAGAGAAGAGACTCCAAGGTCATCGAACCAATCAGATGAGGAGAGAGAAATGTGCGAGGATAAGATGAGTGAAAATGTCCTCCAACGTTGACCAATATATATCCATCAATGAGGGTGTGTGACACAACTGCTGGGGCAAAAAACCTTATGGTCGACGTGCACATATTTTGAATAAATTCAAAATAAATGTTCTGCTCATCGGATTAAGATGATATTTAGATCGATCTTGCACCTATCTGAGAGAGGAGTCCAATAAAAAATATTTGCATCTTCATGTAAGCATTACAACATGGTGTTTGGACCTAGTTGTCCAAAACTAACAAGTCGTGTACAATTAATTCCAGGCTGACCAGAAACTAAATTAGGGGCAAAAATTTGCTAAAAATTAAAAATTATCGGAATGGAGTGGAAACTAAATGACAAGATAGGTCTCTTCTTCCTGATTCTGACACACTTTGTTTCATCGAAAACGGACTCTGTATGTGAAAGTTAGAGCTTGCTGTCCATTTTTACAAACATTTAAAATTTGTGCGGAATTGACATGATGATGACTGGGCAACCCAATCAGCAAAAACACTGTTCCAAGGAATATTTCTTGGAATATTCCTCCAGTTGGTCTTATGAACTGCTAACAAGTTTCACTTCAGGATTAGTTGATGAGGTTGGTGATTTGTTGCAATTTGATTGGACGTTGGTTAGACTAATCGGGTGATGACACGTGGCTAGCCCAAAGGCTACTACGTGCCTCTCCCCAAGATCAAAATGTATTGTAAAGTTTGCTGGTAAAATTTTTATGGAGGCATAGGGGTTCGACCCCGTGACCTCCCCCACAACACGCGCAACATTTACCGCCTCCGCTACATAATAGATCTTAACATATATCATATTGCGCATATATTTGAAATATTTTTTGAATGGTGGAGGAGGAAAGAGGGGCCACATTTATTAACCTTAACCCATGATTAAATGTGCTTAATCCATAATTAATTTCGGATTAGATTAAATCACGTGGTTAGTCTGCCTAACACTAATCACAGATTAACTTGTTCGACCTCCGAATTTGGCGGAAGACTCTAGTTTAGTCGCAGTTTTCCAGTTTTAGCAGAGGTTTTCTTGGGGAAAACTTAAAGAGGCATAACTTTTGCCCAGAGAGTCAGAATTTGACTAAGTTAGAACCAAAATAAGGGTATTGGGGGTGTCCCATATACATTGGAGCAGGTTTGAGAGCCATTAGAGCTCATGAAATGATTGTATTCAAATTTTTGATCAGTTAATCAAAGAGGGCCAAGCCATTGAAGCTGGTCCAAGGAGACGTAGCCCAGGAGGGGTGAAATCCTTCATCACTATTGTATAATGTGCTTGATTTGTATCATATTCTCTGCAATTTACTTTATTTTATGTTTTTTTAAAGATAATTAACTTCATAAATTTCTCATAAAAGACACACAAACCCTCTCATAAACTTTCTATCTGACACAATCCTTAAGCACTTTTCTTTTATACTGATGAGGAAGCTAGCACAACAAAACTAGTTTGTCATATTCAGATCAAGTTGGTATCAGAGCACAATTTAGCTCATTTTAGCCTAAGTTTATGTAAGGTTTTCCAAGGTTAGCTAGAAAATTAGCTATTGGTTTTGTATTTGTGCAAGGAGAATTTAACAGTGTGCAAGTTTATGTGTGTAAGCTGAAGAGAGGAGAAGGTCAAGATTGAAGACCGAACTCTCAAATCACACCAAAAAGGTTTTTTTTATGCATTACAAGTGTGAAGATGGTAGCTTCATCCAACAATGTTTCCAATCAATCTTCCTTAGCAAGAATATTTGATGAAGAGTTGTTGTAGAAGCTCTTCATCATGGGAGATATGGTGCAAGAGATGGTTGAATATAGGAAGGAGAGCAGTAGGCTTCAAGAGTAGGTAATGGCCTTGAAGGAGGAGAAGCAAGAGCTTCTTGAAAAGATGCATGAGATGGATACTTAGCTCCATATAGCAAAGGAAACCCTAGCAAAGATGCATGAGATGTAGACTCAACTCCATATTGCAAATGAAGCCCTAGAAAAGATGCATGAGATGGAGATTCAACTCCATGATGCCAAGGAAAACCTAGCGAAGTATGTGCATGAAAATGAGGTATGAAAATCAAGTTTATCTTCAATTTCCTCCGAAGATGAATTTTTTGGTGTTTTTGAAAGACACACTACAGGAATAGGGTCCAAATTGTTAAAAAAATGGGCTATAAAGGTAAAGGGTTAGGCAAACATGCACAAGGAATTATAAAATCTATTGTTGTTGAGGGAAGGTATAGGTAAATGGGTCTAGGTTTTGGTGAACAATATGATGTAGAGCACTCAAAAGCTATGGAAACTTTTGGAAATATTTCAAGAAAGGCTTCCATTACATATTCGCTACCTCAAGATTGTGTTCGTGGAGAATACAACAGGTTTACACCCATTGTTGAAGAGATTGATTTCAGCCATGCAAGTAGTGGTTATGGATAGCAAGAAGATGGAGAATGCTCCAAAGACAAGGAGGCACATGAAGATGTTCCAATAAAGACTTTCATTACATGTTCATTACCTCGATCTTGTGAAGTTTGTCTTCACGAGGAATGCAAAAGTTTTACACCCACTTTGCAAGATGCTCACAAGCATGAAACTAATGGAAATGGAAAACAAGAGGATGTTGAAAGCTCTAAAGCCATTATTGGTATTCCAAAGAGATCCACTACCTCATCAAATTCACCTCCTCAAGAAGGCGACAAAGGTGAATGTGCAAGGTATAAATCTGCCTTTAATCAATTTTCTTTTAATTATGATAGACATGGAAAATCCTCACATAAGATTTGGAGTAAATTTACATGTTCCTTTTGTAGTTTGAATAACCATACTGTTCAAGGTGTTGGAAGAAGATAACCATACACAGGAAATTTTCAAAACAAATGATCAGAGGCTCAGTATTTAGCTCAAAAATGAAAGCGCTGAGAATTGATTGTAAACTGAACGACAATGACCGGCCTATCGCCAGGAATCCGACGCAATTTGTTTCGTTGAAAACCGACTCTGGATGAAGAAGTTATAGCCTGCTGACCTCCATTCAGAACATAGCAATTTTTTTTTTTAATTACAGAATAGGGATAGGTTGATGACATGGAAGCCCAGTCAACATGTAGGGAATATTCTTCAGTTTTTGCCCAGTGGCATTGTGACAGGTGTCACAACCGGATTCACCAGTGAACTTTGAAGGTGATTTTTTTTAAGGATTTTCTCCTAAGGTTGAATTCAATTTTTTTTGATGTGGGAGGACAACCCAACCAGGGACTGCCACGTGTCCCCTCTTGTGGACCCCCTCTCTAAGGTTGGCTTTGAAGTTCATATGGTATGGTGGTCGAAATTCATTTTATGGAAGGTTGGCTTATGTTAAGGTCTGAATTTAATTTATATGGTGGAAAATATTCGCATTAATTTGCATTAAACCATAGTCCGTTGGCATGATTGATAACCTAAGGTTCATAACTATATGGAGTGTATATATTATATGGTGGGCGCATTTTTAGTTTAACCTAAGGTTTGGAATGGGTGGCAAATATATTGCAAGTTGGAGCAATGTATTAATGTTTGGACGCGTATTTTAATTTGGCACAAAATATATATGTAGGATGGGCGGAGGGCAGGTCGAACCCGTGACCTCCCCCTCCTATTTCTATGCATTTACTAACAGACAACGAGGTGAGTCTTGTAAAGCCTCCACGCCCAAATTACATTTGAATTTCATTGTAGACTTTGATGGTGGAAGGGAGGGGGCGAGCCCTCCTCCTCACATGACTGCTCCATAGAACCAATGATGCAAAATTACTAATATGCGCAGGATTAATGTGTTAAGCAGGGTTTATTATCCCTAATCCCTACTTGTTTAGCGCTAATCCCAAATTACCATAAACGCGCTTAGTGCACATTAAACTATACTTGTCACCTTTTAATCTGGGTTTAGCATTAATTAAATCACTGTTAAGTTGGCATAGTTTTAGGAGGTGCCCCCAATTTCAGCAGAACCACCAGTTTGTTGGGGTTATCTGGAGTCTTCTTTAGATTTGGAGGATGATTCTAGGGAAAAATTGAATAGGACATATCTTGAGCAATTTTCGACCAATTTTGGCTCAAGAAGAGTCATTCCTAGCATATTGGCATGCTCTAAACACATTGGAACAGGTTGTAGAGGTAGTGGAGCAATAATACAGGTGCTTTTTTTTTTTACTTTGAAGAATTTTGAAGCCTAGGGCCACCAAGAAGGAGGGCCATGCCTAGATCAACTGAAGGCCAAATTGAGTGAATGAATAGTCATTTATGATAGATTTCGACATTCTAAACTCATTGGAGTATGTTTCAGGAGCATTTTATGCATGTAAACAACACTTTTTGCACTATTAAGCTAATATAGAGGCCCAAGCCATGGAAGTTGGACCAAGGAGATGTAGCCTAGAAGGGGTGAACTCCTTCATTAAAACTCTGTGTTGATGAATCAATTGTGATGGTTTTTTGTTCTTTATGTTGTTGTTGTTCAACATTTTAAATTCATTCTTTATGCTCTTGAATTCACTCATAAAAACTCATTTAAATTACCTGTTTGACACACATAAGCAACAAGGAGACATGTACATCAAGCATAAGATAAACAAGTAAATTTTAAATCTGAAAATGAAATTAGGACAAAAAAACTAACATTCATACTTAGATCAACAAAGGAGACAAAAATCCAAAGGTCCAATGGACAATGCAAACCATGTTGAAAAGAAGATGCAATTATTTTGCACTCATTGCCATAAGCAGGGTCATCTTGTAGACAAGCGTTGGACTTTGTATCCAACAAGTCATCCATGACATTTGAAGAAGGTGGAGAGAGATTTTGACAAGAATAGAAAAGAGGATTCCATAGTTTATGTGGGTAAGGATGATACACATGATGAAGTGCATCTGAAAGAAGCGTCATTGAAGTGATTTGGAAAGAGATGGCTAGAGTTATTAACCAATTAAGGCCTGCATTTCTTTTGATAATTGATGCAAATATTTCCTTATTGATGCATTTCCTTGTTATCTGAATGCTTTATTTTCTTTTGAAAGTATGCTGCATATTGCACGAAGCAGGATGTTGGAAAATTATAGTTATGTTGACTCACTTAGATGCACAAAGATGGAAATTTGTAGTTGCAATTTGCATGAGAATGAATTTTTTTTTCTCTAGAATGCATGTTGCATGTTTACGCCATGAAGGTGTTTGAAAATGGAGTATGTTGACTCACTTTTTTGTAGAAAATTTGATCATTTCATCTCTTTAAGTACTCGTACATACCAATTGGATTCTTGTACTTGTGATTGTGCTTGTGAGAGAGTTGAGCATTGCATACATGCATGAGAGTTTGTGTGTGTGAACAGTGGAATTTTTTATAGTTTCATTGTGCTTGAACATGCATGAGTGATTGACTTGTGTTGGTTGATTGCTTTGTTAACATGTATGTTGTCAACTTGAGAGTGTTGATCATTTGCACATGCATGAGTGATCGATTTGTGTTGGTTGATTGATTGTTACATGTATGTCTTATCGACTTGGAAGAGTTGATTTAGTATCCAAGGATGAAAGGGAGACGTTGACGAATTGTTTCATGAGATGTGAAATTATTGTTGTTTTGGGAAAAGAATCGTCAAGTGTTGTACATGCTTTTGTTTGACGTAAGAGTCAATGGTTTGAAGATGAATGTTTTTTCGACTTGTGTTTGGTTGATGGGTTTGTACACCAAGATGTAAGAATGCATGGTGATGTTCACATGATGTGACATTTTTTGCTTTGAAAAAGCAAAAGGAAGAGGTCGTTAAGTTGTATTTCTTGCATGATGTGTTTTTTCAAGTTAATGGTTTTGCTTGTGACAAGATGTATCAGGATTTTGGAAGGTCCACTCTTGAGCTAGAGGCTCATGATTAACCTTCATTCTCAAATCATGGCATGATCAACATGTTAATACTAGAGGATGGTGGAATCAAGAAGCAGAAAGAGGGACAAGATGACAAAAGATTGGAGCAAAAACAAGAGCCCTTATATAGATAATATGATTCATGACGCCAAGAAGAGAAAGATATAGCGAAGACATTCTTCCATATGTGGAATTTGGTACCGTGGAGGTAAAATAATGGTCATTTAATTTCTAGTGATTATTGATATTTGAATTCATTGGTGTAGTTCACTCAGATGGGCTTAAATTGGAAAAGAGTTTCCAAGGAGAAGCTTGCATCAAATGCATGTTTATGCAATGGAGGAACATGATTATTAGTGAGAAGGCCATCAATCAAGCTTTCCAATCACAAAGAGATAACTTTGTTACAACGAGATGTTTTTCATTATTCAACAAGTAACCAGCAAGGGTGAGCAGTGAAAGGAGGACATTCGTTGAAGTACCAAGCCATTTGTAAGAGTAGGCATGTAAAGGAACCAAAGTGGTTGTCATGAAGATTTTTCCAAGTAGAATCAAGTCGATAGAACTTGTAAAGGTGAAGAAGATTAAACTCTCATCAGATAACCAAATTTTGTGGGTCCAAAATCCTTTCAGTGGGAAGGAGTGATTAGAAACTGAATTGGGGGCAAAAATTTGCTAAAAATTCAAATTTCTCGGAATGGAGTGGAACCTAAACGACTGGATAGGTCTCGTCTTCCTGATTGTGGTGCACTTTGTTTCATCGAAAAATGACTCCGTATGTGAAAGTTAGAGCTTACTGTTTGTTTTTACAAATACCTAAAATTTGTGTAGAGTTGACATGATGATGACTGGGCATCACAGTCAGAAAAAAGAATATTCCAAGAAATATTCTAAGAATATTCCTCCAGTTGGTCCTATGGGCTACTGACAAGTGTCATTTCGGGATTGGTTGATGAGGTTGGTGATTTGTTGCAATTTGATTAATTGTTGGTTGGACCAATCGGGTGACGACACGTGGCTAGCTTGGAGGCTGCCATGTGCCCCCACTGCAAGGTTGAAATGTATTGTAAATTTTGTTGGTCAAAATTTTATGGAGGTGCAAGGGTTGAACCCCACGACCTCCCCCACAACACGCGCAACGTTTATCGCCTCCACTACATAATAGATCTTAACATATATCAAATCCCTCATATATTTGAAATAATGTTTGAATAGTGGTGGAGGAAAGAGGGGCCAGCCCCCATCCATAGGACCACCACCCAGAACCGACAGCGGGAGCTCCGAGTTAATGCAGAGGGTTAACCACTAAACCACAATTATTAACCTTAACCCATGATTAAATGTGTTTAATCCATAATTAAGTTTGGATTAGATTAAAGCTCGTGGTTAGCGCTTAAGTGTGATTAACTAGTGCTTAAACTCTGCTTAACACCAATCACAGATTAACTTGGCAGACCTTCAAATTTGGCGGAAGACTCCATTTTAGTTGCAGTTTTCTAGTTTTAGCAGAGTTTTTCTAGGGGAAAATTGAAAGGCATAAAATTTTCCTAGAGAGTCAGAATCGACGTAGTCAGAACCAAAATAGGGGTATGGGGTGTCCCAGAGCCATTGGAGTAGGTTTGAGAGCTACTAGAGCTCAAGAAATGAATGTTTTCAAATGTTTTATCAGTTAATCAAAGAGGTCCAAGCCATTGAAGCTGGTCCAAGGAGAAGTAGCCTAGGAGGGGCGAACTCCTTCATCACTACTCTGTAATGTGTTTGTTGTGTATTATATTCTCTACAATTTACTTTTTTTTTTAATGTGTTTTTAAAGCTAATTTACTTCATGAATTTCTCATAAAAGACACAAATTTGACACATAAACCCTCTCATAAACTTGATATTTGACACAATCCTTAAGCACTTTTCTTTTATACTGCTGAGGAAGTTAACACTTCTAAACTTGTTTGTCATATTCATATCACAGGCCCTTACCTATTTTATAGGAATGCTTCAAGAATGTATGTGGCTTTGAATAGCTATTGTTGAGATTGGTTACGCGTGCAATGAACTATTCATTGAATATGGAATAGACTTAAATTTTGAGCATGCAAAAACTCATTGCAGAACGTAAGCAACCAGCAAGACCTGCGAGCATACTCCTCTAGTGCTTGTCACCAGAATGGCGGCCAAAGAAAACAACTTCAGATCCACAGTGCCCAACTCTTCTTTCACCAGTTAGTTGTTCGACCAATCGATTCCAATACTCTTAACACAACAAAATGTTGAGGACTCAAATTTACATAGACTGAATCAGTTTTAGGCTTTCTTTTATGTTCACGACAATCTGATCCTCTGGACCTTGACAACTCTGATACTACATGAAGAATAATTAAAAAAAACACATAAAAAATACCAGAGACAAAGAAATGGCAGAAAATGCCTCAGCCTTAATGTTTTCCTCTCATAATGTAAAAAATAACGAAAATGATACAAATATAAATACATGAAGAAATTTGTCTCAAGATAGTACATCTATCTTGGAGAATTTGGTTGAGAAAAGATATCAACCATACACTAATCTATGAGCCTAACTAGTTGGAGAGAATCTCTCAACAAACTAGAACTAAACTGAATCCTATCTAGGAGGTACAAACCCAATCTAGAAAGTTAGGATTAAATCCTAAATTTCATGATAATAATTAATTTTATTATTTTGGACTCAGAATTGTTTTTATCACATAAGAGTGAGGCTAACAGTTCTGTTATGCATGCTATCTACGATTCTGACTTATGATGGTTACATGTGATTTATGATTATCGTTTATGATGATTGCATGTGATTCATGATTTTGACTTGTGATGGTTGTGTTTTGAGTTAACCATATGTGATATGTTTATACAGGGTGATTTGATCAAACATCTAGTTTGACTTGTGTGATAGGAAGTAAACTAAAGAGAAAGTATACCTATTGAAAAGATACCAATGAGGTATGATTTGAGTTTATTTCAGTTTGTTTTGAGTCTAATGGGGATTATGTGCTTGGTATAGTAAAGCATGGAAATGCCTGGTTGGATGGCCGAAACTAATTGCAAGCATGAATTGCAATAAGAAAAGGAATTGAAACATGAAGCAGTATGCTAGTAAATCACTCCAGGAGCAAGACCATTGTGGGACACTGGTACCCAATAGTGTCCATTGATTTCCATGAGCATGCCATGATCGGTATGATGGTTTTGAGGCAGGGATATGTCGTGGTTTTGGAGGCAGATATATGCCTTGGTTTTTTATCTTCCGATGTGAGGAACCATTTACAAGGGATGGATCACCCATGATAGGGGATGTCGGGGAACTTGGAAGGTGAGTGACTGCATTGAAGCAGATTATCACATTGCCTGAGGGACTGTGTAGCAGAGAAGGGAAGGGTAGGGATGGATTTTTTTGGTCATTAGCATTTCCAGATGGAATCAAATGCACCTTGTGAGTGCACCTTGGAACAATGAGCTAGTAATTGTTCACTGAGGGTACATTAGCGCAGGATTGTAGCGTTGGGTATTGCATGCATCTTTGGCTCTCACAGTGAATTTTGGATTTCCTGGGAAGGAAGTGAATCTTGGTACTACTTTGAGGGTGGAGGTGGTTTAACCTCTGGTTTCCTTTGTTGCAGGTACATGCATCGTATCATTTTATTTATTGATTGGGAAAATGTGCATATGTGTATATGTGTATATTATTGTAAATACCGTAATGAGTTGTGCTATAAAGCTCCAATATGCAGTATGTTTTCAGCAGGTTGTTCATTGTAAATACTACAACGAACAATTTTATAAATCTCCATAGGCAGTATGTTTTATTTTTCAGTGGTTTTGATGAGGTATAGGTGTCATTGAACACCGAGGACGGTGTTCCCCCAAGGGGGAGGGTTATGTAACAAACCCAGACTAAAAGTTCACATAATAAAAGTTAATAAAGGAAAAAATAATACCACGAACAAGGGACAATTATTCCAAGATGAATGGTGGGAAAAACATCCTAGTGGGTGTTCATCTCGATTAATATGGATGAGGAAATTGGCAAAGGCAATGACAAAGGCTTTGGAAAGACAAGATCCTATTTTTGGCACATTTATTTATAAAAATAAAGGAAATTAAGAGAAAATGAAGGTGAAAGGTCACAGGTTGCATGTGAAGAGGAAAATGAAGAAAATAGAGGCCTTATTGATAAAAATGCTTCTGAGGATCAATTGGTAAGATTTTTCTCTCATTATTCTCTCTCTCTCATACTCTTGGACACTTAGAGTTTTCTTGGATAAAATTAGCATTGAGCCAAGAAGGAGGAAAGAAAGAAAAGGAAGGACAAGGAAAGGAAAGGAAAACAAATATCAAGCAAGGAAGAGCAAGATCTAGCAACTTTAGCAGGAACACTTGTAGGTAACATATTGCATGTGTGATTTCCTAGCTGGTTTGGAATGCATGGCTTATGCATCTTAGTATTTGGTTCTCTTATTGTTGGTGGCATGGTTTTGACAGGTTATGATGGTGGTTTTCAGCCTTGCCTTGCCTTTTTCTAGATGCCATGGTGTGTTGGGATTTTGATCTCAGTTTTGGGCTTTGGAATTGCTGGATGGATTTCAGAATCTGGGGCGGAGGTGGTCTCAGGTTCATGCCTAAAGGCCTAGCAATCCCTTGATCGATTTTGGCAGGATACACAATAAAGAGAAGGTGGTGTCTCGATTTAGGGCCTAATGATCTGGGGTTGGATTGTGGTAAAGCCTGAGAGATAGGGAGATGAAAAATTCCACAAGGGTAATGATGGATTCCAGATGGAATATCAAGTTCTGCTCGGTTTTGTGATCAGAGCACCAATTTTTGTGTGATCATGAGATGGTGAGGGTGGAGGTGGTTTAACCCCTGGATTTCCTTGGTTTTTTTTGGAATGGTTTATCCATGAGATCCCACATTCATGCATGGAATATGGCACGAGGGTGACTGGTTGAAGAGAGAGTTGGCTCAGCCATGTCTCTAGTCGGGTGGTAGGTGGAAGTCCTGAACTTGGTCGACTATTGCCTATGTTTAATAAAAGCTAAGTTCTCTTTCTTTTGTTTAATGGTTGTTATTTATATGGTTTTATGCAGGTTATAAGCATGGTTATATGACTGGTTCAAGTCATGGTTATTTCATGTATTTACTTGTAATTGTTAAAATGATGGATGCAATACCTAATTGTTGTCATAATAGTTCAAGGGAGAAGGTGGTGATCCTTCTTGTCATGTCTCATAAGATTTTTCAGTCATTCATACTCTATCTTGTATCTTAGACCTGTAGATTACATTGATACCAAGTGTTTGATAGAATGTCAATACCAGTTGGGGATGATTAGGCCTAGTCCTGGAGTTAGTTTTTGGTTTATTAATTTTTTCATCGCGTGTTTAATGGATTCTGGAAGTTACAACAAGTTCTAGGCAGTGGCCGAAATTTTGGGCTTGAAAAGTGCCTTAAATCCCGCGGACTCTGACACAATTATGTTGGAAATAGTCACTAGACACAAGCATGCAGGCTTATGAGTGCATCCATAGCCTCCCAGATGCAGGCATGCAGGCTTGTGGGAGCGTCCAAGGGGTTTTCTTCATAGGATTTTAGTGGGACCGAGGGACAAGTCAAATGGATGACTGGGGTAGCCTCTAGGGGTCTTGTAGCAGGTGGTATAGGTCTATGTTATGGTTTTCCGCTTTGATTCCACTTCCTTAAAATCATCAAGGAGGTTGAGTTTGTCTTAACTGCCCCTCATCTCATGTTTACCCCGATTGGTCGGTTACTTGGGTAGGTGTGAGGGGAGATGGACGTTACATGATGGTTGGCTACAAAATGTGTGTTCTTTATTTCACTACTATGTGTGATTTCTCATTGACTTCCTTATAATAATAGAAAGGTCAACAACATGTGAGTTGTGTTGTAATTTTTTTTTTGGGTGACTCTTTTTTTATTTTTATTTATTTTTGGGTAAAATAATAGTATTAATGTTTGAATATTTATTTATTTTTAATTAATTATTATTATTATTATTATTAATATCTCTCTCTCTCTCTCTCTCTCTCTCTCTCTATATATATATATATATATATATATATATATATATATATATATATATATATATATTCTTGAATTTGACTAATCTATTATAATACAAAAAAAGAGTTACAGAGAGGCACCAGCCTCAGTGGAGCTTGCCCATGTTTGCGGCATTCTAGCACTGCAAAAAGACTTAAAAAAGTTTACCAGACCTTCCAGACAAACAAAAACTTCCCTGTTGACCCGTTCTAAAAAGACTACGACTTGCCGCCCACGCAGGGGAAACCGACCTTGGAACAGAGTAACAAAAAAATGAAGTGAAAAACAAGTAGTCATGAAGAGCTTAGAAGTGTACCCATCCCAAAGACTATGAGGAAAAAAACTGCAAGTACCGACCAGATTAGATTCCATGAGAGATTGAGGGGGGTTCCTCAACAATTCGACAGCCGTAGGTAGACAAGTCCTCTTCCTCCGCCTGCTGTTTGTCTTTGACGCTGGAGCCGCCTCACTTGACGTCGTCCGGGTTGTTTTCATGGTCAGTGTCCTGAGATTCACTGCAGTCGACACCTTGTGGAGCTTTTCTCTTCAAGCCGTCACCTTGTGGAGTGAAATGGTGGTCGCCAACCCTTTTCTCCAACCTAGCTCCAGTTTGCTCAACTTTCGAGCCGGGGGGCTCCTCCTTGAGCTCGATGGTAATGGTGGCTACGATGGTAGGCCAGTTCAGAGATCAGGGGAAGCAAAGCTGGGCAGTGTGGAGATGTGCGGGGACAATAATTGGAGAGGCGGAAATAAGGGGCGTTCCCATGTCAAAATGAGAAGACCCACGCCCATGCCCACGTCCACGTCCACTTCTGGTGTCAGGATAATGACTGGTGAAGTTATCAGAAGAGGGAGACGAAGAGTCAGAAGTGGAAGTGGAGGGCTAGCGAGAGAAATGACCACGGCTACGACCTCTTCGACATCTCATTCGTTGTCAAAGGCGCAGCATGTTTCCCTGAGCGAAATGACAGTGGCGACTAGCAGAATGACAGGGGATTGAGAGGGTGTTGATGGTGGAGGGAGAAAATATCAGAGGAGGGCTTTCACGCAGTGCTGGGGAATTCACATTGGGCGAGCTGAGCCACGGGTTGCAGAGGGAAATCTGCGAAAAATGAAGGCCACGAGCTAAATCGATACAACACATGATGGATCAGCGTCTCCTAGTGCTTGTTCAAGTGCTCAGCTCCGCAACAGCTAGAACGCAAGGGAGGCGGAGCATGAGTGAAACTTCTAGAGGAGGCCATGTTCGTTATGGACGCAGGGTGGTATAGGCTTCTGTGCAGCATTAATGCCACTCTGTGAATGACAGTGGGCATATTAATGAGGAGCTTCGCGTGAGTTCAGGTGGAAAGAAGGAGGATCCATGCGCCGACCCAAAATCTCAACCACGTACCAATGCATTTAATCACCCGCATCCGAGGGTATTAATGTTTGAATATTATAACGTTTGTAAAATTTGTATTAAAAATGTATTTGGAACATAGCCATATAACAATAATTACCAAAATGGAAGCTAATGTTTATGAAACTTCCAAGTGGATACTACCCAAAGACTATAAAATCTTAATTTACCCACTACATAATTGAAAGAGAACATTGAACTAGTTACATAGATTTTCCATAAAATGGAGAAAATTTTATGCACATGTACTTCAAGCTAACTAGAATTTATATGGGGAGATATTTCCAAGTTCAGGACTAAATCATCTATAGGAAGTACTATGACATTTAAATATGGAAATCCATAATGACTAAGAGTGATCTGAAAATGGAATGTACTTGTTTAAGGGTGCAAGGTATCCATTTCCCATAATTTCAAATGTGAGCTATACACTCCAAGTGACCTCTGAAAAGGTGTAAACTTCTTATTTCTTATACAGAGATAGACTGTAGGGGCATTCACCGGACATGTCACCTCTAAAGAGAGGATGAGTTCCAGAGGCTACCTGGCCCTCTACAGGCTCTGCCTAAAGAAATAATGAAGCAAACACTTAGAAGTCTTTGACATACACATACTTGAAGTTTGATGTCTTGCGGAATAAGACAAATAACTTTCTGCAGCTGAGTAGGTGATTATGTGTGTATGCAAGTTATGTATATTTTCTGTTTAACACTTTATATCAGTTTTGTTTAGCATATCATCTTCAGCAAATAAAGACATCAAAATGATAAAGCAGTTCACCCCCCCTCTGGGCTACATCTGCTGGACCAAGCCTCTCAAACTAGGCTTGTCCTCTTGTATTAAAAATTCTACAAAGGCTAATACAAGAATATGAGTGTCTCGAAAGACAGATCTGACTGTAAATACAGAATCAGAAGATAGGAATTAGCTAAACATGCTCTTTCCCAAACACTAAACAGTGAAATTGTACCTGATACAGTGCTTTTCCCCAATTGGCCCTGGTGGCCCTTTAGACTTGCATGGAGAATTTCGAGGTGAAGATGACTTCAATTGGTTCTGAAACCTCTTCCATTAGACTCAGAAGGTCGAAAATAGCAGAAATAGGCTTTTGAATCACCAAAAATGGATGAACATAGCCCCCAAACAGCTCCAGCACTGAAATGGCCCTGGTGGCCCTGAAAGCTTCCCTGAAGCTAAAAAGTGAGAAGAATGCCTCAAAAGGAAAAACGAGCTGTAGAAATGGATTCAGAATGCTGAAAAACTTCAGGAATGACCTTCGTTCCACATTCACTGGCTGCACAATTCCCAATGCAGCTCCCAAACTGATTTGGCCCTAGTGGCTCCTGGAACTTCCACGAAGAAAAATCACCTGCAAACGACCTCAGATGGCTGTGAAACCTATGCCAATGGCTTCAGAAGGTCGAAGAGACCCAAAATCAAAAAAAAATTCGTCCAAAACGGACTTTCCTAGCCAAAGTTATGCCACATTTACTCCATCTGCCAGTTACACTAAACAAACTCCAGCTAAAACTGGAGACACTGCCAGTTAACTCCGCCAAAGTGGGACAGGGGCCTAAATAAGAGGAGACCGCCAAAATTCCGCCAAGTAGTGAGGGCTAGTGGATAAGGCCCATGCGTCCGCGCCGTTGGAAAGTTGTTAGACTAACTTTGAGTTATGTGCGGATTTGGTTAATGTTTAAACAATATAATAAATAAACCTCCGCACCATTGGTATAGTCGTGTGACCATACCCCAACAATTGCGCGCCGAACGATTAGCTGTGGGTTCTCGGGCTGTGGTTCCATGCGAAGGGGGCTGGCCCTTAGGGGCTGGCCCCTTTTTGGGCCTCGCCCAATACAATACCAACATTAAATATGTGCGCGTTGCAATATATAAACAACAAACAAACCGTGGTCCAACGGTTAAAGCGCTTGGCTGTTAACGCGCCCACCAGGGTTCAAATCTGCCCGCGACCATATATAATTTTTAAACGCGCCATTCCATTTGACCTTGAGGGCCCACGTGGCGGCCTCCGGGCTAGCCACGTGGCGCTCTGTAACTGGCAACAAGCGGAATATTTCGCAGAATATTCTGTGGAATATTCCACGGAATATTCCCAGAATATTCTGTGGAATATTCTTTTTTTTAATAAAATATATTTTTTCCCAAAGTCAAATTTTGGCCTTTTTTAATTGAAACTCGCGAACTTTAAAGCTGAATAACTTCTGCATACGGCGTCGGATTTGAGTGCCGTTCACGGCGTTGGGATCGTATCGCCGAGCTCTTTCCAGTCGATCTATTTTGAAGCCATTTTGAGAAACTTCGTTTTTGAGCCTTTTTCCATGGCTTGGACTTGAGCTCCTGATCAAAGAGAGACCTAAGGAAGAGGCAACACGACCATGTTGAGGCCTTTGTTTTGGACAATACAGTTTTGAGTTGCGGAAGGATAGGAGCGAAAGGAATAGGCAGCAGAACGCAGTCAAGGTAGGCAAGGAGCCGTTGGGGTTGCGGAAAACTTGAAGAGAGGTGGTGGAGCATAGGCAGGTGATGACACAGATGGCAGGAATAGGAGACAACGAACAGGCAACGAAACTCCCAGAAACAGAGTCGTGGCGGAAAAGAGACGGAAGTCAACGGAGTGCAAGGGAACAACTAAGCGGAAAAGGGGAAAAGACTGACAGTGTCAGTTGGCAGGAGCAGATAAGCAAGGAATGAATGACTTGGAGAGGGAGGATAGAGGGTTAGAATCTAGGAAGAGCTTTGCGGAGCATGTATGTACTGAACTAAGATGTAATGAACTTTGTGGAGTATATTTTGTAATGTTTTGAGCTAAGTTAATAGAACCAGACTGATGCTGTGTTGTGGGCTAAGAATCATTGTTCGTTGTTGATTATCATATGTTTGGATATTTTAAAATTTTTAATTAGATGCTCATATTATTTATGGATGAATGATGACTTGTATCTTAAATGATTTATGATAGCTATGCTCTTTATGAAGTGACCGAAGTTCTATTGTTAGTAATATCTCTTCGGTGACCAATGGTCTAGTTTCTAATCCTAGTAAGGTCATGGCACGCCTTGGGTGAGACTCCTTGTTCTCCTGAGTAGGGTGAAAATGCCGGCGTTGTCCTAGACTACAACGGAGTCTTGTTGGCTCTAAGCATGAACCTGGGTCTTGCCCAAAGACCTCCTTTTTCACCAACAAATGGTTTCGTTTCCAGGAATTGAAAAATTATCTAGAAGCTAGATCATGGTATTGAGGATCTATGAGAGAGAATTGCATAGCTGGTGGGACAATCATGTAGATCAGTTCATATCGTAACAAGCGAAGCTTCGACAACAGAAGGAAAAGACTGTCGAAGATCAAGTTCTATTTTCTGACTCGATGAGTGACTTGCATGAAATTTTCTGGGGAAAATTTCCTGAAGAGCTCCATAACTAGTTGCGAAGACTCCACATCAAGTCACTTCGTGGAGGTTTGCGTCGATCTCGTCGCAGTTGGATGCATGCAGACTTAACAACACTTCACGGGTTAGATACAGACTTAACCCGAGCAATAGTTTTTTGGGTAGAAACTACCTTGGAGGGATACATTGTAGAGTTTTCAGCTGAGTGTTATCAATGTTTTACGAAAGCAGAAGAAATATGCAAATCTGGGTTAAGGGGAATTTTTTAAAAAGAAGTCTCGTTGTGGATTAAAGCTTTAATGGTGGACGAGGGCCTAATGATGTTCCAAGATCCTGAGATGGAGACTTAAACATCTAGTGTTGGGGGAAGGAACGGAGGGAAATATGCTACGAACAAAGGAGAAGAGGGAATAGAGATATGGACACTGGAACCTCCAGTAGGTTGAGAGAGGTGAGAGCACATCAGAGAGCACAAATTGCTGAGAAGTGGTGGGAAAGGTGGATACGAGAATTTGAGAAGCAAGAAAGGAATCGATAGAACAAGGAAGAGGCGCCACAGATGACAGGAGAAAGAGAATGACAGATTGGACCTGAAGGAATGGAAGGGTTTTTTAAAGAAGCTAGGTAGATCTATAGGAGCCCAGCCCGAAGAGAGAAGGGAAAGAAGTCCGGTGAGGAGGAGGATGCGCGCCCTGAGGAAGATTTTGATGTGGAGCTGCATGTTGCAATGGAGAAACTGTTCCGAGAGAGGTCGGAAACCATAGTGCAAGGTAATCCTATTCCCCAAGTTTCAAGTAGCACTAGTCCTAACCTTCCCTTGGTACTTTACCATCCACCTGATAAATTTTTGATAAGATTACAAGAGTCTAGTAAGTTGTGTAGTATCCAGTCTACAGTACCATTAACAACTAGCAACATAATCTCTCAATCAGGGAATAGATGTTTCATATTAGTACCACCAACACAAGTAAGAATGGCAGGATCCTTTACTCGGTACCCAGAATTTTCCGAAAAAGGTAATGATGATGTGGAGAAGCATTGGTATCTGTGCGAAACAACTCGGAGAGCTCGAAAAATGCCAGACGCAGTAAAATTAACTAAGTTTCAAACAACTTAATAGAAAGAGCTTACGCTGGTTCATCAAATGGTCAGAGGTGCCTAGAACCCAACAATAGACGAAGTTAAGAGGGAATTCGTTCAAGAATTCAAGCTACCTCAAACGAATCAAAAAGGGTTGTCTGAACTGTGGGAAATTAAACAAAGGGAAGGAGAAACAACTTGGGATCCGATGAGAAGGTTTACAGTAACAATTGGAAAACTAAGCTACACAATTGATCCAAAACACCAGCAGGACTAGTTCATTAAAGCTCGCTTGCCTTTGACAAGGACACCTTTGACCCAACAAAAGATTGATGCCCTTTAATATGCACTGGAGAAAGCGATGAATATATAAGCAATGGTGGGATATCTGCAGGAGTTCACAGGGGGAGCAGTTGTGCAAGATCCATCCATATTGGGGCTGCAACATCAAATAGCCAGCTTAATGGAGAAACTAAAAGATATTCAGCCGGTGTGACCTGCACGACCCAATGTATGGCATACACATTGCTTGATGGAGGGACACATAGTTATGGAATGCTCGAGGTTGCGAGGAGACAATGTGGGCACTTCGGCAGCTGGAGCTCAAGGGGCCCCACCAGTCGGATGAGTTTCGCAGGTAAACACGCAAGGTTTATATCAACTGAAACACCATTTCCCAAGAGTTCCTAATCAACAACATCAACTAGCAGCAGAGTGTTGCGAAATATGTAAAGGTATCGATCATCCTCCAAGACTATGTCCAATTATGCAAAAATATTCATATGTTCCAAACAATGTTTATTGTGAGTTTTGTGCATCAAAAACTCATCATACAAAACAATGCAGAGCCCTATATGCATTGGCAGATCGATAGGATAGATCGTCCTATAGAGTGAATGAGACTCCAAGAGGACGAGGAGGGGGAGGAATGAGAGGTAGAAGAACTGGAGGAAGGGGACTGGTGAGATACTATAACTGCGATCAAGAGGGCCATGTAGCGAGAGAATGTCCACTACCAAGATGGCCATGGTGCTCCCAATGCAGAGTAAATGTGTATGCTACTGAGGACTGCCTTGAACTAATCAAAAGATGGGAGGAAAGAACCAGGAAATGAGGAGCCAATCTGGTTAGCGCAGAACCGAGAGTAGTTGAGACATGACTACTACTAAGCATAGCCATAATAACCCGAGGAGGGAAGAGAACAAGGGAGGATGTGCAAGAAAGGGACCCAATAAGGTTAGTCAAACCTACTTCACTGAAGAATATATTTCATCTGGAACATCAGAGACAATACTTTAAAGAAGCACTGGAGACAGTCTCAAATTTGGAGAGTCGCTAGAATATGAAAAGGATTCAACAGTCCCATGAAAAAGAGAAAATAACTATTACAGAGACAGTGATAGAGGAATGGTTTCGACTATTCCTAAAAATCGTAAATGATGGACAGATGTTGGAGCAGTTGAAGAAAAATATAAAGACAACAGTCCAAGGAGGAAGAGAGTTTGAGGACTTGAGAAATGCTAACCTCGCTGAAAAATATATAAGAAGAGTAAAAAGAAACAAGAGGAGAACAAGAAAGGAATTTTGAATAAATGCTCAAGTTGCGGTATACCAAATAAGGGACACAATGCTGGATCTCGGATCAGATGTTAATATTCTGCCTAGAAAGACATGGGAAGCATTGGAGAAGCCCAAATTTTCATACTCTTATATACAGTTAAGGATGGTAAACCAATACTGCAATGTTCCTATAGTTAGATTGGAAGAAGTTGAAGTAGATGTAGCAGGAGTAAAAACATATACAAATTTTGAAGTGATAGATATTATGGGGGACAAGTACCCCTATCCAGCCCTGTTGGGGATAGTCTGGGCCTTCGAAAATTATGCAGTTATTGACCTGAAAAGGAGGTTATGATCTTCGAAGATGGTGAAGTTAGAGTGGTCCAACCATTGGATCCATATCAGGGACCCTGGTACACAAAAACCGTGGAAAACAAAGAAGACACAAAACTACTTGATCAACTCTACCAAATGACAATAGGCAAGAGAGAAGACTACATTAATACTACAACGGGAGGAACAATAATTTAGAGGAGTGTTCAGAGTTCCGACGTGGGATTGGAGGTTGCATGGGATGACTGGCAGCAAGGAGGACATGATATTAATACCAGAATATGCGCAACCGTACACAAAATTAACTAGATTGGCACAGAGGTAAGCGTTTACCCCACTCTTACAACTATGCAAGCTATGAATACATTCATTACCAAAGTTGAAGACAAAGTACCATAAGAGAAAAGGACTCCCCTAATGGATGTAGTGTTGCAATACACTTCAACGACATGGTGGGAAAACCAATGCAACTCTCTCAACATGTGGGAAGAGCTGACCAGAGCACTGAAGACCAGGTTTCAAGTGGCTTCTAGACCGCAACTAGAGAATAAATACAGAGGAGATTCAGATAGTCGGGAACACATAAATTCTTGTGAATATAAATGGAAAATGAAAGAATATGAAAAATCCTTGTGGGTACACAACTTCATACACTCGTTAGACGCTGTACCACAAGCTTGGTATCAGAGAGAAGAGAGGAAAAGACAAACATGTCCATGGGAGACAATGGCGGAAAATTTTAAGCAGAGCTTTTCTTTCAAAGGGGAGACAGAGCAAATTATAGAGGCCTGATATGCCATCAAAATAATTTTGTTATTTTTGGAACTAGAAGGAACTAAGCAATTTCCTATCCCAGATCACAAAACCAAGTCCAACTATCTGGAAGAACATGAAAAAGGATAGACAGGGAAATAGATGATGATGATTTGGAAAATCTTCCGCACTTGTATTTCGAAGAAAAGGAAGGAGAACGAGATATACAGGAGGAACCTACCATCGAAGGGCTACACTTGCTACCCCTGAAGATAAGAAAATAGAATATCGGGAGTGAAGAAAAACCAAAAATCACATATGTAGGGGACTACTAGGATACGAAGACCACAAAAGAAATTTTTGACCTACTAAAAGAATACGAATATTTGTTCCCATATTCAGTAGCAGAATTGAAGGCAATTAAAGGAGATATGGGTGAAATGCGTATAATTCTGAAACCTGATGCCAGGACAGTAAAACATAGACCTTACCGCCTAAACCCAAGGGTGAAAGAAAAGGTCAAAGATGAAATAGACAATATGCTGAATGCAAGATTGATATTCCCAGTTGAGGAGGCAGAATGGGCTAGCCCAATAGTTATTCAAAGTAAAAAGGAGAAATAAAAAATCAGAGTCTGTGTAGACTATAGGAGTCTAAACAATGCTTGTATCCATGATCCTTTTCCAACGCCATTCAGCTATGAAGTTTCGAATAATATGGTGGGAAATGAAGCATACTCATTCATAGATGGTTTCTCAGGATACCACCAGGTATGAATAGTAGAAGGAGATAAAAGAAAAACCACATTTACAATGGAATGAGGATCATACGCTTATCACGTCATGCCTTTTGGGTTAAATAATGCACCAACTGTGTTTTCAAGGATAATAATAGCACCTTCAAAGATTATATTCATAAGTTTCTAGAAGTATACATGGATGATTGGACGATGTATAGTTTACTGAAAAACCATGCAAGTCTATTAAGGATAATGTTTGATAGGTGCAAACAACTTCAAATCTCTTTGAATCTCAAAAAGTGCATTTTCATAGTACCATTTGGAACACTACAAAGACATGTTGTTTGTAAGAAAGGAGTATGTGTGGACCCTGAAAGGTGGCGGTAATTGTGAATATGGATGACCCAGAAAATGTTAAGTAGTTGAGATCACTACTTGGATACACATGATACTAAAGAAGGTTTATCTGCAACTATGCTAAGATCACAACATCACTGGAAAAGCTGTTGTGGAAAACAGAACATTTCCTGTGGAATGATGAATGCACCAAAGCATTGGACACATTGAAGGAGAAGCTAGCAATCGAACCTATCTTGGCCCATCCAAACTGGGATAAACAGTTTCATGTACACATTGACGCTTCTAATATTGCTTTGGGATCAGTTTTAGCTCAGCCAGGAGAAACCTCCATAGATCACCCAGTATATTTTGCAAGCAGAAATCTATCCACGACAGAAAGGAACTACATGAAAACAGAGAGAGAAGCACTTGTGATGGTATACTCTTTACAAAAATTCTGCCACTATTTGTTTGGAGGGACTTTCAAATTATTCACAGATCACTCGTTACTAAAATATTTAGTAAACAAACCTGTTCTGGAGGGTAGAATCTGTAGGTGGCTTCTACTATTCCAAGAATTCACCTTCAAAGTCATAGTAAAGTTGGGAAAGCTAAATGTTGGTCTTAAGCATTTGTCAAGATTGGAAAATGGAGAAAATGGGGGACCACTTGATGATCAGCTGCCGGACGCTGATCTTTTCTGGGTAGAAGCCATTCCTAATTATTTGCAACAAATAGCAACATACTTAGCTATAGGACAATTCCCAACGGACTATAAAGCAACTTAGAGAAGACATTTAGTAGTCAAAGCAGCTGAATACCAACTCATAGCCAGGCAGTTGTACAAAATGGGTCTAGATTATCATTACTACGAAGATGTGTATTAGATCATGAAAGAGCAGACATCTTGTGGGAGTGTCACAATGGAGTTTTGGGAGGCCATGTTGGTGCAAAAACTACCGCAAGAAAGATACTAAAAGCAGGATTATGGTGGCCAACCATGCACAAAGATAGTAAGGAATATGTGAATAAATGTGATGTTTGTCAAAGAATAGGGCGATCGTCACATCGTGATGAGTTACCCCTGCAACCTGTAAGGGCTATGCAAGCATTTGAAAAGTGGGCAGTCGATTTCATAGGACCTATTGCACTGATTGCGCGACACTCACAGACAAGATATATCATCATCGCAACTGACTACTTCACAAGATGGGTAGAAGCGACACCAGTAAAGGACTGTATAGCGGATACAACAACCAGATTTATCTTTGAAAACATCATTAGAAGTTCGGCTGTCCAAGGAGCCTAAAGAGTGATCAAGGCACACACTTCATTAATGCTACAATCAAATCACTACTGGACAATTTCATGATACAACACCACAAGAGTAGCCCGTACCATCCAAAGGAAAACGACACTGTTGAAGCCTTCAACAAAATCCTGGAGAAAGGATTAACTAAGATATGCAATGCGAACCACGAAAACTAGGATGAAAGGATACCGGCCACGTTGTGGGCATACAAGACTACCATAAAGAGATTGCATAATCAAACTCCATTTCAATTGGTGTATGGGAAAGAAGCAGTGGCACCAACCAAGTTTTTGATACCAAGTCTTCTAATTTCCACAACAACACAAATGATGGAGGAAGAATCCATCTCTGCACGTCCTCATGAATTTCAAGAACTGGAAGAAGATATATTTCTGGCAGATTTCCATAAATAAATAGAGAAAGTGAGACAGAAGGCCTGGCATGACCACCACATCAAGCGCAAAACATTTAAGATCGGAGACAAAGTACTGCTCAATGACAACAAATTCCGAAAATTCCCAAGAAAGCTCAGGATGCACTAGATGGTTTCGTACTACGTCATAGAGATCAGGGACTCAGGAGCGGTCAAGCTAGCACTACTAGATGGAGAGATACTTCAAGGATGGGTTAACGACACATGCCTGAAGCCCTATCACGAATAAGCAACAAAACCTTTTATGTTAATAACTCTCGCACCCGATTGGAGTTAGTCGATTAGAGTCAATAACTCTCTCGCAACCGAGATGAGTCGTATGATAGTTTATGTTTTGTTCCTAGAATAATCATTTCAACCCAATAGAGAAAGAATCTGTTACATCATAAGCCACATGTTGCGCAAAAACAACCATCACCCTGTTGCGATATGGAGATCATATCGCAACCAGTTGTGTTCCGGGGGGGGGGGGAGTTCCACAGTGTTACATTGCCCAAGTGTGTCAGCCATCATTCACTCATAATAAGCCATCATAGCGGTGTCAGTCCATAGGAGCACCCAAAATTTGAAAATAATTATTGTAATTAGTAACCCCCATAACGCAATAAAGTTTCCACATTAAGCTATAATTATTGACCTTCACGTCTGCCTGACTTTCGAAGCCAACGTCAGCACTGTCAGAGTCCACCTCACCTAAATAACTAATCACATGATTATAGCTAGGGGAAGAGACAATAAAAATTAATTAGTTATGGTGTCACATCAGCATCCTCCGTGCCAATAGTCCTACTTAATCTACATGGAGGAGGGAAACAACAAAGTGTCGGAGAATTTCGAAATACTAGAGCAAGAAACTGCTATAACGGTTGGCTCAAATTCATCAAAAAAATCTCATAATAGTAGACCAACAACAATTCGGGTATACTGTAGGAGGAAGAAAATGACAAAGGTGAATGCTTCAGTGGTCAAGCCAGAGCTTGACGAAAGAATCCAGAGGTTAGAGTCTCTGGTCGGAAAAGGGGGGGGGGGGGTTCCATAGTGTTACAGTGCCCAAGCGTGTCAGCCATCATTCACTCATAATGAGCCATCATAGCAGTTCCAGTCCATACGATCACCCAAAATTTGAAAATAATTACCGCAATTAGTAACCCACATACCGCAATAAAGTTTCCACATTAAGCTATAATTATTGACCGTCACGTCTGCCCGACTTTCGAAGCCAACGTCAGCACTGTTAGAGTCCACCTTACCTAAATAACTAATCACACGATTATAGCCATGGGGAGAGACAGTAAAAATTAATTAGTTATGGTGTCACATCAACATCCTCCGTGCCAACAATCCTACTTAATCTGCATGGAGGAGGGAAACAACAAAGTGTCAGAGAATTCCGAAATACCAGAGCAAGAAACTTCTATAACGGTTGGCTCAACTTCATCGGCAAAAGCTCATAATAGTAGACTAGCAGCAATTCAGGTATACTGCAGGAGGAATAAAATGAAAAAGGTGAATGCTTCAGTGGTCAAGCCAAAGCTCAATGAAAGAATCCAGAGGTTAGAGTCTTTGGTCGGAAAATATGATAATGCCACCCTCATAGATACAGACTTCACTGATTCATTCCAGTTCCCAATGCTAAAGAGGCAAGTTTATATCGAGAATCACGTGAAGGAAGGAGGAAGTGAAGTAGCAAGGGTGCATCCAGACTTTAAATGCATCCAAAGATAGACAATTCTACATCTCAAAAGCCTACCAGTGTTTGGGACAACGAGAGAAGCAATGCAGTGTACCAAATTTCTCATATGTAGGATCCATAATGGGTCAATGTGGCTTGGGAGGGAGATCCCAATTCATGTGGAAGATATACACAGACTTACAGGCCTATCAGCAGCAGGAAGGGATGTGTCATCAACTTTCCAAAACACATCCAAAAGAGCAAAGAAGGTGGGGGACTGCGATTATTACAAGAAATACGAGACGAGGAGAGGAGGAAAGGGAGCCAAGATTGATCTCATCAATGCCCCGATGGTGAAATTTGCATGCTATTTAATCGCAGGCAAGACTATGAGACAGTATACCAAGGGGGAATGTACCCTTGATACAATTTCAGTTGCGGAGCATTGCATACAGGGGGCACAATTGAATTGGTGTGCATCCTTTCTATAGGAGCTCTTTGAGGCATGTGAAGATAAATTTAAGAGGGCTACATGATTCATATATGGATATTTAATTATGGCTCTTGTGATGTGGAAGTGGAGTCCACCAGGGAGGAGGCAGCTTGCGGAGATCACAGCAGACCAACCAATGGCCCTAAAGTTCACCCCATGGAAAGTATCCGGTGTTTCGAATAGTAAAAAAATAAATGAAGAAGCCTTTGCAGAATAGTAACGACAGATGGTAGACATGGTTAAAAATTAGCAGAGGGTCCCCAAAAGCCTGCTGGACAGATACTTCCCTCATATATGGTTTGGGGTGTCTCACAACCGAACCTGGATTCAGCCAGACTGTGTTGATGGCGATACATTCCACAAAAAATCCACTAAGGTTTTAGATAACAGAGGAGGCGTTTCACATGGAGGTCGCTTCATGGCCAGAAGCAAAAATGGTATAAATGGGGAACCAGTGTATTCATTTGATGCTATGCTTCCCAACCCACTTCTGGGAGAGACTTTGACCGAGACAACTCAAAGGGTATCACAACTACAACTGTGACCGCTGCTAGACCAGCTGGACACCCGAGTAGAGGCTTTTAACAAGGTAACGGGAACCCTTGGAGCCAAAGCTACTGTATTTCCATCTTTTTCTGAGTTTCAAGAATTTAATTTTTCATCTTCATCAACAACTCCTGTCCTCACTGCATTACCATCCACCACATTCCACTCCTAACCACAACCAACCATCACCCCGTTCCGTAAGAACAAGCCAAAAAAACCCCCCATTCCAGCACCAAAGGGGAAAAGAGCCCATACCATGAAATCCGATCAACTGGTCAACCTCACAGAAGAGGACCAAGCACAACCAGTAATAACTAGAGTTCTAATTCAAGAGGAGCCAAAGATAGACACTCAAACCACCTCCATATTACCAGAATTTAATCCATCTTCATTTCTTAATGTACAAGTTTCATCACCTCCCAACACACAAAATTCATCACCTCATACATCATTCACATCCAAGGATCACTCAACCCACACTCCGTCCACTTCCGCAACCATCTCCGACCTGATACCAACAGGCACTTTAATGGCAATTGACGATGAGGCGGAAGTTAACTAAGGTACAACTGGAGTAACTGAGGTTAATCCAACCACAGTAGGGAAAATAAACTTTTTAGAAATATTAATTCATGCAGGGTCAACCATTTCTGAGACATCACTTACCGAAACCTCACTGCTTTGAGATTCAACAAGATGATGATCCTAGTGAAAATTAAACACCTTCACTAGGTGGGCCCGTAGGCTATTTTTAGGTGTATGTCTATTTCTAGAATGGTGAGAATATTATGATGTTGATTCTATATGGTTGAGAAAATTCTATCTTTAGATGAGTTTCTATTTTTAGAACATGGGCGAAGTCTATTTATAGATCACATATCTAAAAATAGAATGCATGTCGATTATTATTAGCCCTTGATGATAATCAGACAATAAATAATAAATTATTTTCTTGGAGCATTTGATTTCAATTAACTAATGTGGCAAACCAATTAGCTGAAGGAATTACAAGTTGCAAGGTTGGTTGTTGACTCATGCATGATGGACTTCGTTGTAACTGATTGTGACAGTTGTAATAGAGTTGGAAGAGTAGTTATGTGAGTTGTTATTTAGTTTAACTTATTTAAGTGAGTTAAACTCAGTTGTGCTAGTTGTAACTAAAGATACACTAGTGAAATATGAGTGAATTAATTATTTAATTAATTCACAAGTAGTGTATTACTTGAAATTGAAGAAATACGGCAGTTAACTAATTGCATGCCAGATCCAGTGGAGATCCAATGGAGAGATAGGTGAAAGGGCATGTTTAACTATCAGTTGTGACTATAGTGATGCATTCAATGCATCTACACACACATTGGAGTTTCCAATGAGGATTGCGCAGTCAAAGCAAGGCAAGATTGAATTCACTCAGGGATCTTCTTCAACAGGGATTGTGCAGTGGAGGTAGGCTGTTAGGAGGTAGTAAATTGGTGCATGCGTGAACCAATTTTTGTATGACAGTGTGAGACGATTTTATATTGTACTAAGAGCTCTATGAGCTGAGATTTGTATGATATTGTTTCATGATTCCATGATATACATAATATATGATAGTTGTGTTTTTTAGCTTTAAGATTTCTGGGTAAAACATCTTGTTATGTGCGATTAATTTTTCTTCATACGTTTTTGAATTGGCGATTTAATTTCCGCAAAGAATTGAGTAGAAGGATTCTGTATTTAACAGTGGATTTATTGTTAGATCAGGGGATTTGGGTAATATACATGCATATTGTATAATTTCTACATTGTATCATAGCAGTGTTAATCACTGAAGATTGCAATATTGAAGTAGTGTTGAGTTGTGTTGGTGGAACAATTCTAATTTGTTGCAAGAATTTCTTGGTGCGACAGTTGAGTAAACATTGAAATGGATTTCAATGGTTTGCGGTTGGAGTATGCACTCGAGGGAAACTCGAACTACATAGTCTGGAAGGATAGGATGGAGGCAGTGCTTGAAGCTAATGGCTTGAAGAAGTTCATCAATAGCGATGTTCCTAGCCCACTTCGATGGATGCTGCATTACATGACGCTTGGAAAAAGAAAGTAGCGAAGACGAGAAGGATTCTGTTGGAAGGTGTGAAATACCATATTGTGTCAAGCCTTCAGAGGAAAGCCACTCCATTTGTAATGTGGAAGGCTTTGACAAATCTTTTCCAA
This sequence comes from Pinus albicaulis, assembly GCA_034641835.2. Taxonomy (NCBI): domain Eukaryota; kingdom Viridiplantae; phylum Streptophyta; class Pinopsida; order Pinales; family Pinaceae; genus Pinus; species Pinus albicaulis. The sequence continues at coordinate 248,424,876 of CM076571.1, forward strand.
AGCAGTAGCGACCATAGGAAGTTGGCGCTAAAAGATAAACTCAGAAAAATCAAAATGGAGAAGGGCGACAGTATTCCAAAGTATCTCACGAAGTTTGTCCAATGTAGGGATGAGTTGGGGAGTGTGGGAATTACAGTTGCCGATGATGACTTGGTGAGCTTGGCTCTCATTGGACTTTCGAAGAGTTGGCACAGTTATTAAGATTTTGTCAATGGGCAGGAGAAACTGTTGGATTGGGAGCAACTTTGGTCGGATCTAGTGCAGGAGGAGATAAGGTGGAATACCGGGGATGGATCTTCATCAAAGCATGATGATGAAGAGGATTGTGCTTTGGCTACTAAAGCGAGGAAGGGGAAGGAGAAGAAATCCCATTCAAAATCCGAGGTTAAAGGCAAGAAGTTGGATTTGTCCAAGGTGAAGTGTTTTCACTGTCACGGACATGGGCATCTCACCACTAACTGCCCACATAAAAAGAAGAACAAGAAGGCTGCTGGAGCTGCAGCTGGTGAGGCCCTTACCTCGAAATTTGAACTTGATGTCTCTTTGATCACATGCTTGGTTTCAAGCGCAATGGGATCGATGTGGTATCTTGATAGTGGTGCTTCCTTCCACACGACAGGAGATAAGGAGATTTTCAGCGACATAGAGGAGAAAGATATCCAAATGCATATAGAGATGGGTGATGATGGACGATACAGTGCGATCGAAATTGGCACCATTACCTTTGAGAGGGATTCAGGTAAACCATTTATGTTGAAAGATGTTATGCATGTTCCAGGTCTAAAGAAGAACTTGGTCTCAGTTGCGACGTTGGAGGACAAAGGTTATGACATTGTTTTCAGCAATGGAAAAGCCTTCCTGTGACATAAAACAACTGGTCAAACCAAGAGGATAGGGATTCGAGTCAAGAATATCTACAAGTTGGAGGTAGATGGCTACGCTGCAATGGTGGGCAAAGAAGAAGAAGTGGTGAGCCGGGATGAGGGCGAATTATGGCATAGGATATTGGGCCATCTTCACCATGGCGCCCTGAAGATTTTGCAGCAGAATTATACTAGAATTACCAAGGGTACACTTGCGTAGATAGATGAGTGCAAGGGATGTACTATGGGTAAGTTTGTGAAGACCACCTTTCATGAAAAGGAGAACCCTGCTTCGGTGATCCTAGAGAGAGTTCACACAGATGTGTGTGGGCCATTCTCGGTTGCTTCAACAACAAAACACAGGTATTATGTTATTACGTTGATGATTATTCTCGTAGATGCTATATCTTCTTCATGCAGAAGAAGGATCAAACATTCTCAAAGTTCTGTGAGTTTAAAGCATTGGTGGATAAAGAGTCGGGGAAGCAAGTGAAGGCTCTGCGGAGAGATAATTGTGGTGAATATATCTCAAACGAATTCAAAGACTTCTGTAGCAAAGAAGGAATTCAAAGAGAACTCATAGCGCCTCATAACCCACATCAAAACGGGGTCGCGGAGAGAGAACAGAATGATCGTGGGTGCTACACGAGCTATGTTGCATGATCAGGGCCTACTAATGCACTTGTGGGCGGAAGCATGAAACACCTTGATTTATGTGAAAAATCGTTGTCCTCATAGATTACTTGGCATGAGTACACCTGAAGAAGCTTTTACTGGTAAGAAATTGGATGTTTCTCACTTTAATATTTTTGGCTCATTTGTTTATGTGCATGTGACCAAGAACGCCAGGAAGAAGCTGGAGCCGACTGCTGAAGTTGGGATATTTGTGGGGTACACAGAAACACCCCATAATTATCGTGTGTATTTTCCAAACAATTGAATCACTGTGGTGCGACGAGATATTAAATTCAATGAGGAGAAAGCCATGAAGTTGTCGCTTGAGAGGGAGCTACACTTGCATGCAGAGGAGGAACTGCTTATTCCCAAAGATGAGCCTCAAGATGTGGATCAGCCACAAGAGGAGGATCATGGAGTGGAGGAGTCCATTCACATAGAGCCGAACATCAGAATTGGCAGAAGGCGTACCACAAAAGCTAAGAGGTTGAAGCTTGATGTGGCACAGAATGTAGGAGTCCCTACTTTACAGCGCAGACAAAGATAGTCTCCTGACCGATATACTAGATACATGGCTCTCATGAGAAAAGGTATTGTGACAGAGCCGTCTTCTTTTCAGGAAGCAGTGGAGGAGCCCACATGGGTAGGTGCAATGGTGGAGGAGTACAAATCCATTGTTAGAAACAGTGTTTGGGAAATTGTTCCAAGGCTAATTGATAAATCTGTGGTAGGTTCAAGATGGATCTACAAGGTAAAGCAAGCTGATGATGGGATTTTTGAGAAGTATAGGGCAAGATTTGTTGCCTAGGGCTTCTCACAGATCGAGGGGATTGATTATGAAGAAACCTTTGCACTTGTCGCACTGTATTCTTCCATAAGGACCATCCTTGCTGTCTCAGCACAGATGGGTTGGCACATTCATCAGATGGATGTGAAGACTACATTCATTAATGGGATCATTGAGGAAGAAGTGTAAATTGAACAACCTTAAGGATTTGAGATATTTAGCAGCGAGTCACATGTGTGCAAACTCAAAAGAGTGTTGTATGGGCTGAAGTAAGCACCCTGTGCTTGGTACACTTGGATTGACAGCTATTTCATTGTACTTGGCTTCACCAAGAGTGAGGCGGATGTAAACCTATACTAGATTGTGGTGGAGGGTAAGATTTTAACCATTGTTCTTTATGTTGATGATTTAATACTGACTGGTGATGAGCAGCTGATACACTCATGCAAGGAGGACCTTGCAAAGGAGTTCGAGATGAAGGATATGGGCCTCCTTCATTATTTCCTTGGATTGGAAATATGACAGCGAGAAGGTGAACTGTTTGTGTCTCAAGGCAAGTATGCTCGGGAGATACTCGTAAGTTTCACATGGAGGACTGCAAACCCATGGATACTCCTCTTCTAGGAAATTGGAGGAAAGAGGATGCTACATCGGCAGAGGTAGTGGATGCTACTGTCTATCGACAGTTGGTGGGTTCGCTCATGTATTTAGTTAATACAAGACCATACATATGTTATGTGGTGAACCAACTTAGTCAAGCGATGGTTAATCCTACCAAGCTATTTTGGAAGGTGGGCAAGCATGTCCTGAGATATCTCAGGGGCACATCTCAGTATGGCTTATGGTACAGACAGACGAATGAGGTGAAGTTGCATGGCTTCACGGATATAGATTGGGCAGGCAGCCCAACGGACAGAAAGAGCACATCAGGAGGGGTTTTCAGTATCAGATCTACAACTGTTTCTTGGTACAACAGAAAACAAAGATCTGTGGCACTCAGTTTAGCGGAGGCGGAATACATGGCAGCAAGTCAAGTTGCATGTGAGGCTATCTGGATGAGGAAGATCTTGGTCAGTTTGTTCGGTTCTCATTTAGATCCTACAGTGATTCATTGTGATAATCAGAGTTTCATTAAGCTCTCGATTAATCCCATGTTTCATGATATATCTAAACATATAGATATCCGGTATCATCATATCAGAGATTGTGTGCAGCAGAAGATCATGTTGCTTCATTACATTCCTATGGAAGATCGGGATGCAGATATTCTAACGAAGGCGCTCACCAGGAGAAAATTTGAATACCATAGTGACAGGATCGGGGTGAAGGATAATCCCTTTCTTGTTGAGAGGGAATGTTGAGATTCAACAAGATGATGATCCTAGTGAAAATTAAACACCTTCACTAGGTGGGGCCCGCAGGCTATTTTTAGGTGTATGTCTATTTTTAGAATGGTGAGCATATTCTAAAATTAGCAGGATGATGATTCTAGATGGTTGAAAAAATTCTATCTTTAGATGATTTTCTATTTTTAGAACATGGGCGAAGTCTATTTATAGATCACATATCTAAAAATAGAATGCATGTCGATTATTATTAGCGCTTAATGATAATCAGACAATAAATAATAACCTATTCTCTTGGAGTACTTGATTTCAGTTAACTATTGTGGCAAACCAGTTAGCTGAAGGAATTATGAGTTGCAAGGTTGGTTGGTTACTCATGCATGATGGAATTCATTGTAACTGAGTGTGACACAATTGTAACAAGGTTGGAAGAGTAGTTATGTGAGTTGTTATTTAGTTTAGCTTAGTTAAGTGAGTTAAACTCAGTTGTGCTAGTTGTAACTAAATATACACTAGTGAAAGATGAGTGAATTAATTATTTAATTAATTCACAATTAGTGTCTTACTTGCAACTAAAGAAATACAACAATTAACTACTTGCATGTCAGATCTAGTGGAGACCCAATGGAGAGATAGGTGAAAGGGTGTGTTTGACTATTAGTTGTGACTATAGTGATGCATTCAATGGATCTACACACACATTGGAGTTGCCAATGAGGATTACGTAGTCAAATCAAGGCAAGATTGAATTCATTCAGGGATCTTCTTAAATAGGGATTGCGCATTGGAGGCAGGCTGTCAAGAGGCAATAAATTGGTGCATGTGTGAACCAATTTTTGTATGACAGTGTGAGACAATTGTATATTGTACTGAGAACTCTATGAGCTGAGATTTGTATGAGATTGTTTCATGATTCCATGATATACATAATATATGATAGTTGGGGTTTTTAGCTTTAAGCTTTCCCGGTAAAACATCTTGTTATGTGCGAATGATTTTTCTTCATACGTTTTGAAATTAACAATTTAATTTCCGTAAAGAATTGGGTAGAAGGTTTCTGTATTTAACAGTGGATTTAATCGTTATATCATGGGAGTCCGGTAATATACATGCATATTGTATAATTTCTACACACTGAACCCATTCTAGCAGTCCACGTTATTACTACAGCCATTCATACCCACACCAACATCCAGCAGTTATCACATTCTAGAATCCAAAACAACCCCGCTAACTCAACCCACATCTCCCCAGAGACACTCAGAACGATCAATTTCCAGTGGGAAACCACTCAGGGAGCGGAATTAAAGCTCAGAAATGAGGAGCAGTGGTGACATGCAGAATTGGGGACTAGACAAATCTTCAGTTTCATACAGACAACAGCCTGACAACCATAGAATCTGCACAATGACCTCCTACATATATATGGACAACAATAAAAAGTTATTGCACTTACTGATGAGCGTAATCAACTCCAGCATGAGAGGGATGGCCTTCAGAAGCAGTTTGACCAGGTCACATAGAACTTCAAAGACCTATGGCCAACAATCACCAATATAGAAAACACCACACCAATAGAAATTTCATCATGCTCGGTGGTTGAGCGATCACTTTGTGTAAATATGGTATATACCACCCTGGGCCATGCAAATTAGCAACTGAAGGAAGCACTTGCAGCGAGACTAGCACTACCGGACCCTTCTACGACATACATGGAAAATGTAGCAGATAGACAAACACAGATGCAGAATATGAAGGAGATGTTGGGAACAACGATCATACACACATACAACCTGCTGGAGAAACTCCATGAGTGCTCCAACTCACTTACAATGAGAGCTCATACTGTCTCTGAGAAACTGTATAAGATCGTTCTCGAGATAAAGGGAACAACAGACCCGATCACCAGCACTCAACTCTATGATGAAGACGATGCACTTGAGACACAAATTCAGACAATCAAAGAGAGCTCGACGACGACAAAACAAATCCTCAGGGACCTACAACACCCACTGAAACAGAAGGCAGAAACAATTCAGCAACTGGGGTCTGAGGATGAACCCAAGATCCAAAAGATCTTTAACGACATGCCACAAGTGATGGACGCAACCCATGCCGACAAAATGGTCACCGAGACAGAGCCCGTAATAAAAGCCTCGCAACAAGCCATTACTGAGTTCACATAGCTCAGGACAGAGGTGATGAGCAAGGTTCCAGAGTTGGGGCCTTTGTTTAAAGAGGGTCAAACATAACAGGAGAAGACATAAATGGAGATAGCGCAGGGAACTCTGATAGCACCAGAAGTCGACAGACAACCAAGGACCGTTACAAAAGGGAAAAATTGACTCAGGACGAGTCAATAGCATGTGGTTAGGGTCTGTTGGGGCCTTTGTTTTGAACAATATATTTTTGAGTTGTAGAAGGATAGGAGCGAAAGGAATAGGTGGCGAAACACAGTCAAGGTAGGAAAGGAGTCATTGGGGTTGCGGAAAACCTAAAGAAAGGTGGCGGAGCACAGGCAGGTGACGACACAGATGGCAGGAACAAGAGACAACGAACAGGCAGTGGAACTCCTAGAAATAGAGCTGATGGCAGAAAAGAGATAGAAGGCAGCTGAGTGCAAGGGAACAATTGAGCGAAAAAGGGCAAAGATTGACAATGTCAGTTGGCAGGAGCAAATAAGCAAGGAAGGAATGAATCGGAGAGGGAGGATAGAGGGTCAGAACCTAGGAAGAGCTCTACGGAGCATGTATGTACTGAACTGAGATGTAATGAACTCTTCAGAGTATATTTTGTAATGTTTTGAGCCAAGTTAATAGAACCAGATTGATGCTATGTTGTGGGCTATGAATCATTGTTAATTTTTTATTATCATATGTTTGGCTATTTTAATTTTTTTTAATTAGATGCTCAAACTCTGTATGGATGAATGATGACTTGTATCTTAAATGATTTATGATAATTGTGCTCTATATGAAGTGACAGAAGTTCTCCTGTTAGTAATATTGCTTCGGTGACTAATGCTCTAGTTTCTAATCCTAGTAAGGTCACGACACGCCTCGGGTGAGACTCTTTGTTCTCATGAGTAGGGTGAAAATGTTGGAGTTGTCCTAGATGACAACGTAATCTTGTTGGCTCTAAGCCTGAACCTGGGTCTTGCCCAGAGACCTCCTTTTTTGCCAATAGATCACATGCCCAAAAAATCATAATTCATGTTAATATGACATATTTTTAATTAATAAATTTAATTAAAATGGAAAAAAACACATAACGACTTTTGAGATAAATCTCAATAATTAATCTTTGGCTACTGCTAAAAATATTCTAGTATATTCTATAAAGGTTAAATCCATATCCTCCATCTAATAATTAAATTAAAATTCTAGAAACCCTATTTTAAATACATATATCTATAGATGTAATTACAATAACTTAAATGTTAATTATAAAAGATTTTTAATATATTATGAATACTCATCCTTAAAATAAAGATATATTAATTGTATTTAAATCATTATTGTTATCATCTAAATTATATATTAATATATACCAATGTTTAATATTATAAGAAGATAATTTTAAATTATTACTCTGTATATTTTAAGGTATCAATAATATATAATATATATTGAATATTTTTATTTCTAAATTTTAATATTAAGATATATTATTAGAATATTGTTTTCAAAAAATGAAGTTTTTTATTTATTTATTTTTTAATTAATTAATTAATTTATTTAATTTTTTATTTATTTTTTATTTTTTTAACTTAGTGTTAGAACTTGAACTCGCCAAACTTTGGTCGATTTCCAATTCTCTTGTCTTTATGGTTTTTTTCATGTTCAATGCATTTTTATTATATGATATTACAACAACGTTGTGTAAATTGGGTGAAGGCTCGAAGTGTACAAATAAGTGATAGAGAATGTTCCACAATTTAGTTAAAGTAATTTTATCTTTATGCCTGAGTTTATAGTTAGATAATCAATATTAACTAAAAGTTCACCACATATTTACATAAAGTTAAATACCTAACCTATATGTAATTGTTAGGGGTTTCTGATAGGACCTCCAATTATTCATCTCAATATCCTAATTATGATTGAACTTGACTTAAACCATATGTCCCTAAAGTAAATATCATGCTTGTGTTTACATTATTTGAAACATGTATATTGGAAATAAAAAAGTTGTATCATAATGATGTATAAATGACAATATGGATGACTTCAACTATATAAGACACTATGTTTTTTTGTTCCCTCGTTGAAGCTCTCCAATAACGTAGATTCACTCCAACCTTAGAGAAGTGCATCTTCATTGGTATAATTTTAGTGAGATCCAAAAATTTAATGTCACATATGTGCTTTCATGATGTAGAGCAAATGAAGATTTTGAAATTAAAAGTTGTAGCATAATGTTGCAAAAACTACAATATGGACCTCCACTACACAATACGACTTTCTTCTTTGATTAAAGCCATATAATGACTTATATTCACGTACAATCTTGAAGATGATATGGACTTCAACTAAATGACACAGTTTAATCTCTAGATAAAGCTTTCAACAACTTAGATTCATTCCATTGAAGAGCATCTTCATTATCATAGTTTTACTTCTACCTTAAATGATTCAAGCTACAACCTTAAGGAGGTTTCCATCACCAATAAGGAAAAATAGTGACGTTAGCTAAAAGTAATGCATAGACATTTACCAAGAGAATCTTAAGATTTTGATGTGATTATGAATATTATTATTTGCCTTCATATACAATAAGTGGGAGAGATCTCTAATTATTATTGATCCTAGTATCCAATTATGAGCCAACTTGACTTAAATGCAGCATATCATGGATTTATTACTTCATCGGCATCATTACTTGATTACAAGAAATTCACTTGTAAAATCCTCGGAGGGAATATTAAGTCTTAATGTCATTATAATGATATTTTTCTAGCCTCATATAAACCAAAGTCAAGGATCTCCAAAAACTAATGTTAATATCCTATTATGACTTAACTTCACTTAAACCATGGGCCCCTATAATGCTTAGTATTATTAAATCATCAACAACAACAATAATAAAAAAGAGAGAATATTAATAAACAAATAAATAATAAAGAGAAGATAATAATAGTGAATAAATAAATAATTAATAATAAAGTGAATTTTGGAATAAATAAATAAAGGAAACTATAAAATAGTAAGAATAAAGGAATGTTAATAAAAAGTAAAAGAACAAAATAAGAGTGAGTCAATTATGGAGAAAAAAATGTAAGTTAAGAAAAAATTAAGAAAAAAATAGAAATTTGTATGATGATACATGAATTATGTGCATGAAGATTATCTTTCTATTTTTGGAGCAAATTGTTCTATGTAATGGATGAGGAGGGGGATGTGAGCCATTATTATTTCCATAGGATAATTCTAGGAGAGAAGGATTAATGGGCTAAGGTATTTGATTGAGGGCTCATGGGTGGTTAGCTGTAGAAATACTTAGTGACATTGAACTTACAATTGTGCGAAGAGTCATCCCAAAAATGTTGGTTGTAGCCAACTATATCCGAATATAGCAATGATTATGAAATTCAAGTTAGCTAATTCTTCATTCTATAGATAAGTCCTCATCTTTGTTGGTTTTTGTAGATTATACACTAACCAATTGAAATATTTCTTATGTTCATTACTAATGGTCTCAATTGATGTAAATAATTTGCATGTTTTAATTCATGGCTATTACAAATGGTGCTAGAGCTCTCAACATTATTTAAAACCCTCAAAAACCTTGATTCACCAGTTCAAAACCCTTAGTCCACCCGATGAAAAACCCGTGCGAGCTTAAATCGATCTATCAATTTAGTTGACTTAAATATATTCTTTTAAAGGACAAAACTTATGATGCTAGTTATGAGAAAATAATAAAATAGGTGGTCTAGATATGGTAATATAAGGTTCGTAAAGGTTATTTTTTTATGTGTATGCATTAGAAAGTTATGCATGAACACAAAAATAGACAACTGAAATTTCTTCATTTTACAAGTGAGACCATGGCTTCTATGCATCAAAGATCAACCCCAGTCACCTACGATGTGGAAACCCCACCCAAATTTGTTGTATAAATTGGAACTCGCATAAAGCAGGGAATATTATATTCCCTAGGAGAAATGAAAAACATATTTAAGGATTATATCACCAATCAAGGTCAAAGTCAAAAAAATGATCAAAGTCGGTGAAGGGAGTTAGAACAAAAACATAGACAGGACCCAAAATTTTCTATCCAATGTTGAGGATAGGAAAACAACCCTAGATATTATGACCTCCCGGGAAGTCCTGGTTACCGGGTGCAAGCCCCGGAAGTGATGATTGTCGCTATGTGATTCATTTCACTAGTTTCAATCCCACTTCTTCACCCATGTGAGCATCACCCGATGCAATGAGTGCTAAGTGGACTATTCAAAAATCATGAGAAATTAGTCAGTTACGACTACCTCTCATGAAAATGGTCATAGATGAATGACTAAATTAATGCAGTTGAATCCCAAAAATGATATCTAAAATAATGCACTGCGGAAACCCCTCATACTTAAAATACTAAGAGTAAAGGGATCTCTTCTTGAATGGTTCATGAGGTACAATAGTTGCTAAGGTTTTGCAAATGGGGTAGCAAGCTAAGTGGGCTTGATTGTGGGGAAAACTCCACAGTTAAGCGTGCTTGAGCTAGAGGAGTTCTGGGATGGGTGACCTCTCGGGAAGTCCTGGTTACCGGGTGCAAGCCCCGGAAGTGATGATTGACGCTATGTGATTCATTTCACTAGTTTCAATCCCACTTCTTCACCCCTGTGAGCATCACCCGATGCAATGAGTGCTAAGTGGACTATTAAAAAATTATGAGAAATTAGTCAGTTACGACTACCTCTCATGAAAATGGTCATAGATGAATGACTAAATTAACGTAGTTGAATCCCAAAAATGATATCTAAAATAATGCACTGCGGAAACCCCTCATACTTAAAAGTACAAAAATATAAGTTACCAAAATTCATAGTCTGAAATGGGGTTCTAGTAACAAAAGCATGTGTGACCAGTGTCAAGAGAGCACTTAGTTTTAACGCATAATCTTCAGTAGAAAAGGCCCAGACAAAAATAATTCTACTAAAAGGAGAAGCTTATTATGGGGGGTAAACGAAGAGACTAAGATGCAAGTCACCCCCTTACAATTTGTGTTGGAGATGTTTATGGAAGCCTTTAGAAACTAGTACCTATCAAAGGAATACAAACATGAAAAAATAAGATCCTTCCATGTAGTACGATAGAATAGTAGATCAATAGAAACCTATGAAGCTAAATTCTATGCATTGGTCCATCATGTGGACTATATGGTGAATGATAAACCTCAAGTTTAAATATTACTACATGGAATTGTTTCTTTGGTTCGAGTGGAATTTTCCATGTGGAAAACCACCATGGTGGTAGTGACCACCAGTTTGGCTAGACAAGTCTAGAGGATGATAAATATGAAAGGATAAATGAAGGCTTATGAAAAATAGTGAAGGAACCCTCCAAAAGGGGCATTAGTAGAGTAGGGTGCACCAATATTTATTCTAGGGAAGACAGAACAATGTTGCTCGAATTGATAGTGCAATTTCTAGGTTGCCTTCAGAAAGACGTAGGGTTCAACCCTATTTTAAAGGAACTAATGGTAAAGGAAGGGGAGATAGTGTCCAAGGATAGGGATAGATAAAAAATAAGTCAATTGGAATGTTGGAAATGCAGAGGTACACATTAAAAAAATGATTGTTCGAAGTATCAAGCTAGGATTAGACAACAAGGATGTAGAGAAAACAAAGAAAAACCATAGAACCAACATCGAATTCATTGTTGGAAATATTGTCATTGATGGCAAAGGAGCACCAACAGAAATATCATTAAGGAAAAGGAGCAGAGAAGCAACAAAAATAAGGCAAAGAAGTAGAGGAGCAATAATGCAGTAAGAAAGCATAAAAGAGAGGCAGAGGAGTAGCAGAGAGGCAAGGAGCAACATTAGACCATTAGCAAAGGCAAAGGAACAGAGAGGAGAAAATTTAGAATCAAAGGAGAAAAGGTAGCAAAGGCAGTTAAGGCAGAAAAGGAACAAAGGCAGTAGAGGCAGCATAAAGAAGCAGAGGCAACAGAGAAGCAGTTAAGGCAGAAAAGGAGCAAAGGCAGTAAAGCAAGCTCAGGAGAGATTGACGCGTTTAAGGTGTGCATCAAGTGTAATAATTTCAAGTCGGAATGAATAAACAAAAGAACAAGCTTAGGAGAGATTCATAGAAGCAACAAAGAAGTAGAGGCAACATAGGCATCAAAGAAGCAGAGGCAGTGAAGGCAACAGAGAAGCAGCAAAGGCATGTAACAAGCGAAATAATCCGAAGTCAGAGTGAATAGGGAAGAGAAGAACAAGCTTAGGAGAGATCAACACACTTAGAAACTGAATAAAGCTAAGGGAGGAGCAACGTGGAGGAACCGATGTTGCAGTGCGACGACAATATAAAGCTCAGGAGAGAATCACGTTGAAGAATACTACACAAGCTCAAGAGGAGTAGCGTGGAGAAAACGATGTTGCAGAGCGACGATAGGATAAACAAACAAAAATCGACTAAGGCAGAGATCACTTAGAAAATTTCCAAAGGAGAGGAATAGATGACCAATATTAGATCACAAAAGTGATGGCGAGAGATGGACGGCGGAGATCGAATCGCATCAGGAGTGATTTGACAAATCGACACATTTAAGAGTTTAGCATTAAGGCATCCCATGGTAAGTTAAATTATTTGTGATGCGAAATGGAAAGGACACGTGTTGGCACGATGCAACATTGTAGATCGCAATAAATAGAGTATAACCATAAAGTAAATCTTATAAAGTGCGAAGTGCGATCAGATGAGGACTGTTAGATCTGGGGGCAGATCAACAATGGATGACGAATCACGAGCCCACACATCGCAAATGTTAGCAAATAGCGCTAGGAAATGTTAATTTGTTTTCGATGCGGTAAGGTTAGAAAGTGGTGATGCGGTTAAAGGGAGGAGCCACGTGTTGACACTGCGCATTAGCGCACATTGCAGAGCTTATGGTTTGCACTTAAGAGTTCACACGCTAAGCTGGATGTGATGTGATGCGATTGCATATCACAGAAAATAGGAGATATGTCTATTGAAAAATGTATATAACGTAAAACCTTTAATACACCATATTCTTAACCTTTGTAGAAAAAATATTATACTTAAAATTCCACCATGACCTGTTTAGATGAAATTCGGGAGCCTGAAAAAATCCTAACTTCCACAGATCATATCTCCGAAAATATTGCGAACCAAGATCTAAAATGTGTACAAGACGTACCTTAGGATTTCGGCGTTGCTCTGTAAAAATTTCAGCTTCAGAATCTTCGTAGAAAAAAAAATTATAGAGAAAATTCCATGATGGCATGTTTGGAGCAATGAAACCCTAGAATCCAAATCTCTGATACCAAATGTTATGAAACCAACTCAAAAAATAGAAGAAAAGAGAGATCAATGCCTTATAAATAAGCCACTTCGAGGGATAAACCTTCTTTACATTACATAAATGAACAATTCTTGGATGATACAAATGACAAAACCTCCTTCTATATATAGGAGTCCATGGGGTCACAATATAATCCTAGCCGACCTAACAATAATAATGTAAGGGCACAATAATAACAATATTGGGGTTACAAGGGTACAACAATAACAATAAGGGGGTTATACTAACAACAATAAGGGACTATACTAGTAATATAGGGACCTAACCGAAAACCAAAAGGATATTATTCATTGTCACCATCTCCATCTTCATCTCTTCCTGATCTACCTCCTCTACTGCCTCTTCCACCTCCAAGAGGCAGAATTTTTCCTCCTCTACCATCTCGAAGTGGTGTTCTTTCACCTCCTCCTCCTAATATTCCTTCATTTCCATTGAGAGGATGGAATACTTCTCCTTCACATTTTTCGATTAATTCCTTAGAATTGAGGTAATAAGGTTCTTCAATTAGATTACCTTCTTCCGATTCTTCAATTATTGGTCTTCCAAAGAAGAATCTTTTTCCTTCTTCTTCCTCTTCTTCTCCTTCGGTAGGTATATCAAGTTATTTTGCAACAAGTTTCTTTCATGTTGAATGAGAAGGAAAGATAACTACCTTGGTTGAAGGTGTTGGTTCATCCACTATTACTTTGTTGAAGAAGTTGGCTCCCCTCTAGTTTCAATCTTAGATATTTGCACCTCAAAATATCTTCTTCTACCTGCAAAAGTAGGAATTTCTTATGTGGATGGTGATGTGGTTCTTACTGCACCACATGATCTAGTGGGGGTGGTAGGTGATTGTGGAATCAAATATATTGAAGTTCATCCTCTAATGAATCTACCTCTAGAATTTCTTTCTCTATACATGCATTCTAAAATGAATGAAATTTAACTTATCCAACTAAAAATGAGATGCAATTCAACAACTAAGGTTTGGAGAAACCTCACAATGTGATGCACAGGTTCTTAACTCTCATATTACCATTTCTCCTTTCCAAAGTTGCATAAATTAAAGAGAAATCTAAATTTAAGGATAAATCCTATGTATACTTCCCTGGAAACGACACCAAACATAACAGTCAATTTAATTATCAATTTGAGTAGGTGAACTTATGAAGTATATGATAAAGTATATGTTAGGAATTTAGTTTTAAATTAAACTGGAAATAAATTGACATGAATTACAACATTACTCTAAGAAAGTAGTTGAAACATTAATCTAAGGAAGCAAATGAATACTTATTCTATGAAAGCATTGAATGTTAGTCTAGGAAAGCAAATAAATTTATTCTATGAAAGCATGTATAAATATATTCTAGGAAACAATGTAATTTAATCGATGAAAGCATGGAATTTTTATTTTAATAAAGGACAAAAATCTATCTTATTAAAGCAAGAAATTTACCCTAAGAAAGCATGGAAATCTATCTTGTGAAAGCAGGAAATTTACTCTAAGAAGGCATGGGAATTTATCTTATGAAAGTAGGTAATTGACTCTAAGAAATCATATGAAATCTATCATATGAAAGCAAGAAATTTACTCTAAGAAAGCATATATATTTATCTTATGAAAGTAGGGAAATCTATTATAAGGAAGCATTCAAAATTATTTCATGAAAGTAAGAACTCTTAGTCTAGGAAAGTGTGAAGGATTGATCTATGAAAGCATACAAATGTACTCTAAGAAACATGTTAATTTATTCTACAAAATCATTAAAATTTATCCACTATGAAAGCATATCATTTTTAACCTGTGAAAGCTTTGTAAATCATGTTATGGAAAGCATGAAAAATAATTGAAAATATCATTTAATGGAAATCCTTTGATGTGCAAATGAAATGATTTAAATGTAAATATTTTTGGTTTTTTAAGCACTTGTTATAATGTGGAGAAGAACAAACCAACAATTAGAATAGAAACGTAGTGTGAATGGGTTTGCTCATGTTTTTGGGGCATGATGGTTTTCTGCCCCTGGTATTTTGTAGATCTGGTCAAGGGAACTACATTTATGTTCTAATCCAAGGTTAATGGATTGGGGTTTATGAATGCTTCGGCATGTATATATGTGTTGTATATAATTAAAAATCAAGTTGGTATTCCCGATTTGGGATCTAGGGGAAAAATTTGTGTATATTTGTTTTATGTTTTATGCTCTCGCTATTGTTTATGGAGTTGTCTACCCAGGCAATGAAATAGCCCAGATGACAATTTTTTGCCGGAATCCGGGAAAGTAAAATTCAAGAAATTAGGTAGTTGGAGTGTTTGGAATCCATTTTTGACAGTGGAAATGGATTCAGCACTACCAAAATCCCTTAGGGCACTCAAAATACTAAAGTTTCACAACTGTAAACATGATTCTGATAAAATATTTGCCGGATTTTTTAAAAATCTTTGCTGGATTCTGGGCCAAAACATTGCATGGGAAGACTACGACATTGTTTATTTTATGTTTTTAAGAATTTGTTTGCAGATAATTTATGTATAGGGTTAAACCTACATGAACATATTATCTAAACAACGATATAATAAAACAGAGTGAAAACCAGAGCATCAATATTTAAATGAAAACAAATGAACTGTAAGAAAATGAAAGATTTATACTACAGACAAATTGTATGTCCACAAGGGGGCCCTCCAGGTGACTACACAAAGCTTAAAGAAACACAATAACTTTACTCTAAACGATATCAATTACTCAGGAATGCACAATGGAAGTAAAGATGCACCGTCTGATATTATATCAAAGAGAATTGTGCATACAAAAAATTCCTTGTCTATATATGGAACCTTTAATATTGGAGCAGTTGTCAATTTACATTTAGCTCATTAAATGCTCTTTCACACTCACTTGTCCATTCAAACTTATCCCCTTTCCTTTGGAGGGTTTTGATGGGATTGGAAATCTGCGAGAAGCCTTCCACAAATCTTGTATAATATCTCGCTAGCCCCATATAGTTGTGTACTTTTTTAATATTATTAGGAGTAAGCCAATCAATTATAGTTTCAATCTTATTGTGATCCACTGCAATTCCTTTCCGATTAATGGTATGGCCTAGATATTGAATCTATTTCTAAAAAAGGAACATTTAGTAAGTTTTCCATACAACTTATATTCTCTAAGGCATTGAAGTATCAATATCAAGTGCTCTTGATGTTCTTGTTCATTGCGGGAGTAAATGAGGATGTCATCTAGGAATTCTTGGACAAAAAGGTCCAAATATTCATGGAAAACACCATTCATCAAGTTCTTGAATGTTGCTGGAGAATTGGTCAACCCAAATGGCACTACAATTAACTCATAGTGGCCATATCTTGTTATGAATGTTTTCTTCAGTACGTTTTCCTCTTTAATTATTAGTTGGTGGTATCACAACTGTAAGTCTATCTTGGAAAATATTAAAGCTCCTTGTAGTTGGTCAAAGAGGTCATAAATGCAAGGCATGGGAAATATGTTTCTAATGGTGGTTTTTTTATATTGCGATAATCAATACATAACCTAAGGGTTCCATGCTTTTTCTTCATAAAGATCATTGGAGCACTCGAAGTTGATACACTTAGATCAATCCTTGATCTAGAAGTTCCTTAAGTTGCACACTCAACTCATTAAGTTCTAGGACAATCATTCGATAAGGTATTTTTGATATTGGTTCTATTCCAGGTTTCAAGGAAATAAAGAAATCAATTTCTTGAATAAGAGGCAAGCATGGTATCTATGGAGGAAATACATATGCAAATTCGAAAAGTATTGGGTGCAACTTATGAAAGGATTTTAATTCAACATTAACCATATCCACTGCATACATCTTGCACCCTTTTCTTATACACATATTAAACTTCTTTGCTGAAATAAGGCATAAGGTAGCATCACACCTAATTCCCTTGATTATTTTGGGTTCTCCCTAGTCTTTTTGGAAGAGAACCATCTTTTTATAGCAATCCACTAATGCTCAACGAGATTCAAGCCACTCCATTCCTAAAATTAAGTCATAAGTTCTTGTAGTCGTGCTATATATATTCATCTTGGTATCACATCCCCCATTGCTAATAATACAATCCTTTACTTGTGAGCCTATCGATTGCTGAGAACTGAATTCCATTTCTACCATCCAAAAGTCACTTTAATCATGAGTTGTCAACCCACATCTAATTAGGTTCAAATGGGAAATAAAATATTAATGGCACTTGAATCAATTAACATAGAAAGAGGAATTTCACGTATCATACATGTAGACTCCAGAGTTGTGGCTTGGTGCTTATCTTAGCGATGGTTTACGGAGGCATAAATGTTGAACCCTTAGTTAAACTGAGGGGGGGGGGTGAATCAGTTTAATACATTCATGGACTTTTAAACTTTCCTTTAAAATTATTTACACCTTCATTTCATGATCAACTTAATATATAATGAAACAACAAACTTAATATATGATCAACAAGTATTAAGCAGATTAAATACAGAACATCAACACATAATCATCATGACATGGACAACAGATATAAGTGGAAACCCATAAGGGAGAAAACCAAATCTTATTATTGTTGTGATGAAAAGGAAAGCTCCAACTCCCTCTCACCACTGATTTTATGTAGGCTCCAACCTACAAGAGGCTACTACCTCAAATTCTGCAAGCTACAACTTGCAAGGAAGCTCCAACTCCCATCTATTTTCTACAGGTTACAACCCACAGGAGGCTCCTACCTCAACCAGCTACAACTGGACATATATCAAGCTACAACTTGAAACAGAAGCTCCAACTCCCATGTATTTTCTGTAGGCTACAACCCACAGGAGGCTCCTACCTCAACCAGCTACAACTAGACATATATCAAAGCTACAACTTGAAACGGAAGCACCAAATCCCATGTATTTTCTGTAGGCTACAACCCACAGGAGGCTTCTACCTAAACTAGCTACAAATGGACATCTATCAAGCTACAACTTGATATGGAAGCAAAAAATTCCTCACTCTACAATAAAATCATATGCTGATTTACCTGGATATCAGCTCTGTTTTTCTCCTTCTTCATTGATGTCCTTCTAGCCTTCAAATTTGCTTTATATCATCTCTGGATCTTCACAGCTTCTCTATTTGCTCTATCTTCTTCTTCCACTCTCTAACCTCTTAATGCATATGACAATAACATCATTTATAGAGATCACCCTCTCGATGTTTGAATTCCACATGGGAATATGAAATGAAAAGGCACAACTCTTTGCCTTCCACCTTCTCATTTTCTCGCTTATTATTTCAGGAGGTTACAACACTGTCTACTCATTTCAGAATTAAATTGGAGTTTTGCTTTGCCTACAGAGACTGGCCTTTGCATCACAAACAATATAAAAATGAATAATACATTTTTAGTTACAATCAATTATTTACTCAGCCCATTATTTTCTTCACGTTGTTATGTGTTTGTCCTCTTCTACTTGGTGTCCCTTCGTCTTTTATGTTTCCACAATTACATTTCCAACTATGCTGCTGCATTACTATCTTAGCCTGACTTGACCCATGCCTTTATGACTTACACCGCCTCTGCCTATTGTATATCTTACCTACAACGTTCTATGCTCTTCTGTTCTCCTTTGCTATGTGTCGGGTTGCTTACTCGAGTCTCCTTCTGCCCACGTTCAGTATTTTTTATCAAACTGCAGCAGCCGCATAACACCTCTGCACGAGTGTTGGGTCATTTGCCCAGAGTTTTCTCTCTTGCGTTCTGTTGATCATGTTAGCCCCTATTAATTTTTGACAAGCAAACAGGGGGTCAAACTATCATTGAGCTTTCAAGGAATGCTTTCCCTCTGAAAGCACATCATCCTTGAAGTCTCCTTGTGCCTTTGCCTTTGATGAATCCTCACTGTTGTTTCCATTATAAAGTCTCTCTATTTCTGTGAAGAAGAATGCCCAAAAAGGCCTCCATTTCCCCTATTTTTTCCCACTAACCCTCTAAATCATCCCATCTTCCCCTTCAACCTTATGAACACACTTTGTTTGGTTTAATATCCCTTTTTCCCTCTACCGATTCCCTCTTTAGCCTTAAAATCCTCTTTTTCGGCTGAAAAACCCACTTTTTACTTTGTAACAGGCTTATCCCCTTTCGGCCAGCCCCTTAATGACTTCCCCTCCATAAAGCCCAGCGCTAAGTCAAAGGGCGTGAATCGGAATCGGAAGATGTTCGGTAGCGCATTCTCTTTTTCGAGATCAAAATCCCCGATGCGATGGTCTTTTGTTCTATAGACCGCAGGCGTGTTCTGAGCTGTCGATCTTTACAAGATCCAATGGTCAGCGCTCGTTCCGCATCGCACCCATCGCTTCTTCCTATTTTACCTCCCTGATGGAGTATCAACCGTTGATCTCTCCGCCAGATCCAACGGCTACCGCTACATCGCGATATCGCCAATCGGGAGTTCATAAAGGTGCCACCCTCTGTCATCCCCGATTGAATCTGAGCCATCCGTCCCGTGTGATCCAACGACCCTCATTTCTCTCGCTCTACTCCAATACCTCCATCTCGTCTCCCCACTGATTTAATCTCCGCCATCGATCTGACCCAGATCGGACGGTTGGCGCTCAATCGCACCATCGCCAATTACAAGTTCTCAAATGTGTCCCCCGTTGCCTCCCTCGATTGCGATTTTTCGATTTAATCACGACCATCCGTTTGATCCAGATTTACGGCCCACATCACATCGCACATTTCATCCATATTGCTTCATCGGATGTCCTACTAACTTCATCATTTGACCTCCGCCCTTGACCGGGTCCCACCATACAAGCCCATTCATATGTTTTCACGCAATTTCCTTTGTATTCCATCCGAAGGTTCAAACCTTATGGTTTGCACTAAACATTATTTCTCCGCCTGTTCTCCACCATTGCGCCACTATTCCGCAGGCCTCCACAACATTTCTTCCGCCTCCCCTGGATTTTATAATTGGTTCATTACATTGTGGAGGGTATTCGGAGTGGTGAACTCACTGTGTTTTCAATAATTACAACCACTGTGATTGTGAGCACAGGGAGGCCATTACAACAACGGCCAAGTGAAACAACAGAAGCAGATTCAAGGGATTTGGGCCTGTTAATTGAATATTTAAAGCCTAATCCCATATTCAAAGATAAGGACGCAGTTTAAAGATCCAAAGAGCACACGCAACAGACATATCTGTGTTTGAATATCTGTGGAACTTTTTTCTCCAGGAAGTACATCTTCCCATTAAAGCCTCCATGCCTCCTCAAGCCCAAAAACAGTAATTACACTGACAGAAGCTTCTTAAAGACTGTCAGAACCAGTATTTATGGAGTATGGAGGCCCGCAGAATTTCTACCCAGTTCACCAATTCCAAAAGGCAGAATAGAGAGCTTTACATCCAGAAGGACTTCACGAGACATCAGAGGTTAGATATCGACCTACCAAAGACCCCTCAGCCATACTATAAAGTAAATACAGCAATGCAGTGCCATTAAGCGATACGGATGTGGACGCATCCTCCATGCTGTCTTAATGAATCAATTTAATGTTCATCATCCACTTCTGTGACTCATTTTTCTCCTATAAAAATTTCCTCTTTAGGCAAGGGATTTCGCCATCTGAAACAGGTCATCGTGGAATTTGCGCTCTAACTTTTTTTCTATGAAGGTTCAGAAGCTGAAATTTTTATGAGGCGAAGCCGAAATCCTGACGAAGCTGCTGTAAAAATTTTAGGTCAAGGTGCACAATATTTTTGGAGATATGATCTGTGGAAGTCACGGTTTTTGCAGGCTCCTGAAATTCATCTCAAAGAAGTGACCTTGGTAAATTCGTCATAACTCTCTCTCTGAGTATCGGATTGGAATTCCGTAAAAAGTGGTGGATAGTGCATAGTCTATAATTTTCTCTCTATCAATTTTAGAGCCAAATGAGGAAACCGTGACACATGGCATGCCGTACAAGTGTGCTCTACTGAAATAGTCCATAATTAGGGCATTGTGAGAGATTGGGTATAACTCTCTCTTGAAGAATCCAAATTGGGTCAAACTTGTGGCATTGGAAAGACAACTCAGAGGAATACTACAGGACTGAAAATCAGATATTGAGGATCTGAAATAACAGAGTTACACCAGATTCAATATCAAGCTCCTACAAGGCAAGAAAAATCTAGATCATGTGTTTTCAAGGGTTGCAAAGAACCAGACTTTCTATGGCAGCAAAGCAAAGCAAGGTGAAGCAGAAGGTAGCATGACAAGAGCAGTAGCTAAGGTGCATAACAACAACAAGAAGTTCATCATATGAAGTCTTCAAGTGGGCAGCACTGCATACAATCATTGTAAAGGTATCATTGTACTTAGTCATTGTAAATACATTATTGTACAAATTGTACTAGTATCTATCTGCCAAGGGTTGAAGAGGCAGTGTTGGGAGGTCTAGGATCATCATTAGGTGGTTGTGTCAAATTTGGGGTTATTCTATAGTATATCTTCTTCTTCTTCTACATCATTCTATATCATTGTAAAGTGGACCATTTTCCCTGGTACGGGAGTCCATTCTTCTTTTATTCTTCTATAGGGTGGTAGGGTGGTGCTAGGGTGAGTTGTAGCTCATTGGGTGTTGGGGCATCTGTTCAGTTGACTACTGAAGAATCTCGGGCATTGGAGCGTCCATCCAGTGGGATTTGGAGAAGAATTCTTTTCTATATTCTAGGAAGTTGGAGCTTTACTTTCAATTGGAGTTGAATATTAAAGAATTATTAGAAAAGCATTAGGTGGTTTTTGTCCGGGAGTGGGTTTTCACCTAAAAAATATGTGCATTTGTGTTCCTCTTGTTTGTTGCTATCATTGTACAAACACTAACAATAACTGAAGATTAACTAATGCTCTAATTGAAAGGAATACTGATTCACCACCCCCCAGTATTTCCAACATGCAGAACTACCTTGGCGACTCCATTGTTGAAGGATTAAAAAATTCATAGCTTCATGGTGATATCACTGGACTTATGAGGAACTCAGATGGTGCCATTCTTGTTTTGAGGTATGCATGTGTAGATTTTTCAGAAATTTATGGTTTCCCAAATCCTTTTCCCAAGGATGCATATTTTTTAAGGAATGGTCCAAAATTTAATAAAGAAGATTTGAGTTTTATCTTGAAGCATATATCAAATTTCCATGTCAGTCATGAAGATATTTTCATCATATTTTTCTATGATTCATTTCAAGGGAAATGTAAACAATGGATTGAAAGTTTTCCTGTCAGATCTATTGCCATTTGCAAAATTTTGGCTTATTTTTTTGGAAACATGGATGGAAAGAACAGAGTTGGTGGCAGACCCTCCTTCCATTCAAGGTTTTAAACAATGGAATGATGATCATACTAATGAGGAAGTGGATAAAATTTTTTCTTTGACCTTGTATTATTATTTAAAGTCATTTGAGTGCAAGTTAGAAAATAAGATTCAATTGTTGGATGAATTTGCTAAGAACATTGAGAAAGACATGGAAGTTTTAGAAGATCAAATTCAATCCTATAGTCTTCATGGTCAAGATCAGTCATTTCAAAAGCTTTTAATGCAAAAATACAAAGAGAAGTGGGTGCTAACTTTTTATTTTGAGATTGAGGAGGAATGCCTTGTTCTTGAAAATCAGTTTGATAACACACAACTAAAATCTTCTGTTGCTAAAGAAAGCGTATATGAGTTGTCTAAAAATGCATAATGTCTTGAAAATTATGAAACAAAATATGTCTTCTATGATCCTATAGCTGAATACATGGAAGAGTTCTACAGTCCAAATTTCCAATTATTTTTTCATTGTGAAAATCAGACCCATTTTATGTTTCCTTGGGCATTTCAATATGTAGTTTACATCTTGTTTAAGCACAGTCAAGGATTACATGTATCAGATCAACTCATTGACTGACTTTATTCGAGGTTTCATGTCGCTTGAAACAAACATGAAGATTGTAGTTGTTAAGGTAGGTAGGAGTGTGTGTGAATAAGCTCAAATAAACTGAGTATCTTTTCAGTATGTACAGTTTTGTTTTTTCAGCAGTAATCATCAAGCTTGAGCTCGAGCAGGAGGCCATAAGAGCTTGGCGAAGTCTTCATCGATTTCAGAAAATTTTCAAATTTTCAAGAGAGAGAGGCACTAGAACTACAATTTATTTGCTATACCATAGGGGAAAACTGTCCCCACTGGAGCCACTATTATCAAACTCAAAATTTTTGAAATTTGTTGTGATAAGTTCACCATAGGTTTCATGTTATATCATGTTGGGTCATGCATTTGATGAAGTCTATACTAAGTTTAGAACCCATCCCAAACCATTTCATATCATTTCAAATCAACCTAATCTCATCTAGTTGACATTCTCATGCCTTTTTACCACAAAACATTCCACTTGTCAGTTTTTTAGATTTTCGTAGCGATTTACAAAGGAAATTTGTAGATTTCATTACGAAAATGCCTAATAGTTTTGTAGCGAATATGTCAAAATCCTAACTCTCTTCACTATGAAAATGTGTTTTTTAAGCCAGGGTTTTTAGAGTTATGTGAGGTGTCAGTTTATGATTAGAGAAGTAAAGTTGGTGGTCATTCAAGGTCCTTATGGTAAGTTTCAAATGTACATAGTCGTGTCTGCTATCATTTTTGTCTTTTATAGTCACATGTGTCATCATCAAACTTTGAGTTGTCAAAATTACCTTTAAAACTTTATCCTAAGCTTCTATTTGTCATTCAACATTCATTCTTGCATGTGAAGCATCTCACTGTCACTTTTTGAGAGCTGCTTCACCACACCAAGCAGCTTGTTGTCCAATTTGTCTTTACAGGTGTCACATTTTTAAGAGGGAAGCTTGGTTATAAAGAGAGATGGCAATGAAGGAGAAAGTATACAAAGGAAGCTCTGTGGTTTGATAGAAGCCCATGGAACCTAAGCTATTCATGGAGGAACCTAGCTTTGCTGAAACATTCACTAATTCAGGTTGCTTGAATTTCTGTTGGAGCTTCAAGGGAATTTGTTGCGTTTTTGGACTATGGGAGCATTAAATTTCAAGAGCATATTATGGATTAAAAAATTTGAATTTGGAAATACTGAGAGAGGGTATCGTCAAGAAAATATCAATGAAAAATAAACTCCTTCAATTTTCTCACAGGTGCTACCATTTTGGAGGTTCGAAGATGTCTCTGGGACCTATTTTCAGAATCCAGAATTTTCCTGTTTTATATATGTTTTTCTAATGCAGATTATGGACAGCTGGAAATGGTTTTCAAAAAACCAAGAGAAAATTTTCTTCAAAAATAACATATCTACAAGAACCTCATCCGTTTTTGTAACAACCATCAAGTATCTCGAGATATAAGAACATTTATGAGCCCTAAAATTCAGAGAAAACAACTCTGTTTTTATTAATAGAGAAACTTGCTGAATGGTGAAAATGTTGTTTCTTGTGGAGGCTAAGAGGTGGTTTGAACCTATTTTGATTTAACATACTTCATCATATCATCTTACATACCTACAGACTAAATTTTTAAGAAAATCACAAAAACAACAAATTCTGGTTTTTTGGGCAGTTTCGTACTGTGCTTCAAGCTTGAAGCCAGAAAAATGATACAAAATTTATGAAGGTGCTATTTTTCTTTGAAATTCATTTTTGTGCAGGATTAAGGAGGGTGGTTGTTTTTTTTAATATATTTTGGATTATTGAAGGTTCTTGACTAGAAAAGGTGGCAGGGAGTTAGTAGAAAAGGAAAATTTTCATACGCTACGAAACTGCCTAAAGGTACTCTGTTTTTGTAGCAGTCAAGTTCTTCGGTATTTTGGAGGCATTAGATGAAATTAAAAATGGAAATGAGCTTGCTGAGATGTCATTATAAAATTGGTGACTAAGACACTCAGCCTACACATCATCAAATGGGCAACTCATCAACTATTGCTACAGCATAAAAGGACAGCACTGCATTTTTTACAGTTCATAAGTTGACAACACATCAGAAAATCAGGTAAATCAAGGTCTAAAGTTCAGGCTGACATTTGACACATCAAAATTGTTGTTGGTTTCGATAGACATTATTTTTATGGGTCATTAAAAGTTTCTTGTTGATGTAATTAATTAAGTGATAGACTCCTTTTTTATTACAAACTCCTCCAAAATAGAAAATCCCTATTCATACTCAATGTAATAGAGTTATTTTAGGATTATAACTCTGGATGAGGATTCGACAGTCTAGGCCAAGTTCCAGGCTTAATGTAAAGAGATCTCACTTTATAAATGAGAGGTTTTTGATAGTTTGAAGGGGTTGGGAGATTATGACTTAACACTACCACTGTTGCAATATTTTGATATCAGAAATATACAGTTGCAGCATGCCTATTTCAGACATGAGATTCTTCTTTTTATTCTTATGTAAGTTTATTCTATCAGTATTTTACTTTCTCTCCAATTTTCTAGTTGTATAATCACTTGGAACTCATGATTACATTCTCCAACTTCCTGTATACATCAACAAACCTATCTTCTTCTTATGCGCTCTAATTATGTACTCAATACCATCCTTAAACAAGTGATACTTGTTCTCATGGCAATGAAATATTGCTTTCCTATCATACATATAAGGAATTCCCAATACAATACTTGATATCTCAAGCGGTACCACATCAAGCTCAACTTCATCAAGAAAGATTGAGTTGATGGAAAATCTTAGTAAGCACTTCCTTGTAACCTGGAAGTTTGCATTCTTGCATATCCAACCCAAAGGATATGGTCTTGGATGTCTAATAGTTTCAAGGCCTAGTTGCTTAACCAAGTCTTCAAAAATCAAGTTAGCTTGTGACCGACTATTAAAAAGTGTATCAATCTTGGTATGTTTAGAGACAACTCTAATATGGAAAAGTTCTATTCTTGTATCTTCATAATGAGTAGCATTTGAACAATTTGAAGAACTAGTGCTTGCAATATGTTTACCTTTCAACCCATGGCTGTAATTTTTGTCTCATCTCCTGAATCTGACCCTAAGTCATGTTCAGCTATAGCAACAATATTTCCCTTCTCTTTGGCTTTCAGTCTATTTGGTTTCAATTCTGGATGAAATTGCTAACAATGGTCTTCATCATGGCCAGTATTTGAAAATTTTTTGCATGTGAGTTTTTCCTTCTCTCTTTTTGCAGAGTTGTTTCTTTTTCCTCTTCCAAAAAAATTTCCTTTTCCTTTACCCTCACTTTCACTTTTATCCTCCATGTTTTCTTTCCCCCTTACCTCTAACTGTGTGGCTTGAACACAAACTTCGTCTAAATTGCTTGGTTTAAACATAAGAATATTATTCTTCAAATAGGAATGTAAACCCCCAATGTATTTCAAGAGTGTATCTTGGGAATTCAAATTTATTCCTAACAAAAAAGCTCTCTTTCTAAACTCCTGGGTATACTCTTGAATTATTTGACCCTTGAGCTGCTTAAATTTTTTCCAAATCATAATAGCTTTTACATATAGGCTAATGGATAAAATTGTCTTTAATGGAAGAAATAAACTCAATCCAAGAAATGGATATCTTACCATGGATTCACATTTCCTCTTGAGTCTTTTCTTCCCACCAAACTCCACCAAACTAGTGCTGCTCCTTCTAGCCTTAATGAAGCCAACTGGATCTTTATGTCGTCCTCGTTAAGGTTCTGAATTCTACAATACACCTCCAATTGACGTATCCAATTTTCAAGCCTATCTGCATTTACCTCGCCATCGTACATGGGTAGTTAAAACTTAATGTCCAATTTAAGTAATGGAGTTTTCCCTTTTGTGGATTTTGAGTGAGTGTGAGTAGTATTTGTGGTGGAAGTGGAATATGATGCTGATGGCAATGATGAGGATGATTAAGATGATGGAGATGGAGGTAGATTTCCTCCACTACCCTTTGAACTCCTCTCTTCATCCTTCTTACCATCTGAATCTCCTTTCCATATGGAGGCTTAGAACCTTCTCATGCCATCCCAGCTAGGTAAATACATTAAACATAACTTTAAACATCCTCTTTATGTATTTGAAGTATCTCTTGACATATTCCTCTTCTGAATGTCCTTGAGTATCTCCAACACATGACATTATGGCTATGGATTCAAGCTCAGCTTCTAATGCTTGTACCTCTTCAATCAACTCAACTTCTTGTACATATTGCACCTATTCAATCTCAGCTTCTTGAGATAAAACTTGAGGTTATTCAAGTGCAAATATGAGTGGAATTTTGGGTGACGATGACGCTCTTTCAACTTTCCTTCTTCTATTCCTAATCTCAAGACTTGCAACCAACAATTTCCCTTCACCTTTCTGCAACTTTAACCTTGTCAGCATCACAAATTTGCAACCA
Source organism: Pinus albicaulis (assembly GCA_034641835.2). NCBI lineage: Eukaryota > Viridiplantae > Streptophyta > Pinopsida > Pinales > Pinaceae > Pinus > Pinus albicaulis. Next base: position 248,452,458 of record CM076571.1, read on the forward strand.
TTAAACTTACAAAAAACTTCAAGCAAATAACCTTGGAAACCTTGTGCTCTGATACCAACTTGATCGGAATTTGAATGTTAGTTTTGCTGTACTAATTTCATTTTAAGATATAAAAATTATTCACTGATCTTATGCTTGATGTACAGGTTCCCTTATTGCTTATGTGTGTCAAAGAGGTAATTAAAACTGAATTTTATGAGCGTATTTGAAAGCATAAAGCATGAATTTAAATGGATGAACAACATCAACATAAATAACAACAAACCATAGCAAATGATCCATTAAAACAAATTTTTGATGAAGGATTTCACCCCTCCTGGGCTACATCTCCTTGGTCTAACTTCATAGCTTAGGCCTCTGTTTTAGATCAATTGTGTTCAAATTGCTGTTTACATGCATAAAATTCTCTTGGAACCTATTCCAATGAGTTTAAAATGTCTAAATATATCATAAATGACTATTTATTTACTCAATTTGGTTACCAGATGCTCTAGGTATGGCCTTCCCTCCTGGTGGCCCTAGGCTTCAAAATTATTCAAGGCAACAAAAACCTATATAGATGAGCTCCTATGTCTCTGCAACCTCTTCCAATGTGTTCCTAGCATGCTAGTTAGCCAAGAATGGCTCTTTCTGAGCTCAATTTGGTCGAAAATTGACTTAGTTATGGAAAAAAGAAATTTCCCCCAATTTCGCCTCCAAATATGGAGAAGACTCCAGTTAAATCTTCTAAATTTAGAAATTCCTCCTCAAAAGGTGCATTTTCCAATTATGCTGCTAGATTAACTGCAGGCTAATTAACAGTTAACTACGTCATTAATTAAATGATAAGCATAGATTAACTTCAGTCTTAGCGCTAAGCGTGTTTTAAGGTTCAGAGCCCCTGGCGTAGTCACGAGTCATAGTTTTATGGTGAGGGGGTTGGCCCCCTCCTCCGCCCATTGGTGCACTATATGAAACATAAATATAATTCGGGACATAACTTTTCAATGTATAGGGCCCATGGCCCAAGGGTGGAGGCACGCCGTGGAGAGGGGGAGGTCAATGGGGTCGAGCCCCTACCCCACCCCTCGTAATAGTCCTTTGCACCACCATTCAAGCTTTAATAATATGCCTCCAACCTTATTGTTTAATCAAAGGATCATTTGGACCTTAATGTTAGCACCATCGAACTTTAATATAATATGCCACCATGACATATGTTGATAATCGTCACCATTAACCATAATACATTCAGACTTGCAAACTATTATAAAGTTCAGAATTTAGGCTAGGTGCATCGAACCTTTGATTGCCACGTAAATAATATAGCCTCTAACTTGACCTTTGAAAATTAGTGGGTTTGCAATGTTTTCCATCAAAATCATACTTGGGATATAGGTTTATATGTGGTAATAATATTATTAATTAATGTTTGAATTCCAACACATATAATCATAAACCCAAATTCAACCTTAGGAGGTCATTGGACAAATTTTACCTTCACAAACCAAACTGGCGAATCCAAAAGTGGCACTTTTCATAGTCCCATTGGAATAAAACTGAAAAATATTCTCTGAATGCTGGCTGGGCTACCATGTCATCAGCTTGTACTTGGTCTGCAGTTTTTTAATAAAAATTCGTCTGTTTTGAATGTCCATCAACAGACCATAACTTCTTCATCCGAACTTGGTTTTCAACGAAACGAGTTGCGTTGGATTCCTTGCGATGAGCTAGTTTTTATCGTCCTAGTTTCATTCAATTATTTGTACCTTTATTTTTGAGCTAAAATACTGAGCCTCTGATCACCTCACCAGGAATTCAAATTCGATTACCAGACTATGCACAGGTAGTTATATTTTTCCATGATTGGCACAATTAATTTCCAACCACCATTATTATCCCAAGCTATTATTCATATCCCTTATTTTGGTTTTGAGATTTGACTTAAAGATCCTGTAAACTGTATTCATTTGAATTTAGGGGAGATGAGAAACAATCTTTAGATCATGTCTTAAATTTAGGGATTGAATCTTAACTAGAAACTACTTAACAATATACCACGTAGGAATATAAGGCACTGTGGTAACTCATAAATGTGGGGGAGTTTATAATGGAAATTGATTAATACATGTTACACTCTCTAGCTTGCAATCAAGACACAAGTCCATCATTATTTTTGCTCATGCTAGACTAGCAATATGCATCCAACTATGAAGAATGAGTATACTCCGAGTTCGAGTTTGAGTTGAGTATAAATCTAAAATCAAGATACCTAATTGTCTTCTACTAGTGCCATTATGGGAGTTGGTCGTACTGAAACTTCGAGTCTTTTAAGTCGAGCCAATCTTCTTTTCTTTGAAAAATCTCATGCTCATCTCTACTAAGCGAATAAGTTCTCCTCTTTTCTATATTTAATATATTATGAAATAATGTTCTCCACCACACATTCATGATCACGTTCTCTACTATTAATTATTTATTTTTAATTATTATATGGTCGAATTTGGGATTATCATATGCCTTTCCACGTTTCCCATCCTTTTAACAATATATTGAAATTTGGCTTCCATTACCATGGGTATGTTTCATAATTTTAGATATGGGTGGGAACATTTTATCTTATCATGCCCAGAATCTATTCATATTATTTTTATTTTTACTTTTATTTTCACTTTGCATTTTCCAATCTTGTACTCGAATGGGTTTTTATTTTCTGTGTCTAGACTTAGTTAATTATAATATTCCATAAGCTATTATTTCAACTCATATGTTACCGAGTTGTGTACTAATTGGTTATATTTAGGATTTTGATTTTCAGTTTTCAACTTTTCATTAGATTACTGAAGTTAAACTGACATGGTTTGCTACACATGCCTTTGGACATGGTCATGCCTCAAAGCATCAACAAACTCTAAATCATGCTTCTATTTTGATATCCATGTTGGTGCAACATTCTAATATTCAGATTTTAATAAAATTAAATACATTCTAGGCTTTCATGCTATTGTTCCAAAAAGAAAGAGGAAAAAAAACTCTAGGTTGTTCTTTAAGGTCCAAACTATGCACTAGAGACCTTATTGCAGCTTCAAGAATTACTAAGGTGTAGATTGAGACTTAAATTCATCAAGAAACTGCCCTCATTGGGCATTAGAGTTTAAATTTTTTTATCATAGTAAGTTTACGATGAATAGAAGAAATAGGAAGTCAAGGAGCCTTTAACTCTAGAAGTTTTTCATAAATATATTGTTAACCATAGCTATGAATTAATCTCTCAAAATCAAGGACTTGCAGTTTTCCTACATAGCCACAATCATGTGGATATATAGAAAAAGTTTTGTTAATATACAAATAAGTTCCAATAAGAGTGAATGAATAACATCAATGTGAAGACATGGCGCAAGAGTGCCTTAGTGTGTATTCTTGTGCACTATAGAGTTTTATTTTTTATTTTTTTATTGATCATCAATGCAATTAACCATGAATTTATGCTCATGTTAGTTCTACAATAACATGTAGAAGTGATCCAATAAGAAAAATATACACATACCCTAAACCCATTTAAGATGATTTTAGAAGCTTAGTTATTGACTATGGGATTTAATAAGAAAACACAATTAATGTTTCGTAAAAATAATGCCACAACTTGTATTTCCATGATGACAACCATGACTTTGATGTTTTTAAAAATTTGTCATTTTACTGTATATTATTGACATAGAATGTATACCATCTCATTGTTTATCAATTGGAGTGCCCATGATCAAGATGTTTCAAAAAAATTGCTTAGGGATTCAGACCACACCTCGGTTGGAACCACCGTTGATTGATGAAGGTGTTCACAGATGGAGGGTTCCAAATGAAAAAGGCATCTCAATTTTTTATAGCAAGGGATTTGAGCCACTGTCTATGGACATTAAATATTGATGGATATAAGTGATAATGCATGCATATATCTTACGATGCAGTGTAAATAGAGTGCACATACCTACGATTTCTTATTCAATTCGTTCTTTTGCTTGACAACTCTACTCTCTAATTTGATATGGTGAATCTTGTCTTCATATACCACACAACCAAACATTTTTGCGATAAAATTTATAGTGTATGGATCAGTTGAGTGTAATATCCCAAATATAAAAGTTGTAGAAAATAGCTTCAAAAATTTAAGTCGTTGTTACATAGTAATTTGTCAATGTCCCTGTACTCCTTGTTCCCGAATCCTGGAGGACCTCGATAGTGACCTTTGTGTCTATTTTCCATCATATCCCTTACAACATACTGAACAATCTCTATGTTGACCATTCCCGAAAAAACTCCTTAAAAACATATGAAACTGGAGCAGCGCGCCCTAACTGTGGCTTACCCAAGCCGATCCTAAAATTTTGTTCTGAGCAAGCGCCGATCAGTGTAGGAATGGAGATCATACCCATGCCGATCCACTTCTAGAAGGTTTTTTAAAAATGGAAGTGAAGCTTTGAGCTCTAGAAGTTTCGTGGTAGAGATCTGGTTGTTTGTTCATTGGGATAGAGATGAGCTTCTCCTTTTGGGCTCCTTGTTCCTATAAAAGAGGAACTACCCAAGAAGATAAGCCATTCGCCCACTTTGAGTGGATCCATGTTCCCTCCCTCCTTGCTATAAAATGAAAACTCTCCCATACCTCTGCAAGTGAGAACATAGATAGAAGAAAAACAGAGAGAGAATTGTCACTATAGGTGTTGAAGGATAGTTGAGACCCTTGGCCTCTTTGTATCAAGTGTAAATGAGCGCTTTGGAGACGTGCCTGGATCTGGACATGTCGAAGGAGAGCTGCGACATCAAGGCGTAAGTGACTAAGCACTAGCGACAACAGAAGATATGACTTGGAAGTGCAAAGGATCAAAGGATTCGAACGAGGAGTTGTGTTGAATTGAGGTAGGTCATCTATACACGATCCGTTTCTATTTGCAATCTAGGAAAGTTAGCAATAGTTTGTTCCCTGTTGTTACTAGACCTATCCTGGGGCTAGAGGGATCATCTCTGTCCGCAGAGAGGATTTTCTTGCATAACAAATTGGCGACTCTGCTAGGGAGTGATTTCCATTAGTCTCTTGTTTTCTCCTTTTAATTTTTCGTTTTGTCATCGAACTTTAGTCAGATGTCCATCTCCTTTTCTCCGTAGCCTCTGTAATTGCTTACGGACATTCTCCTCTCTGTTGAAGTGATAAGCCTGGTGTTATTTTAGTAAACCCTTTTATTTTTTAGTCTTTTTCTCTATCGATGCTCATATTTCTCTGACAGTTGCGTCGATCGGTGCTGAATACATTTTCACATTAGCACTTTTCCTCTTCCAGCTCCGGTTGTAGCCTCACAGCTGTGCCGATTTATGTGTACTATTTTTTTAGGGTTTCCTCCCATTTTCTTACCAGTGTGTCTTGTCCTTCTGGCTATTTATATGCTTAGATAGTTCCTATTATTCTCTGTTCAAGCATCACATTTTTACTCAAGTTATCAATATTTGGTCTTCTCTTTCGCAAAGCAGTTGCATCCTCATCACTCTAGAGTTTCTAGGTGTTCTCGGGATATCCGAGTGGTTGCATGCCTTGTCGATTTCCAGACTTGTTGTTGAGTCAGATCTTGTCTTATCTTTCAAGCTTTTTGTTTGATTGAGTTTTCTTTTTAGTTGATCCTCACGATTAGAGCTTTCAAGTGTCAGCCTTGAGTTCATTTGGGTCTCTTTTCGTCATAAAGCAGAAATTACAATTTCTTGTTGTTCGAATGAAAGTTTTCCTTCAGTGTTCTTCAGTGTTAAAATGAAGAGTTTCTCTCTTTGAGTTTGAGTCTCTATTTGATTTATGAGACTTCGCTTATACGAGAATTTTTGAGAGATTTCATTAGTTTTCGAAGTAGGTGATTGCTTTTGATTCACATTCTACATTTTACGTTGTGCTCATAAAAAAAAAACACAAAAATATTTTTGTTTTTTTTTGGAAATGAAGAGTTTCATTTCAATTAGCTTTTAGTGTGTTTAGTGAAAGAGAAAGAAATTGAAATATTTTTTTTCTTCGCTTTAGGATTGTGCACTTGAACAAAAATGAAATTTATTTCACGCATTTTCTCGGTTTCTACATTGATTGTATGGATTCCTCCTTCCCAATTAGTGTAGTTTTCATCAAAATGAAAGATTACTTCTCTCATTTAGCTAGATTCTAGGAAGTTCAAGTGACATTGGTAGGAATTTGAAACCGAGACATAATTCAAGATTAACTCTAAAATTTATTTCAATCAAACTAAGGAGCATTTGGAACCTAATGAATCACATTTAGATGTCTAGGCTAGAGACGTGTTCTTGCGTCGTTAAGCGTAGGAGCTGTCGCTAATAGTCTGCATTACAACCTGAGGGTGATATCTTGTCCCACGTATAGAAGTATATTGACGTATGATAAGTATATTTTGGGACTCTCCCATCGAACAGTTATGCATCAGACAACACTACTATGGACTTGGACTCCCATGTACCATCGAGTATATTTTGGGAGACACCATTAGGCTGCAAACCTACCATAGGTAACTGAGTCGGCTGCCTTGTAGACGTGATATACCGAACATAACATTCGGGGAGATTGGCTTTCGTATGTTAAGTCATTGGTCATTTCTCTTTCATTTGATCACCAAGGTGTATATTTCAGTTCATGGATACCTGGTAATAATTTTTTTCTATTTCACCCCTTCTTTGATTTATTTCATTGTTATAAAGTTAATTGACCACGATAAAATTTACCCGTGCTCATCTCCTTAGTTGATATTAGGGTGAGATCGATGGAGGAAGTTCTTGAGTTTTCCAACCAAGGAATCCAATCATATGGGAATCCTGGTCCTTTTCCTTCATTTGGAAATGTTGGAGCTCCCTATATGGTGACGTTTTCCCTCCCAGGATTAACCATTGGTCTACGGGTTTGATTATTTTCAACCCTTATGGTTTCGAACATATAAACTACTTCTCAACCGAATTCCCCTTCACCTGAACCATCTCAACCCCATGTTGATCTTAAGGTTGACCCCTTGCCTTCTTCACCCATATCTTCACCTCGCTCTTCCTCATCGCCTGGCGAAAGTCTGGATTCCAGTAACCAGGTGGCCAAGAAGAAGAAGAAGAAGAAGAAGAAGAAGAAGAATGAACCAAGGGGAAAATTAGCAGTCATCGCTGCTGATGCGGCTGATACTGCGAAACCTTTCACTCCATCCCTCAGAGTTAAATTCCCTTGCAAGTTATTTAAGTGTAACCATATTCTTAGGAATTTCCCTAGTATTCCCAAGGTGTTAGAAGTTTGGTTCGTTGGCCGAATCGGCCTTTTTCATCAGCTTGTGGTGATCATATTGATGATGAACCTTCAGCTAGAGATCATAAGACTTAGAAGAAACATGGTAAGATTAAATTCCCCTGTAGGTTATGTGAAGGGGACCATCCCATTCACCTTTGTCCTTAAATGGAAGAAGCCTCCAAAGTGTTGGATACCCTTTTGGCTTTTGTCTCCTGTCTTCCAGTTGGCTACCAAAATTTTCCTTCGAGTCCTTCCCTAGATGATCAAGTGATTGATCGTGATTCATCTTTGGTCAATACTTCTCTCTCTAAAAATCCATCTTGTGAGACCATTTCTGACCAATATTTGGTTGAGAAAATGGTCGACCTGATTCCACCTACAGTTCATCAAGTATTTTCCGTAGAGAGTGAATCCCATCCTGCTCTCGCGATCCAGGAGGGTGACCCCCCTACCTATTCTCCCACAATCCAAGAAGGTGATCCTCCTATTGTGGTTCCCGAGGTCCAGGAGGGGGATCCTCCTGCTCCCTCAATGCCAAGGGATAGTCCTCCCATCCCTATGGTCCCCCTCCCATGTAGTTTGGTCGCTTTCTTTGATTGGACTTGACTGGCAGGATATCATCTTCCTTCTTTCGTTCCCTTTGAGATTATAGTATAGGCCTATAATGTGGCCGTACCAAGCATGCTTATAGATGAAGGTGCATCTGTTAGTATTTTGCCTTCAACTACCTGGCAAGCTCTCGGTTCCCCAGAGCTTGTGCCCGTTACCTAGAATCTGTTGGCTTTTAACAGAGGAACCAATCAACTGTTAGGGATCCTTCCAAAGTTTCCTATTAATTTGGGAGGAAATATTTTCTATATAGACGTGATGGTTTTCCAAGGACCCTTGGATTTTAACTTACTCCTGGGGCACGACTATAATTATGTCATGGGAGCACTTGTCTCTTCCCTCTTTCATGTGATATGTTTTCCACATGAAGGTCAAATTATGACCATCGATCTAGTTTCATTCATCAGTCCCAACATGACATATATTCTACCATCATCTCTTAATGGTCCTTATGTACCAGTGGTATCTTCTCCACCACAGGTTAATTATGTGGCCACCTGTTCATTGCCCACATCCAATGATAGTGTTGTCAATGATTTTGTGTACCATGTACTAGGGGCATTGGATCCTGACTTCCAGGGTGTTTTCCTCCCATTGGATGAGAAACTCTTGGAGTCCATGACTTCTTATATGCCATGATCAAGTCATCGGAGCATAGTTACTTTTTCTTGTGTCAAGCTCCTTAAAAAATGAAACAGAATCTTGATAGCAGAGTTCCTCGTCTTGTGTTAAGCTCTATAAAAAATGAAACAAGGGGTCATGAGGAGAGGTCTTTCCTATGCCAACCTCATTAAAAAATGAAATATATTCCCCAACAATTTGAGTTTTTGATTATATCTTACGAAATCCTAATCGAGTCTTTACCTTAAATCTCGTCATTGAACCTTCACTCTGTTTACCTATTAGTCACCATTAGTCTACTCAGGTGAATGAAATGAAGCTTGGAGGGCATGTACATCGCATTGAATCGCCATGCTGTGGGCATGAAAATTTTCTTTTTCGAGCTTGTGTAAAATTGAAACTCTTCTCATTATATTTTGTACGTTAATGTATAGTTTTTTGGCTTTGGTGTATTGTTGTGAACCATTTTCTTGTCTTTTGTTTACTTAATAGATGCATTTCTCTAAGATAGACATTTTCATAAAATAGTAAAATCATGACCATCATTACACCATGTATAAAAAAAGGAAAATAACATATATATATATATATATATATATATATATATATATATATATATATATATATGTCGATTTGGTTTGCAAATAGTTTTCAAAGTACATCATAACCCCAAAAAATATATATGTTCTATTACATCACAAGGCTCATAGGTCTCAGCAAAATTATAACTGCATAAATCAAAACTAAGCTAGTCGACATGGTGTTCACAGTAGCAGGCCACTGCTCGAGTGACTCGAGTCAATAAAATATGAATGCAGTTGGACACCCCTACTGTATGTTGCTGTACTAACGAGGAATATATCCCATTTGAGCATACTATGGAATCTCGACAGTCAAAGAATCCAAGTTCCCAGATATTTATTCTTCTGCATCTACTCCTTCTACGTATGGAGCAACCTTGAAATCTCTCGCTACCCTTCTGGCGATGGGAGACATCCCAACTGGCCTCTGCGGTCCAACATTTGCGACACATAAGGTTTAAATTTCAGCACATATATACCCCCCCCAAAAAAAGAAACATAAACATGCAAAATATAGCAAAAAAATGTTTTACCTCTGTCAGCCCAGCGATCGTCCTCTGGAAGAGGTAGATCCGGGTCACCCTGAAAATTTGTCCCGGAGTATGGCCAATCCTCTATCAAAATCAGATGACGCTTCATCCATACAAAGAAGGAAGGTTTGAGCGACATCTGTTTCCCCCCTCCTCCATGAGGTATCAAATCTACCCACCTCGTTAAATGTGGCTCCCATGGTGTTGGCATGGCTACCTTCACACCCTGGTATTGGAACAGTGGTACTCGCTCCAGGAAGATCGCTGTCAGAATGGATCCGTATCCAAACTGCTTTAGTTGGCTGTTATTTCACTTTTTAAGATGATTTTTCATGTTTCCCACCACAACTTCACACCTGTTGAATATGGTGGGCGCCATACAGTCCACAACAATTTGCAGCCGAGCCTTGGTGGCCTCATGTGGTGCTTGTGCTCCGAAAACATGTGTAATAGTGTATAACACCACTTTGAGTGGTAGATTTTCCACACTGCTTATTGCTATCTTCTTGCTTGAATATTTCGCTGCCTCTGAGCATGCTCTCCCTATAAGCATGTCCATACTCTCGCCCATGATTCGGTCCCCAGTTAAATGTGCTCATGTCCCCCTACGAGAGAGGCCGATGACGAAGTAAATGTTCGTCACTTCGATATCAAGCTCTTTATCTCCAAGGATGAACCTTTCTCGTCCCATGTCCCAAATGCTGATCAGATACTCCAATAGATATGATTGTGCTCTCATGCTAGAGGTCATGAAAAATCTAAGGAACCCACAATTTTTCAATGCAACAAGACAATCTATGTTTTGCATGGCTGTCTGGTCAACCTCATCATGATCTCTCTCTTTCCACTCAATTACCATTGTTGTTTCCTGTCAAAAACATCCACATAGGTCATTATCAGCATTTAAATTCAAAAAATTGGTTTTGAAACAGGGTTTTTTGAGAGAAATTTGTGCATTTTTGCGCTCTGCGGGCGACGTGGCTGTTTTAAAAAGAACCACGCCGATTAGCACTCTGCCTTTTTTAAAAACATAAAATCAACCTGACCGCAATATGGGGATCCCGTGCCAATCCGCAGTGACCGCAAGGTCCAAAGTTCTCCCCAAAAATTGCCTATGCTATGTAAAAAATATTGAAACATGTATTGGAATGCAGAAAATGGATGTGGCTCTTACCTGGTGTCGACAGTGCATTGATCAGGCTCCCGGATCTCCCACGACCTGCTTCTAAAAAACTAAGGTAAATGAGGGTAAAAAACTCTTCCAAGCTTGAGAAGGTAAAAAGTGAAATGTTTTTTTACTTTCTTCATTTTTATGAGTGTTTAAGATCACTTTTTAGGGTTTTTCCTCTTATTTTAATATATTTTAATGATTTTACCTCAAAAAAGATGACAGGTTGTTTCTTGTGAAATGAAAAAGTTTCCTTTCTTCATGGATGACAAGTTTATGAGTTCTATTTTATTAATATTCCAGACTCTATTTAAAAATAAAAAAAAAAGTCACCCCCTGGAGTAATCTTTCAGCTCTTTTTTGACTCTCGAAACATGAAAATATTTCTGAGTTCTTGTCATTTTGAACTTGTTAAAGTGCACGAAATGTCATTTACCTAGTATACGTTTACCCTTTTTTTGGGCTGGGATAAATTATTTACGAAAAATGAATACCTTGGTCAATCATGGCCAAGAGGTTCTCTTAGAGTTTGTTTTCTACCTTTTCAGGTCTGAGGGACTATTTACGAAAAGGGCCATCTGGAGTTTTCTTTTCGCCTCTTTTCAAACTCTCTAAACGTGAAAAGGCGCTGATTTCCACCTTTGTTAGACTCGTTAAAATTTAAATGACATTGGATTCGTCATCATGACGACATCGATTTCCTTCTTCCTAGGGCTTGTAAAATGTACTAGGATGAATTAGTGCGAAGGAAAAACTTATATGACAAGCATATGATATCCCTTTCAAGCTTGTATTAAAAAATAATCGGGGTACTCGCCATAAATGGTGGGGGAAAATGGAAAGTATTAATCAGTTGTGTCGGCAGTGTTTGTGCTCAACCTAGTCTCCTAAATTGAGTTCATTTAATTGTCAACCAGGGTTGGTAAACTGCTGAAGTGTGGTGCACTGTATGTGCCTAGGTGTTTGTTTCTTACTGCGTTGTGTCTAGTGTTTTATGATGTTTTTGGTCTTTTTATGGTTTTATGTTCACAAAGGAAAGAACTAAATGCTGGTGGAAAGAAGCTACTGGTTAAAAACAGAGTGAAGCCTAGATTTTTGATGACAAATGACAAATGCAAATACTGAAATAGAACCAAACCTAAACTATGACTTAGCAAAATACAAAGCTTGATAATGACTTCAAGAAAATAAATCACAACATGAACTTAACTTGTCCAATTCATTCATTAAAGATATTTTGGAAGAGCTTGAGAAATGGGCAGCTAAGTGTAAAAATTCTCCTAACTAAACAATTAAACAATCAACTTGTAATGATACAACATCTCATCCATGATTAAAGGTTTGTGAAACATATCTGGAAAAGAACATTTGTAACATCATAAGATCTCTACTCTAAAACTAGCTCCTAATTCTATTCTGCAACTTAGTTTAACACCACTAAACTTCACTCAAAAGTTATAGATTTCCTTTTAGAATAGTCTTTTGAGGAAAATCTTGTTTGTGGAATGGTAAAAAGGTTGCAAAAGTACTCCAGGACTTATACTGATACTATCTTCTGTTCAGATGATTATGAGTTAATATAGGTTTAGAACAAAAGAAGTTTTGTAAATAATGAAGACCGTGGTATTTAAGTTTAACAACTAATGCAATTTAAAATGAAATGGATGGAAACTAATCTTGGAATGTAAATACAGTGAGCTAAGCTGGAATTGAACTAAGGTGTTACTAGTCTATAGTGAACTGTGCTAAATTAAAAAGCCATTATCAAACTTGAAACGAAATAACAGAGCATGAATTAAATGCAATTTGCCTCCGGAGTGCCCTAACTAAGTTATCATGCAATTAATCTATGGGATTCTATAGCCTATTTCGTTCATCATGAATGGTATTTTGGAAGAGCTTGTTAGAACAATCCCGGCTGTACAATTCAATGCATTTGAATGCAAACATGAAAACTGAAAGCAATTACAATTAAAAACTAAGACATCACAGCTATTTCCTACTCATTATTATGATGTGTTGGAAGAGATTTTAAGAGTAAGATTAGCTATGCTACTTAGTGTAAACAAGCAACTGAATCCTACAGTATCACAGTTATACCTTAGTCATCATAATGATATCTTGGAAGAGTTTACTAGAGTAAGTTTAACTGTGATAGTGAATGAAGGATTTGCAAATAAAATCTATAACACTACAACCATTTCTCATTCATTATAATGATCTTTTGGAAGAGTTTCTTAGAACAAGTGTAGCTATAATTATTAATGAAATTAACTATGAACGCAAACTTCAAAAACTTGAAAACGAACTAAGATACTTATCTAAATTGCGAAAGTAAAGCCGCTCAGGAGGCAGGGGCCCTCTACCACCAGAGTAGCATGAAATCTAACCCAAGATCAACTCAACACGTTCAAAGAAATGTTGTCTTCTTCATTAAAGGAAAATAACTTAAAACAGAGTATTCTCGGTCTTCAGAAATATAACAGTCAATCCACGAAATCTAATCAAAATCTAGAGCTTGTCTCTCGGTTTCCCGAGTACATTTATAACAAATCTTCATAACAAAACTTGAAATAATATGGGGATCATTGTCTTTTCATATCAAAATCGTATTAGAACTCTAAAGATGGCAGCGTAAAGTGACAAAGGACATCTGGACTGTCCTTGTCCTATTAGGAGTCTGCCTCCTTATGTGAGTTCCCACGTACAAAACCACGTCCAGAATTCCATTCATTCTTCATGGTGAGCAAAAAACGCTGAGGACATGATGTGGAATATACCAATGTGTGGCTTTTCCTGAGAGGACACCTGGAACATGCCTGAACGTGAAGACAACTACAAAATTGGCAACTAGCTACAGAATGTCTGCATTTTGTAGCTAGTTTCAGTTCAAAATGCATTACAATGACAAAATCACAAAACTTAGCAAGTTAGCCATGATATTCATTCTAAAAGAAATTTTAACTAATTTCATTGATCATTTGAGCCTGGGATAACAATGGAAAAAATAAAATGGGGTGAAGTATGATGGAAGAAGGAACAATCTCGGGGCTCAACAGGCAATATGTTTCTCTTGAACATGACACATCCTCTGTTTCGTGTCGGGTTGGGGACATCCTACATTCATCAATTTTCCTTCATGGGTTTGGGAAATATATTTGCCTCTCATGCCATTACCAATTTCGTCACCATGACCTCTGATTCCATTTGATACAAATACTGCCAAACTCCAGAGTTGTGTCGCCGGTCTGTTCAGGAGAAGTTCCTTCTACCTATTATTAATTACCTGATTATTTTTTCACTTTCATCATTATCTTATTGACTTTATCTCGTGTCGATGATGTGGGATGCATTATGGCCTTCCTTCTACGGATCTCTTCATGTCAACTTCAACTCATCATCCTAGAAGTTGATCTAGAGATCCCTTTTCAGTACCTTAGAGCCTACATGTTCTAATGACAGTTTGTTCGCTTCCGATGATAGGTTCACATCATTGGCTGGTAATCGGGCGATTTTATTGCATGTTAAACTTTAAATGACTCATTCACATGCCTGAATTTATACTCGATCGGGTCGTGATGGAGCACAAAACCCTGGATTTTTTATGATAAAGTCCAGGTTGCGAGGCGATATGTATTATTCATGATTGTACACATGAATCTCTTATTTGGATGGTTGCGACCATACCTAATTCCATAGTCATAATCCTCTTATTACTGGATGGTTGTGACCATACCACAGATCTTGATCTCTTTTACGGATGGTTGCGTCCATACCTTATGTCATGTATTCATCTGAGAGATTTCAACTATGTATATATGTGCTTTTTTTTGTAGGTTTTCTGATGACGACTTCTTGGTCCTAGCATGTACTCATAAATCATTTCACCCCTCACTCTTGTTCAGCCTTCATGCTTTAGGGGGCATCTGTTACATAGTAATTTGTCACTGTCCTTGTATTCCTTGTTCCCGAATCCTAGAGTACCTCGACAGTAACCTCAGTGTCTATTTTCCATCATGAAAATGTGCCATCATATCCCTTACAACATACTGAACAATCTCTCTGTTGACCATTTCTAAAGAAACTCCTTAGAAACATATGAAACTGGAGTGGCGCGCCCTAGCTGCGGCTTACCCAGGCCGATCCTCAAATTTTGGTCTCAGCAAGCGCCAATCGGCGCAGGTGGAGATCATACCCAGGCTTATCCACTTATGGAAGGTTTTTTAAAAATGGAAGTGAAGCTTCGAGATCTAGAAGCTTCGTGATGGAAATCTGGTTGTTTTTTCATTGGGATAAAGATGAGCTTCTCCCTTTAGGATTCTTGTTCCTACAAAAGAGGAACTACCCAAGGAGATAAGCCATCTCCCCACTTCAAGTGGATCCATGTTCCATCCCTCCTTGCTATAAAATGAACACTCTCCCATACCTATGCTAGTGAGAATAAATATAGAAGAACAACAGAGAGATAATTGTCGCTATAGGTGTTAAAGGAGAGTTGATATAGTTGGCCTCTTTGTATCAAGTGTAAATGAGCGCTTTGGAGACGTGCTTGGATTCAGAACCATTGAAGGAGAGCTGCGACATTAAGGCATAGGTGACTAAGCGCTGGCAACATCAAAGATTCAAATTGGAAGTGGAAAGGATCAAAGGATTTGAATGAGGAGCTGCGTTGAATTGAGGTAGGTCATCTATACATGATCCGTTTCTATTTTCAATCTAAAAAAGTTAGCATTAGTTTGTTCACTGTCGTTACTAGACCCATCATAGGGCTAGAGGGATCGTATATGTCCATAGAGAGGATTTTCCTACATAATATTCGTTGACACCATAAACAATTTGCACAAATTAAACCACAAAATTTACAGAAAAAATGGGAAATAGAATTTGCAATTGAATAATAGACAATATAAACATGCAGAGGATCTTATTCATATTTTATTAATATGTAAATAAGTTGGTACAAGAGTAGGAATATGGCTGAGATGATGGCCCCAAATAGATCTACAATAATTCCACAATTGACCTCCAAAACAAACTGAAAATCAATAAGTTGCAACCTATGAATCCTGAATGGATGCACCAAGGGATATGGGTGCTCGCCCACTCTCACTGGATTACCCAAGGGTTTCTATCCTCGGGCTACTGCTGAAGTAGAGAACTGGATTCTCAAAACCTCACCACAAAGACAATACAAAAATCCAAGATGTCTCTAAATGATCTCCTCCTCTTTTATAGATATGATGGAAAGATCTCCAAGCCTCTAGAAGCATCTTATTTTATTATTCTAGAATCTCCTCCTTTGACTTTATCTTAAGTGATGTTTTAATTTTATTTTATTTTACTAAAGTCAATTTTGGGCCTTTTCCTCCAAATAGTTATTTTCCCTCAATAAAATGACTATTTAAAGTAATTTTTAATTAAGGAAAATGGTAAATCTCCCACCATACTCTCTTTGGCCACAGGAATTCACTCCTCAACATCCCATCATTAGATCTTCTCATTCTTATTCCAGTGAGCTATTACACTGAGCTGTTTCATCAAATAATCTTCCCGGAATTCCACCTCAAGCATAATTAATTAAGTTAGGCCCCATAATAATGTTAAATTTTGAAA
Source organism: Pinus albicaulis (assembly GCA_034641835.2). Taxonomy (NCBI): domain Eukaryota; kingdom Viridiplantae; phylum Streptophyta; class Pinopsida; order Pinales; family Pinaceae; genus Pinus; species Pinus albicaulis. The sequence continues at coordinate 248,468,856 of CM076571.1, forward strand.
GTTGTCGGAATGCAACAGAACGAAAAAGCAAGTTGTGAAAGTGATGGAAAATGCCAAGAAAATTCCATTGGATCCCATAAAAACTCCGCAAAAATCCCTTGAGATCCCTGATGATGTAATCCTGCTCTTGCGTCCTGACCATCCCATACCTTGGAAACCCATCCTAGCTATACTATAGAGGAAAATAAAAGTGGGGACATGACATTGAGGCATCTACAACTAAGGGTTTTTTTTTTAAAGTTTGTGAATGACTAGATTTACAAAATCAACATAAATTTTTTAAACTAAAATTCATATCTGTAATGTCGCTAGAGATTTGACAATAAACCATATGAGATGGATCTATCAACTAAAAGGAAAAGGTAAATACATACCATTATAACAATAGTTTCAATGAGATATTATCATGAAACTTATGGAATTTAAATTTCAAAGGGTTCATAGGTCCTAGAGGCTAAATCTAGGCTTTGATACCAAGTGTAGGGACCTTACGTATGATGATAATTACAAATATATGTATTTAATATTCACATACACACATACACACACAAATAAACTCTATCTAATCACAACAATTTATTGGATGCAGGAAACCATAATAACAATTTTATTAATGAAATAAGAGGTGCAAGTCTAAGTTAATGTAAAACAAGTAATGACGCAATATAAATATTTCCTTTTAAAAACCATTCATCGATGAACAACATCTAATATGAGAATTATGTAAAAATCAATGCACATCAAACATGAGAAGCACATAATAATTTTAAGGCACATACATTGTATACAATAATAAGCATTCCATAAAAATTTATGTAAAATCAAAATATCGTGCACCAAGGGGTGAAGTCCTAATCTCCCTTGGTTCTATTCACATGCATGTGTGAAGGATATTCCGTCCCCACCAAACATCACTGAATCACCGATTGACCTCCCAACCTACTCATTGGGTACTATTCTTACCCACGAAGCCCCGAGCTGCAATGGGGCTATAAAGTAGAGTAAGAATACTAGTTGATGGAGGAGAGCACTCATGGCTCAAGATTTCCCTCTCTAATGACCTCTGGCACACCAAAATCACAATATAATTGATATTCACTCATAGTAGCATTATGTAATTCATCAAAAAATAGGGAAAAAAGTCCCCCCTCTCCCATAGTGTAATTCCCTCCTCCAACATTTACCCATGCTAACCGATCCACCAGGGTAAAAATGTGACGAAGATTTACCATGATATGGTTCAACTCCCCATGTACATTTAATGAAATGTAACCGAAATGACAAGACCAATCTAACCTTCCTTGGAAGCTACACAACCTTTAGGAGTGAACCAACCCATTCAAGTGTCCAACCCTAGAGGGAACTTACTTTTTCATTGCCCTAGAGCCTCAGTTGCTCCCATGAAAAGGAATGCATGCTACCGTTACCCTTCAATCGGTCCCACAGAAAGGCATCCATGCGATTATGGCCTTTTCCAGGCAGTTTTGTGCTAGCGACCCCAGATTCTGAGACACTTTTTTCAGGGCTAGGACTCTGGCCACTACCCAAACTTCATGAAACTTCCAGAAATTATAAATAACATTGTAACAAGGTTAAAAATGAAAATACTTGAGCAAGGACTTGATTTGACCCCTACTAACAATGACAGGAATTTCGTCAAACATGTTAAAAATATGTAATCTACAAGTCATAACAACATATCTCAGCATAAGGGTCTCTAAGAGTCGTAAATAAGTAGTGATGCCTTATCACAATAGTTACATTATCATACATTAGGTAATATATGAATTTTTCATTCATTTTCGAATCAAAACATGATAAGTGCCATACATCAAGTGTGTCATAAAATGTACTCATAATCAACGTACAACCAACAAAAATAACAAGGATATAACAACCATAAACATCACATATGAAAAAGTACATTTACACATGAAATACCAAAGGAGAAGGAGCTCTTATTAATGAATGAATAATCCAACCAAGCCAGGGACTTCCACGAACCACCTTATCATAGATTGGGTTGAACAAAATCTTTCTTTCAACCAATCACCCCCATGCCATATTTCAAGCATGAATGTGGGATATCATGAAACACGTCAAACAAAACCAAACTAGGGATTCTAGAGGCCAAACCAACTCAACCCTCAACCAATGATTCCACCTCACGGTCGCACAAAAATAACCATCACCATATCGGTCTCTGCCCAAGATGTCCAGGGATCCAGAGCATTTATTCCAAACAAGGTTTCCAGGACTAGTAACTCAATACACAGCTGTTGTCGGGATCCAGAGCATTTGTCCAAACAGGGCTTCGAGTACTAGTAATTCAACCCACCAAGGGCTCTAAATCATTTTTCCAACCTAGGATTCTAAGACTAGTAACTCAACCCAAGTTGTTACAAGGATTCCAAAGCATTTTTCCAACCAAGGCTCAAGGAAATGGTACCTCAACCCACAACCATAAGAAACATGAGAAACAAATAGAAAAAAAAAGGAAAGAAACCCACGACACCGTGGCTATCCAAGAAATGGAAAGCCTAGGAAAACCACTGTCAATCCAGAAAATCCTCCATGCCAATGACATATCATAAACAAGAAACCACATGGATGTGCTATGCATGCCAAAAATAGCAAGGAAATCATACATGCAACTTGGAAGCTACAAGAAAAAATTGTTGTAGTTGCTAATCCTTATGTCCTTTTATGCTTTCATGCTCTTATTTTTCATTCTTGCTTCAAGTCCCAAGTGTGCCACACTCCTCAAGGAGTGCTCCAAGCAAACTCTAAGTTTCCAACAGTATGAGAGAGATAGAGAGAGAATGAGAGCTCCAAAACTAAATTGACAAAATTATCAACTGAAAAATTCCATGAACTGGTCCTCAAAAGCCTTTTTATCACTGAGGCCTCTATTTTCTTCATTTTCCATTATTTTCCCTTCAATTTCCTCCTCACATGAAACGTGCGACCTTTCACCTTCCTTTTCTCCTAATTTCCATTATTTTCATAAATAGAATTTCAATTAATGGCTCATGCCTTTCCAAAGCCTTTTCCAATTTACATAGTGATTAATTAATCACAAGTTATCCCCATCACTATGTTTTTTCCCAACATTTAGCTTGGAATACATGTCCCATGACCTTGGTTATTATTTTTCCTTTATTAACTTTATTACATGGATTTTTGACCAGGGTTGTTACAGAACCCTGCCCCTTGGGGGAACATCGTCCTCCATGTTCCATGAAACCTACAACTAACAAGACTACTGAAAAGAAAAACAGACTTCCCATGGAGCTTTATAACTTATCTTGATGCAATATTTACAATGATCATCCTACTGAGAAGAAAACCAACATGACAAACATAACAACATGAAAACCATAACGACATGACAACCATACCGCTTATTGGAGCTTTATAACACAACTCATGGCGATATTTAAATCCATATAAATATATAAATATATACACATATACCAACATATCATACCAAAACATATGCCAAAAACATTCACTCAACTAGCGAATAGAGAAGGTTACATAGCTTGCATCTGATCAGCCATCTCCTTAAACACACTGTCTTGATCTGCATAAATCTTCTGCCTATCCTATGATGCCTTTAAATTTTGCTTGATAACCTGCGTTTCCTATTCCATCTCTACAAACATATGCGGTCCTATCAATGCCCCGTTAACTAGATCACTCCAACTAATGGGAGTATTACAACTCCGCCCATACAGTGCCTCGAATAGACTCATCCTAAGTGACCCATGATACCCATTGTTGTAAGAAAACTCAACCAAAAGAAGGTAATCCTTCCATATCTTATTTTGGTGCATCACATACCTCCTCAACATGTCCTCCAATATTATGTTGACCCTCTTTGTCAGTCCATTTGTCTGTGGATGATAGGATGAACTAAAGGATAAATTCGTACCCAAACCTGCAAATAATGATTTCCTGAACCTAGATGTGAACTTAGCATCCATGTTTGACACAATATTCTTCAATACACCATGCAACCTTACCACATATTTGATGAATACCTATGCCACATCACTATTTGAATACATATAATTCACTGGAATGAAATTCACTACCTTTGTCAACCTGTCCACCACAACCATATTAGAATCATGTTGTCTAGATATCCTCGGAAAACCTGGAATTAAATCCATGGAAATGAGCTCCCATTTCCACTCTAGAATCAAATTAGGCCGAATTAATCCACCCGGATACTTACACTTTTCTTTCACCTATTGACAGTCCAAACATCTAGCCACAAACTCTGCCACTTCCCTCTTTAGATTCGTCTAATAATAAAACTTCTTCACTATTGTCAACATATTTTGATATCTTGGGTGACCTGAATATGAATTAGCATGAAATTCCCTCAAGATAAGCTTCCTAAGCTCACTATTGTTTGGCACATATATCCTGTCCCTAAATCTGACCAATCCATCTTCTATAAGAGGATAGTCCGCATCCCGATCACTTGCACCTTGTTGTAACCTATGCATATGCCCCCTATACCTGTCATCTTGCTGTCCTTCCCGCAATATGTGATCCTGTAAATGTATCCCAGAGGATCTCTTAACTTCTATATGATTTAATTGTATCCTCCTACTAAGAAAATTTTCAACCATGTTCTCTTTACCTGTAATGTACCTGATCTCAAAGTCGAACTCAATGATCGTGGCCAACCATCTAGCTTGTATGGCATTCATATTCTGTTGGTGAAATAGATACCTCAATCCACTATGATCACCCATCAGTATGAATCTCCTGCCAAGAAGATATTTCCTATACATATTCAATGCATGAATTATCACTGCCAAATCAAGATAATGTGTCAGATAATTTTACTCATGCTCATTCAGTTTCATCGATTCATAGCATACCACCTTTTCTTCCTTCATAAGGACTCCACCAAGCCCTCTCTTGCAAGCATCTGTACATACCACAAACTCTTTTTCTGGATATGTAATATTTATAACTGGAGCATTTGTCAACAACTACCTCAACTGCTCAAAATTGACTGCACATTCCTCTGTCCATTCAAATTTATTACCTTTCATTTGCAATGATGTAATAGGGTAAGTGATCTATGAGAAGTTCCCGATAAACCTCATGTAATAACATGTTAACCCCATAAATGACCTTACCTCATCCACATTCCTAGGAGCTTCCCATTTCATTATAGCCCATATATTTTTCAGATCCATTGTTACACCTTCCTTGGAAACCACATGCCCGAAATAATGGACCTACGTCTGAAATAAATTGCATGTAACGAGCTTAGTGTTACACTGAAAATTGTCATCCTGACATTATGCTATGTGTATGAGCTCATTATTAGTCATACTTTCCCTTTTCAAGTCTAACATATCAGTTCCTCATGTCAAGCCTTGAAAATCAGAGAAATGTTCCTAAAAATCTCCTAAATTTTGGTGTTGCACTTTCTCTCTATCTTGCCTGCGGTCCCGTACCTAATGTTCAGATCTCTTGCGTACCTGAACACACTTTATCTGTGTTAAAGGTGCGTACCCCTGTAATTTAAAAAATGCGTAAGTAAATTCCAAAAAGCTCAATAAAAGTGAATTCTAGAAGCTTCCAGAAAATATCTTGCGGTGATAGAACCGCTCTTATGAGGTGCATGTATCCCTTACCTTATGGAGCTAACCCCTTGATGTGAGGAGCTTATCCCTTTGAAGGAGGATTCTATCCCTTCATAGTTGGAACAGAAAACCTCCTCTTTTCCACTATAAAAAGAGGAATTGGGTAGCCTCAAGGGGAGTTCAAGCTTTAGAATATTTGAAGTTAAGTGCTGTTGAGATTCAGACTCAGTTGACTAAGACTTTTGTGAGGAGAGATTAAATACCTCTATTTGTCTTGGTTGGAGGAGTGTAGAGCTTATCAAAGTAGAGGAGACTCCTGCTTCGGACCCCGGGAAGACCTGTGCAACATCAAGGCTCAGGTTGTAAGGTTTTCCTTCTTTTGAAATTAATACAAATATACTCATCTTTCTCAATAAGCTTTTAGTTAATGGTTTATTTCATAGATTCCTTGATCACTATGATAAGCATGGTTTATGATGATTTCTATACATGTGCTATTTAATATTTTTCTTATTTGTGATTGCAGGTTAACGAGGAAAACTCCTTCAAGCACGCGAGGGACAACAACGACTTCAAACAAGCGCTAGACATACGGTAAGTCTTTTACACCTCTATAGAGCTTTTCGTAGATCATATATGGTTAGAGAAAGATTAGTTTATTTGGTTGTTTGTTGCTAGATACTTTTAGTACTAGGGAGATCGGTCTTGTCCGCAAGATGGATTAATCCACACAACAAATTGGCGACTCCACTGGGGAAAGAACTTGTTGTTTTTGGTTCTCTTTTATTTTGATTTGAGGAAACATTTTTCCTAGTTTTTGATTGATAGACATCTGCCTGGGTAGCTTAGGTTTTCTCTGTTTTTGAAAATTTTGAGATCTTTTATGTTTTTCTCTAATTTTTCATGGGACCGTACTTTGCCTTCTTTTCACAGTGCGGGCAATTTCGCATCTTTGCTTGAGTAAACAGTGCGGTACCGCACCTGTTACTTCTGCAAACATGCGGACCCTGTTAAAATTTTGAAAAAATTTAGATTTCTTTCTTTAGTTTATCTTTATTTTGATTTAGAGTTTTTGGTTTCTGCCCAGATTGATGATTGTTTCTGTCAAAATATTTCTGTGAATGAATCTTAGTAGTATTGGTGTTTTGATGATTTTCTAGAAGTTTTGCGTTTGGATTGTTTTTCACTTGGTCTTTGTAGTGATTCGAAGCATTGACTATTTGAAGTACCTGAGATTACATTGGTCTTTTGTATTTTTGCTGAATCTGACTTGATTGTGAAATCATCCTTTATTGAGAAATAGAGCTACCTGTTTCTTTGCAAATCTTCGAAAAGAAACTTTGTTATAGGTTTTTGAATTTCATTTTTTATAAAAACATATTTGAGTGTTTTTGATCTGTTTGTTATTATGAATGAATAGATCCTTAGTTTGCTGAATAACTCAGAATTAGTTTTGTAGTTTTGAGTGCTTTTTAAAATTTTGTAGATCTCAGAATTAGTTTTGTAGTTTTGAGTGCTTTTTAAAATTTTGTAGATCTCTTTTGAAGGAAACTTGTTTTGTAGCTTCAAGTTTTTGAAAGTGAAAGGATTTTCTTGTGAGCTTTGATAATTTGTTCCATTTTGAGTTATTGCTGAAAAGAAAAAAATATTTTCTTTCAATTGTTCTTTATGTTTAAAGAAGGAATTGTTTATTAAAAGAATTTCATTCTCCAAATCTTTCTTAATTAGAATTTAATTGAAAGGAAACGATCTGTTTCTTAAGTCGAGTCTTCGCACCATCAGAGTTTCATTTCCGCACCCATTGACTTAAGAAACAACTCTTAAAAGTAACGCTTAATTAAAATTCATCTAGCAATCTTTTTATTTTCTAGGGCTCTTATCACCAACATAGCTTAGGCTAGTATCTTGGAGTAGGGAGTAATTAAGTCTCCAAGGTAGTAAAAAAAAACAAGTAGACAAATCTTGCAGTAGGAAATAAATCCAATTGTAATTTGTATAATCTGGGAAGATTCTCTTAAAGAAGTCAATCACGAGATCATATCCAAACCTTTGAGACAATCAATTCTGTTTCATTGGGGAAGATAGAAGATTTTGCGCGCATTACAAACAATAAACCTCAGATTAACCATTGTCGAGGAGCCTGGGATCACTTGTTGGTAAACCTCAGATTAACCATGTCAAGGAACCTTCAAGGGGATTGAGCTTTGTTACTCTTCCCTTGCGCATGGGATCGGATCATAGACTGTTCCCCTAGTTATATTTGTTCCTGTTGGTAACCTTAGTGTCCACAAACTTAAGATTATTTCCTAAGGTGACGGTGAAGGAGAGATCTCACTGTACCTGGAGCAGACGTCGACTAGACTCACTTGGACTCTCTGGGGGGTTCTCTTCACACGAGATGGTTTTGTGAGGAAACTTGTGCCAGTCTGTTTCATTAAGCAGGTTTTCAGGGTAACTGTTCCAACCGCCCTTTCTGTATTAAATATCTACTAAGTTGGATTTCATCACCAACTAGTGTTTTTAGTACGGGAAGTTACTGTTTGTGTGTGGTTTGAACTCTTAGTTTTTTAAGCGTGTGATTCAGCTGTTTGTTTCTTTAGAGACTTTAGGTGTTTTCATTGAAATTTTCTTTGTTTGCATGTGATTAGTTAAATATTTAATCGTGGTAGAATTTCCGAGACAATCCCAGAGACTACAAGGGAAACCCCCTGAATATACACCAAGTCAGCTTGAAGGGATTCGTGCTCTGGTATCATCTAGTAGCGGTAGGATTAAATCAACAGAAGTTGGAACTTCATCTATAGTAGTTCATCTTGATTATCAAACACCCATAACAGAACACATTCAAGAGCCGATTTCATTTTCTGAAGTTACTGGTAGTATTTCTCCTTCCAGTGAACTAGCTGACGAACCTGAAATCTCTGAACCTAAAACTGAACCTTCTTTTTTGGAAACATCTTCAGGATTTATTACACCAACTTCTAGCGATCCTGGTTCACCTAGGGTAAGAAATATTGTCACTGACGATCTTCCATCTGGACTAATTTCTATTGAAGAACTTACTAATCCAAATGAAGATTTATCTCTTCCCGATTCCCCTCAGTCTTTAAATCTTAGGGAACGTGAATATATTTTCTATAGCCCTATTCGAACTACTGCTTGGTATTTATCCTTAACGATTTTTTTAGAGAATCCGGGTCTTGCTTTTTCTCCACCTCGAATTCCATTTCATCCAACACCCAGAGGTTACTATCCGTCATCCATGTTTTCCCAGACACCGGAAGCATTTTTACACAGTGGTCCTTCTGTTCCTTCGGGATATCAGGCTCTGTCTGGTACTTTCTCTGGAGCAGCTCCTCAACCAATTGAATAAGTTTTATCATCTGGTTTAAGTGGAATTAAAACTGAAACGTCGAACGCAGATCAAATATTTATGATGTCTGGTAATATTCCGAATCCGCAACCTCAAGGCAGTTAGTTACCGCTTGGAGGGCAATCTTAGGGAAATCAGTTACCGCTTGGGGGGAAACTGTTGAAGATTGCAACAAGAAATATTGAAGGAGGCATCTTGAAACATCATTCCTGATCCTAGTTGGAAAGTGATCACCTAAACTAGGTGGGGCCCACACAGGTGATTTTTGTCGCAAAGTCTATTTTTAGACATGTCGATCATATTCTATGAGTTGCGGGATGCTATTTGTGGATGGTTGGTCAAGTTGGAAAAATAGATGGATTTCTATTTTTAGAAATATTTGGCGGAATCTATTTTTAGATTGCCAGTCTAAAAATAGATATGTCGAATATTATTAGCTCTTAATAATATTTGGACTATAAAAATTATCTTATTCTCTTGGAGCACTTCAGTTAAGTGCACAGATGTGGCACAGGAGCTGACAGAAGGAATTACGCTATTCCTAAGGGTTAAGTGGAGCTATTGCATGGATACTTCAGTTAGAACTCATGTGAGAGAGTTTGGTGGAGTTTATTGAGGAAGTTAATGGAGTTGTGTTCAGTTTAACTAATCTAAACATAGTTGAGCTAGTTGTATCTAGTCTAACTGATCAGAATTGGCTGCATGGACAGTTTCAGTGGAGACCCGTGAAGAGGTAGGTGAAAGAGCAGTGTGACTATAGTGATGCATGGTTTGCATCCAACACTCAATAGAGATTCCTTTAAATACTGCATGAGGAAGGCTGGGGTAATTTGAACTCATCAAGAGCTATTCTTCAGCTGGGATTGCGTATAGAGGTAGGCTATCAAGTGGCAGAGATTGGAGCATGTGTTTTGCTAGATCTAGCTTGATTAGTGTGTAGAAATTGGATATTGTACTAAGAGCTTGTGAGGAGATTTGTATGATGATTGTTACATGATATCTATGACATATATAATATATAGATAGTTGGGGTTTTCAGCTTTAAGCTTTCCCATTACATACTGTTTTCATATGTGTGAATTTTTATGGTTTTAATGTGTGCATGCAATTGATTTTATTTCCGCATGTAATGATCAATGGTAGAAGAGATTCTGTATTGTGCATGAAGATAAAATAGTGTGTGATCAGGAGAATCTCGGTGGATAACATATCAATTATTCAAATTTCTACATGGTATCGAAGCGATATTGATCATTGGAGCAATTGTAAAGCATTGAAGTGGTTGAGTTTTGTGCTGATGGAATTCGAAATTGCTATAGTGATTTCTTGGTGTCAAAGTTGAGATGTCTTTCAACGGATTGCGATTGGAGTATGCCTCCTTGAGGGCAGCTCGAATTATATTGCATGGAAGGACAGGATGGAGGCGGTGCTGGATGACAATGGGTTGAAGGAGTTCATAGATGCAGAAATTCCAAAACCGGGTTCTAGCGATGCTGCCGCACTTGCGATGCTGCCGTACTTGATGCATGGAAAAAGAAGGTATCAAGGTGTCGAAGGATTCTGTTGGAAGGTGTGAAGGATAACATAGTATCCAGCCTTCATGGTAAAGCTTCTCCATTCTTGATGTGGAAAGCTTTGACAGATTTGTTCCAAAGCAAGAGTGACCAGAGGAAGTTGGCACTCAAGGATAAACTCAGGAAAATAAAAATGGAGAAGAATGACACTATTCCAGTATACTTGACAAAGTTTGTCCACTACAAGGATGAGATTGGGAGTGTAGGAGTTGGTGTGGATGATGAGGAATTGGTGAGCTTGGCTCTCCTTAGGATTTCGAAGAGTTGGCACTCCTATCAGGACTCTGTCAATGGTCGGGAGAAATTGCCAGGATGGGAGCGACTTTGCTCGGATCTTGTGCAGGAGGAGATAAGGCGGGATACCAGGGATGGCTCTTCATCAAAGAATGATGATGAAGAGGATTGCGCTTTAGCTGCCAAAGCGAGGAAGGGGAAGGGCAAGAAGAATGCTTCTCAATCCGGTGTGGATGGTAAAGAGCGTGACATGTCCAAAGTGAAGTGTTTTCATTGTCACGAGCATGGGCATTACGCCATGAATTTTCCACAGAAGAAGAAGAACAAGCAAGCTACTGGAGCTGCAGCTGGTGAGGCTCTTGCCTCGTAATTTGAGCTGGACTTCTCATTGATCGCATGGTGTCTAGTGCATTGGGATCGGGGTGGTATTTTGATAGTGGCACTTCCTTTCACATGATGGGAGATGTGAATATTTTCAGTAACTTGGTGGAGAAAGATCTCCAGTTGCATGTTGAGTTGGGTGACAATGGACAATACAATGCCACCGGCATTGGTACCATAACCTTTCAGAGGGAGTCCGGATATATACATGCATATTGGATATACTACATGGTATCGTAGTTGTGTTATAGATTTTCTACATGGAATGAGAGCAGAATTTTTGGGTGCGCTAGTTTGCAAAGAATATCTGAAAATTTGGGTGAAATAATTTCAGAAAAAAATAGAATATTTGGATTCTCATAAAAATACCCAAATTGAAAAAAAAAATTGGTCGAATCGTACCTTGGATGAGAGAGATATCGCGCGTCGATTTATCCCCAATCGTTTTGTTAGAAAATTTTGCGACGGCGGGACAATTGATTGCAATGGGCGTGAGCCAAGAATCTACATACACCGAGGTACAAGATGCATGCAAAGCTTTGAGGAGCAAAAAAGGTAGATTAGTGACTATGATTAGTGACTTGTGGTTGAGAGGGAGCCTCTCAACATGCAAATGCGGAGAAGCAAGATCAAAAGGTTGTGGAGCAAAATTGGCTAACCGTATTTTAAGAATCGCTACAGACTTGAAGTAGATGGGATTTCTACGGAGCTTCCTACCGTTGGGAAGTGCAAGAAAGCCATGCAATTGAAGCTTGAGAGGGAGAAATATTTGCATGCAGGTAAGAGTGAACCTCAGGATGTGGAGCAGCCACAAGATGAGGATCATGGAGTGGGAGAAACCACTCATGTAGAGAAATTTTGTGCCACATGGGCAAAGGGAGTGCATGCAGCTATACCACCGGGTGATAGGTGGGGTGACATGCATAAGTAATCCCAAGAGGAGATTTCTGGGCAGGATTCATTGAGATGGTGTGGATCTCATGAATGAACCTGGCTATGAGGTGCCCACAGAGCAGTAGTAGCATGATCAGTTGGATTGACGCAGGAAGATCAAAGTGACAGTGTCGGATACTGGAGCGCGGTTCAGAGTTGACAACAAGTGCAGAGTGCATGGGTGTAGAGTTCAACAACGCAGTGGTTCCTGAAGACATGTGCAGTTGGTACCAGCAGAATTCGAAGACTTTGATGATAGATGCATCAGACTGATTGAGTTTTTTGGAGCCTTTTCAGTTTCGAAAGAGTTGTAGAGCAGATGCATGGATTTGCATGGCGCTTGCAAAGGTTGCAGGGCGAATGCATGGATTTGCATTTCGCATGCAAAGATAGTCCTTTCTAGTTGAGAGGGAGTGTTTAAGATTGCAGCAAGAAACAATGAAGGAGGCATCCTGAAACATCATTCCTGATCCTAGTTGGAAAATAATCACCTAACCTAGGTGGGGCCCACACAGGTGATTTTTTGTCACAAAGTCTATTTTTAGACTATGTCGATCATATTATATGAGTTGCAGGATGATATTTGTGGATGGTTGGTCAAGTTGGAAAAATAGATGGACTTCTATTTTTAGAAATATTGGGCAGAATCTATTTTTATATTGCCATCCTAAAAATAGATATGTCGAATATTATTAGCTCTTAATAATATTTGGACTCTAAACATTATCTTATTCTCTTGGAGCACTTCAGTTAAGTGCACAGATGTGGCACAACAGCTAACAGAAGGAATTACACTATTCCCGAGGGTTTACTGGAGCTATTGCATGAAGACTTCAATTATAACTCATGTGAGAGAGTTTGGTGGAGTTGATTGAGGAAGTTAATGGAGTTGTGTTCAGTTTAACTAATCTAAACATAGTTGAGCTATTTGTATCTATTTTAACTGATTGATACAATTAGAGAGATTGGTGTGAATTAATTATTAATTAATTCACTAATTATAAACTCATTAATCAACTAAAAGAATACATCAGTTAACTTCATTGCATGGACAATTTCAGTGGAGACCAGTGCAAAGATAGGTGAAAAGGCAAGTGTGACTATCAGTTGTGACTATAAGTGATGCATGGTTTGCATCCAACACTTAGTAGAGATGCCTATAAAGAATGCGTGAGCAAGTCTGGGGTAATAAGATTCTCATCAAGAGACATTCTTCAGCAGGGATTGTGCAGTAGAGGCAGGCTATCAAGTGGCAGAGATTGGAGCATGTGTTTTGCTAGATCTAGCTTGATTAGTGTGTAGCAAGTGGAGATTACACTGAGAGCTTGTGAGGAGCTTTGTATGATGATTTTTACATGATCTCTATGACATATATAATGTACAGATAGTTGGGGTTTTCAGCTTTAAGCTTTCCCATTACATACCGTGTTCATATGTGTGAATTTTTATGGCTTTAATGTGTGCATGAAATTGATTCTATTTCCGCATGTAATGATCAATGGTAGAAGAGATTCTGTATTGTGCATGAAGTTAAAATAGTGTGTGATTAGGAGAATCTCGGTGAATAATATATCAGTTATTCAAATTTCTACAGCAACCTCAAGGTAGTCAGTTACCGCCTGGGGGGCAACCTTCAAGAAGTCAGTTACCACCTGGGGGGCAACCTCAAAGTAGATTTTTCCCAGGAAAAACTGTGGAATCATATTATTTTAGGGGACAACCCCAAGGACAGTACATACCTCAAGGATATCAACCTTCAGGACAATACATACCCCAGGGTCAACCCCAAGCTCAATATGCTCCTCAGGGTCCTTATCAACCCCAGCTTCAGTACGCGCCTCAGGGTTATCAACCTCAAGGTCAGTATGCAATTCAAGGTTACCAACAGCCTTCTGGTCAGTCATCTATACAAGGAGCCGGAAATTTACCACTTACTTATCAACCCTATGTTCAACCAGATTGTGGTCCTTACGTTCAACCTTCTGTGGGACAATACCCCGGAATGAATATGGTATGGGATCCATCCCAATATCAAAAACCTATGCAGCCTAATGTGCAGTTTCCTTTTCAACCTGGACAACCTTTGGTTTCTGGTCCAACCCAGCAACCTATCCAGCCTACCATTCAAATTCCTGTACCTAGTTCTGTTCAAAAGTCTGCGCCTAGTACACCTTAGACTCTGCCTCAAACTGCTGCAACTGCTGCAACGTCTGTTCAACCTGTAACACCTGTTTCTGCAGTATCTGTAACATCGAGTTCGTCTATCCCTGCATCTGTACAAATCCCTCAATTCTCTGTACCCCAGTCAGGACCTTCAGTTCAGATGCCTGTAGGACAAGCCGATACAAGTACAATTGTCACAAGTCAACCGTAATTCACGTATCAACCGTACCAGGGATATCCTCAATTCGGTCCCGGTTCACAAAATCCAAGTTATCAGTATCAACCATACCCTAGATATACTTATTAGCAGCCTCAACAACCCCAGTTTGGTCTGGTTAATCCTGGTTTTCCAGGAGGTTACACAATTCCTAACACAAATCTGATTCCCAGTTATCCTGGGTATCCACCTCCTGGAACTGCTTTGGCTACTCAAGGTTTTTGTGACCCTAACCGTCAGTTACCATTTATTGCAACTTTGGATTTACCTGATTTGACGCGCCTTACGAATGATCTGATTTTCTATTATCCGTACTGGCCAGCAATGCCACATAAGTTGCTTAGTGATATACTGGAATTCGAAGGTAAGTCAGGAGACGATCCATCAAATCACGTCATGACTTATCATCTCTGGTGTGCGTCTAATTCAATTATTGATGATTCGATTCGCTTACGTCTTTTCCAAATAACTCTTATTAGTCTTGCTGCCAAATGATACATTGAGTTACCACGAGGCTCGTTTAATAATTTCAGTCAGTTAGCAACTGCCTTCTTGACTCATTTTCAGTTGCCTGTCAGATTCGACAATGGCACGGAACTATTAACTTCATTGAAACAATCAACGTCCACATATATTTCTGATCATATTCATGAATGGCGACGTAGAAGGCGTTTGGTGAAAGTTTAAATTCCAGATGAAATTTTGGCAGAATGGTTTGTTAAATCATTGTTACCCAAGATCAATGAAGATGTAGCTAAGGCTGGTGTTGCCTCGTTTATACACAGTCAGGTACTTTACACGAAAAAATCCCCGACCTTCCAAAACAAGGTCAAATAGTTGCTATTCGTCTTGGTTGGAGGAGTGCAAAGCTTATCAAAGTAGAGGAGACTCCTGCTTCGGACCCTGGGAAGACCTGTGCAACATCAAGGCTCAGGTTGTAAGGTTTTCCTTCTTTTGAAATTAATACAAATATACTCATCTTTCTCAATAAGCTTTCAGTTAATGGTTTATTTCATAGATTCCTTGATCACTATGATAAGCATGGTTTATGATGATTTCTATACAGGTGCTATGTAATATTTTTCTTGTTTGTGACTGCAGGTTAATGAGGAAAACTCCTTCAAGCGCGCGAGGGACAACAACGACTTCAAACAAGCGCTGGACATACGGTAAGTCTTTTACACCTCTATATAGCTTTTCGTAGATCATATATGGTTAGAGAAAGATTAGTTTATTTGGTTGTTTGTTGCTAGATACTTTTAGTACTAGGGAGATCGGTCTTGTCCGCAAGATGGATTAATCCACACAACACTTAGCATACAACTGATGCTCTCCCAACAATCTCAATACTGATGCTAAGTGTTTGATATGTTCTTCCTCATTCTTAGAATATACCAATATATCATCAATGAATACAATAAAAAACTTGTCTAGATAAGGACGCAATACACTATTCATCAAGCACATAAAAGTAGTTGGAGTATTAGTGAAACCGAAAGGAACTGCATCAAATTCATAATTCCCATACTTGCTCTGGAAATTTGTCTTGTATATGTCCTCTTGTTTAATGCATAACTAATGGTACCATGATCTCAAATAAATCTTTGATAACATTGTTTCTCCCTTCAACTGATCAAAGAAGTCATCAATCCTTGGCAACAAATACATGTTCTTGATAGTTACCTTGTTCAAATTACTATAATAAATGCATAAATAGAGAGTACCATCATTTTTCTTCACAAAAAACATGGGTGCACCCCACAACGATATACTTGGCCTGATGTATCCTTTGTTAATAATTTCCTTCAACTTCAGCTTCAATTCCACTAACAATGGTTTTCTCATCCTGTATGGTGCCTTTGATGCTGGTGTTGCCCTTAGTACCAACTCAATAGAAAATTCCACTTCTCAGTGAGGTGAAAACTATGAAATCTCTACTGGGAACACATCCTGAAACAACTATAGAAATGGGTCCCTGCTCAAGATCTTTGCATCCTCAACGTCCTTACCTTTATCACTGAAAATATGCATTGTGAATAACAAACGTCCTTTACCATGATTGCACTTGGCCTTCATAGATTTCACTATTATTATTGATGTTTCCTTCTTCTTACCCTGCAATATTCTTGGTTCTCCATTGTCATCCAAGCACTCAATAGACTTATGATAACAGTCTACCTTAGTCCTATGCAGATACAACCAGTCCATACCCAATATAAAACTATATGATCCTAATGGAAGCACATTCAAATTCACTGATGTAGGCATACCATTTAGTTCACATGCACAAGATCTTACCTAGTGATGAACTCCCTTGTTTTTTCCTGTAGTCAACTGCACTAACCACGTCTCTGCATGCACTTCCTTATTCAAACCACACTTATCCACCAGGTCAGGATTAACATAAATATAATTAGATCTAGGGTCAATAAAAATAGAAACAACTTTATCACAAAGCTTACCGTCCATATCAATAATAGATGCCTGATGATAAAACTGTCTGTTATCCAAGGCTGAATAAATATAAGGAATACTCTGTCCAACATCCCCCACTACTTGTGCCTCCTGAGCACTGTAAATTTGTGGTCTTACACCGCGATACTGTGGAAAATCTCTCCTGCGATGATCTTTTCCACACATCCAACATTGTAAAGGTTTCCATCTTGGACCCTTGTTATTATCTTCATACTAAAATCCATGTCATTTTTCAGATGCATTGAATTTCTTAGGTGGTGCTACATTATCTTTGTTACCTATGTCCTGAGGTCTTGTTTGATTCTTATCCTATTTTCCTTTATTCTTTGCGTTACCTCTCCAATCTTGCTTAGTCTCATATATGTAGTTTATTTTCCCATAACAATGCTTTATCTTCCCGATGGCTTCCTCCAATGATATAGGCTCATCAAACTCAATCTTGTCCTTGAATGCTATTGGAAACTCATTGATGAATCTCTCAATATTGGCCTTATATTCCTTGAGGTAAGGCACATATCTCAATAAATCTAAAAATCTGGTAGTGTACTACTCATCTGTCATAGATCCAATCTTCAACTCATAAAATTCTTTTGACCTTTCGTTATAGTATCTCTTTGACAAATAATTCTTCTTGAATAATATCTGGAACTCACTCCACGCCATATCCTCTTCCCAAATACCTCTAACATTATTTACATCTTCCCACGAGATGTTTGTTTTACCTTCAAGACTAAACATAGCTATTCTGGCCTTCATGTTCACTTAGTAATCACGTAATCTAAATAACTTATTAATTCCAATAAACCATGCTTCTGCATATTGTGAATTCTTCATTTCTCCATAAAATGTAGGTGGTTTTATTTCTTGAACTCATCTAGAAAATATCCCTTGTCATTATTCCTGTAACGATGATAACGATGATGACCATGATACCCGTCCGAACCAGAATTAGAGTAAATCCCATGTCCACTTCCTCGTCTATCAGGTGTATCCAAGAATATTCCATCTCTAACCATATAATCTCTATCCAACATGTGCCCACCATGTGACCTGCTACCATATGCTCCATTAGCCTTATCCTCCTATCCATGACTAATTCTAAGTGGTCCCTATCTCTGCAAGTTTGACAAGCTCTGAAGAATCACCACATTTAATTTTTCTTGTTTCTCCTGTGCCCTATAAAATATCTCTTGTGATTGAATGATTCGATCATTGTCTTCTTTTCAACTCCTTATTTATTCCTTCAAACATCTCAAAGTGTCTGCTAAGTGACGGGGGAAATCATCATCATGCTACTCCTCTGATCCAAAGGGAGAATATCGCCAACTGTAGTCTACCATCTTGCTAGTCATATTTATCCTTCTCTTCCTTCAAGGAATACTATGTTAGCTAAACCAAATCATAAATAAACCAATGCACCTTAGTATAGTTTGGGGAGGATATCTCGTCTACAAGACCAACCAGATTATAATAATATATGTATAATCATAATCACAACAATATATAGACATAATCTCAATCATCATCAAGTTACCATGAATGATGCCACAACAACAACACCAACTAGACACAATGAATGCATAAAAACATATGTATGACACACATGCATACATAATACATACAAACACTGACATGCATCCATGATGAATACATCTCGACAAAAACACCATCAACTTCTACATGACATTGCAATGACAACTATGACCACCACCATGCATACACAATGAGCACATAGACCACAAGCATAAAGACACATATGCAACTGACATGTACATATGAAAACACATTCATCCAAGGAGAATAAAATTAGACAACACCCAAGGAGAATGAAACCATTCTCTGATACCACTATATAATGTCATCCTCCCACATTTACACAAGCTAACCAGTCCACCGGTGTAAACATGTTGCTATCACACTCAAAATTTTCGAAATTTTTTGTGATAAGGTCACCATAGGTTTCATGTTATATCATGTTGGGTCATGCATTTAATGAAGTCTATCCTAAGTTTAAAACCCATCCCAAACCATGTCATCTCATGTCAAATCAACCTAATTTCATCTAGTTATCATTCTCATGCCTTTTTACCACAAAAATTTCCACTAGTCAATTTTTCAGATTTTCGTAGCGATTTACAAAGGAAATCTACAGATTTCGCTACAAAAATGCCTAATAGTTTCGTAGCGAATATGTCAGAGACCTAACTGTCTTCACTACAAAAATGTGTTTTTTTAGCCAGGTTTGTCACAGCTATGTGAGGTTTCAGTTTATGATTAGTGGAGTAAAGGTGGAGGTCATTCAAGGTCGTTATGGTAAGTTTCAAATGTACACAACCGTGTCTGTTATCATTTTTGTCTTTTATAGTCACATGTGTCATCATCAAACTATGAGTTGTCAAAATTACCTTTAAAAATTTACCCTAAGCTGCTATTTGTCATTCAAAATTCATTCTTGCATGTGAATCATCTCACTGTCACTGTTCGAGAGTTGCTTCACCACACAAAGCAACTTGTTGTCCAATTTGTCTTTACAGGTGTATCATTTTTAAGAAGGAAGCTTGGTTATAAAGAGAGATGGCCATGAAGGAGAAATTATAAAAAGGAGGTTTTGTGGTTATATAGAAGCCCATGGACCTTAAGCTATTCATGGAGGAACCTAGCTTTGCTACATTCTTTTTTTTCAAGAGCCAATTATGGATAAAAAAAGATGAATTTGGAAATAATGAGAGAGTTTATTGTCAAGAACAGAACAAGGAAAAATAACCTCCTTCACTTTTCTCACAGGTGCTACCAGTTTGGAGATTCAAAGATGTCTCTGGGACCTATTTTCAGAATCCAGAATTTTCTTGTTTTATACATGTTTTTCTAATGCAGATTCTAGATAGCTGGAGATGGTTTTCAAAAAAAAAAGAGAGGTTTTTTTTTTAGAAGGAACTTATCTACAAAAAAATTCTCTGGTTTTGCAACAACCATCAAGGATCTGGAGATATAAGATCATTTAGGATCCCTAAAATTCAGAAAAAATAGCTATGTTTTTATTAATAGAGAAATTTGCTGAAAGGTGAAAATGTTGTTTCTTCAAGAGCAAAAGAGGTGGTTTGAACCTATTCTGCTTTAAAATACTTCATCATATCATCTTACAGACCTATAGAATAAATTTTGAATAAAATCACAAAAACAACAAATTCTGGGTTTTTAGGCTATTTCATAGCGTGCTTCAGGATTGAAGCCAAAAAAACGCTATGAAAATCATGGAGGTGCTATATTTCTTTCAAATTCAGTTTTGTGAAAGATTAAGGAGGGGGGTTGTTTGATTTTAAGATATTTTGGCTTATTTAAGGTTCTTGACTAGCAAAGGTGGCAAGGAGTTAGCAGAAAAGGCAAAATTTCATACGCTACGAAACTGCCTAAAGGTACTCTATTATTGCAGCAGTCAAGTTCTTCGGTCTTTTGGAGGCATTAGATGCATTTAAAAGGGGAAATGAGCTTTCTGAGATTTCATTATAACATTGGTGACTAAGACACTCAGCCTACACATAATCAAATGTACAACTCATCAACTATTGCTACTTCATAAAAGGACAACACTGCACTTTTTACAGTTCATAAGTTGATAGCACATCAACAAATCGGGTAAATCAAGGCCTAAAGTTCAAGTTGACATTTGACACATCAAAATTGTTGTTGGTTTCGATAGACATTATTTGTATGGGTAAATTAAAGTTTCTTGGTTATATAATTAATTAAGTGATAGACTCCTTTTTTATTACAAACTCCTCCAAAACAAAAAATCCCTATTCATATTCAATGTAGTAGAGTTATTTTAGGATTATAACTCTGGATGAGGATTCGAGAGTCTAGGCTGAGTGGAAGACCTAATGTAAAGAGATATCACTCTATAAATGAGAGGCTTTTGATAGTTTAAAGGGGTTGGGAGATTATGACTTAACACTACCACTATTGTAATATTTTAATATTAGAAATATACAGTTGTAGCATGCCTATTTCAGACTTGAGATTCTTCTTTGTATTCTTATGTAAGTTTGTTCTATCAGTATTTTAATTTCTCTCCAGTGTTCTAGTTGTATAATCACTTGGAACTCATGATTACATGCTCCAACTTCTTGTATACACCTAGTCTGTTGTCAATGTCATGTTTTATTAGTTTGCTTATGTATAATCACTTGGAATTCATGGTGACATGCTCCAAATTCCTGTATACATATAACTTTCTGTTCTATACTTCATGTGTGGTTTAATAAGAATAAAATTGCCTCAGCTTCCATGAGATAGGTTAATTTGTGACTTAGTTTTCATATTGACTCCATAAGCCCAATGGTATTTAGTTGTTTACAACTTTCATCTACACAAAAACAACAGATTCAATCCAATTTAGAGTTAGCCATCTGCATTTAAGTTATTCATTGGATATCATTTATCCTTTTGAGAGAGCCCTCTCAAATTGGAAAGGCTAATTTCCAGTTGCAAGTGGTTTGAAGGAGTTACTCCAAGTTGACCACTGAAGCATCCAAACAGGAACTCAATTTGGTGATAACATTTTGGTGTGTCTTCCGAGAGTCTGAAGTCATATTTCCCAAAGTTTGTGTGGAAACGGTGAAGCTAAACTCTTGGAGGTAGGACGAGCTCGGAACTTTTCGAGGCTGCAGAACTACCTTGGCGACTCCATTGTTGAAGGATTAAAAAATTCATAGATTTATGGTGATTCCACTGGACTTATGGAGAACTCAGATGCTGCCATTCTTGTTTCGTGGTATGCATGTGTAGATTTTTTAGAAATTTATGGTTTCACAAATTCTTTTCCCATGGATGCATATTTTTTAAGGAATGGTGCAAAATTTAATGGAGACGATTTGAGTTTGACCTTGAAGCATATATCGGATTTCTGTGACTTTACCGAGCTTCTTAGAGTCATACATGAAGATATTTTCATCATATTGTTCTATGATTCATTTCAAGGGAAATGTAAACAATGGATTGAAATTTTTCTTGTCAAATCTATTAAGTCATTTGCAGATTTTTGGCTTATTTTTTTGGAATCATGGATGAAAAGAACAAAGTTGGTGGTAGACTCTCCTTCCATTCAAGGTTTTAAACAATGAAATGATGATCACACTAATGAGGAAGTGGATGAAAATTTTTCTTCGACCTTGTATTCTTATTTAAAGTCATTTGAGAGCAAGTTAGAAGATAAGATTCAATTTTTGGATGAATCTGATAAGAACATTGAGAAATACATGGAAGTTTTAGAAGATCAAATTCAATCCTATAGTCTTCATGGTCAAGATCAGTCTTTTCAAAAAAAATTCATGCCAAAATACAAAGAGAAGGTGGTGCTACCTTTTTATTTTGAGATTGAGGAGGAATGCCTTAGTCTTTGTCAAGTTCTTCGGTATTTTGGAGGCATTAGATGCATTTAAAAAGGGAAATGAGCTTGCTGAGATGCCATTATAACATTGGTGACTAAGACATTCAACCTACACATCATCAAATGGACAACTCATCAACTATTGCTACTTCATAAAAGGATAACACTGCACTTTTTACAGTTCATAAGTTGTCATTACATCAGCAAATTTGGTAAATCAAAGCCTAAATTTCAGGTTGACATTTGACACATCAAAATTGTTGTTGGTTTTGATAGACATTATTTGTATGGGTCATTTAAATTTTCTTGTTGATGTAATTAATTAAGTGATAGACTCCTTTTTTATTACAAACTCATCCAAAACAGAAAATCCCTATTCATACTCAATGTAATAGAGTTCTTTTAGGATTATAACTCTGGATGAGGATTCAAGAGTCTAGGCCAAGTGGCAGACGTAATGTAAATATATCTCACTCTATAAATGAGAGCCTTTTGATAGTTTGAAGGGGTTGGGAGATTATGAATTAACGCTACCACTGTTGCAATATTATGATATCAGAAATATATAGTTGTAGCATGCCTATTTCAGACCTGAGATTCTTCTCTGTATTCTTATGTAAGTTTGTTCTATCAGTCTTTTAATTTCTCTCCAGTGCTCTAGTTGTATAATCACTTGGAACTCATGATTACATGCTCCAATTTCCTGTATACACCTAGTCTGCTGTAAATGTCATGGTTTATTAGTTTGCTTATGTATAATCACTTGGAATTCATGGTGACATTCTCCAAATTCCTGTATACATATTGTTGTCTGTTCTATCCTTCTTGTGTGGTTTAATAAGAATACAATTTTCTCAGATTCCGTGAGATAGGTTAATTTGTGACTTGTTTTTCATATCGACTCCATAAGCCCATTGGTATTTAGTTGTTTACATATTTCACCTACACAAAAACAACACATTCAATCCAATTCAGAGTTAGCCATTTGCATTTAAGTTATTCATTGAATATCAGTTATCCTTTTGAGAGAGTCCTCTAAAACTGGAAAGGCTAATTTCCAGTTGCAAGTGGTTTGAAGGAGTTACTCCAAGTTGACCATTGAAGCAACCCAACAGGAACTCAATTTGGTGTTAACATTTTGGTGCGTCTGTTGGGAGTCTGAAGACATATTTCCCAAAGTTTGTGTGCAAAAAATGAAGGTAAACTGTTAGAGGTAGGAGGAGGTCAGAACTTTTCGAGGCTGCAGAACTACCTTGTCGACTCCATTGTTGAAGGATTAAAAAATTCATAGCTTCATGGTGATATCACTAGACTTATGAGGAACTCAGATGGTGCCATTCTTGTTTTGAGGTATGCATGTGTAGATTTTTCAGAAATTTATGGCTTCCCAAATCCTTTTCCTAAGGATGCATATTGTTTAAGGAATGGTCCAAAATTTAATAAATAATATTTGAGTTTTATCTTGAAGCTTATATCAAATTTTCGTGACATTACTGAGCTTCTTAGAGTCAGACATGAAGATATTTTCATCATATTGTTCTATGATTCATTTCAAGGGAATGTAAACAATGGATTGAAAGTTTTCCTGTCAGATCTATTGTCATTTGCAGATTTTTGGCTTATTTTTTTGGAAACATGGATGGAAAGAACAGAGTTGGTGGCAGACCCTCCTTCCATTCAAGGTTTTAAACAATGGAATGATGATCATACTAATGAGGAAGTGTATGGAAATTTTTCTTTGACCTTGTCTTATTATTTAAAGTCATTTGAGTGCAAGTCAGAAGATAAGATTCAATTGTTGGATGAATTTGCTAAGAACATTGAGAAAGACATGGAAGTTTTAGAAGATAAAATTCAATCTTATGGTCTTCATGGTCAAGATCAGTCATTTCAAAAGCTTTTAATGCCAAAATACAAAGAGAAGGGGGTACTACCTTTTTATTTTTAGATTGAGGAGGAATGCCTTGTTCTTGAAAATCAGTTTGATAACACACAAGTGAAATCTTCTGTTGCTAAATAAAGCATATATGAGTTGTCTAAAACTGCAGAATATCTTTAAAATTGTCAAACAAAATATGTCTTCTATGATCCTATAGCTGACTACATGGAAGAGTTCTACAGTCCAAATTTCCAATTATGTTTTCATTATGAAAATCAAACCCATTTTATGTTGCCTTGGTCATTTCAGTATGCAGTTTACATCTTTTTTAAGCACATTCAAGGAGTACAGGTATCATATCAACTCATTGACTGACTTTATTCAAGGTTTCATGTCGCTTGAAACAAACATGAAGATTGCAATTGTTAAGGTAGGTATGAGTGTGTGTGAATAAGATCAAATAAACTGAGCATATTTTCAGTATATACAGATTTGTTTTTTCAGCAGTAATCATCAAGCTTGAGCTCGAGGAGGAGGACATAAGAGCTTGGCGAAGTCTTCATCAATTTCAGAAAATTTTCAATTTTTCAAGAGAGAGAGGCACTAGAACTACAAGTTCTTTGCTATACCATAGGGGAAAACCATCCCCACTGGAGCCACTATTATCAAACTCAAAATTTTTGAAATTTGTTGTGATAAGTTCACCATAGGTTTCATGTTATATCATGTTGGGTCATGCATTTGATGAAGTCTATACTAAGTTTAAAACCCATCCCAAAACGTTTCATATCATTTCAAATCAACCTAATCTCATCTAGTTCTCATTATCATGCCTTTTTACCACAAAACATTCCACTTGTCAGTTTTTCAGATTTTCGTAGTGATTTACAAAGGAAATATGTAGATTTCGCTACAAAAATGCCTAATAGTTTTGTAGCAAATATGTTAAAATCCTAACTCTCTTCACTATGAAAATTCGTTTTTTAAGCCAGGGTTTTTAGAGTTATGTGAGGTGTCAGTTTATGATTAGAGAAGTAAAGGTGGTGGTCATTCAAGGTCCTTATGGTAAGTTTCAAATGTACACAGTCGTGTCTGCTATCATTTTTGTCTTTTATAGTCACATGTGTCATCATCAAACTTTGAGTTGTCAAAATTACCTTTAAAAATTTATCCTAAGCTTCTATTTGTCATTCAAAATTCATTCTTGCATGTGAAGCATCTCACTGTCACTGTTTGAGAGCTATTTCACCACACCAAGCAACTTGTTGTCCAATTTGTCTTTACAGGCGTCACATTTTTAAGAGGGAATCTTGGTTATAAAGAGAGATGGAAATGAAGGATAAAGTATACAAAGGAAGCACTGTGGTTCAATAGAAATCCATGGAACCTAAGCTATTCATGGAGGAACCTAGATTTGCTGAAACATTCACCAATTCAGGTTGCTTGAATTTCTGTTGGAGCTTCAAGGGAATTTGTTGCGTTTTTGGACTATGGGAGAAGTAAATTCCAAGAGCATATTATGGATTAAAAAAGATGAATTTGGAAATACTGAGAGAGGTTATCGTCAAGAACATATCAATGAAAAATAAACTCCAATTTTCTCACAGGTGCTACCATTTTGGAGGTTCGAAGATGTCTCTGGGACCTATTTTCAGAATCCATAATTTTCCTGTTTTATAGATGTTTTTCTAATGCAGATTATGGACAGCTGGAGATGGTTTTAAAAAAACCAAGAGACATTTTTCTTCAAAAATAACGTATCTACAAGAACCTCATACATTTTTGTAACAACCATCAATTATCTCAAGATATAAGAACATTTATGAGCCCTAAAATTCAAAAAACACAGCTCTGTTTTTATTAATAGAGAAACTTACTGAATGGTGAAAATGTTGTTTCTTGTGGAGGCTAAGAGGTGGTTTGAACCTATTCTGCTTTAACATACTTCATCATATCATCTTACATACCTACAGACTAAATTTTTAAGAAAATCACAAAAACAACAAATTCTAGTTTTTTGGGCAGTTTCGTAGCATGCTTCACGCTTGAAGCCAAAAAAATGATATGAAATTTCTGAAGGTGCTATTTTTCTTTGAAATTCATTTTTGTGAAGGATTAAGGAGGGGGGTTGTTTGTTTTTAAGATATTTTGGATTATTGAAGGTTCTTGACTAGAAAAGGTGGCAGGGAGTTAGCAGAAAAGGAAAATTTTCATACACTACGAAACTATACTATGAAACTGCCTAAAGGTACTCTGTTTTTGCAGCAGTCAAGTTCTTCGGTCTTTTGGAGGCATTAGATGAACTTAAAAATGGAAATGAGCTTGCTGAGATGTCAT
Source organism: Pinus albicaulis (assembly GCA_034641835.2). Lineage (NCBI taxonomy): Eukaryota > Viridiplantae > Streptophyta > Pinopsida > Pinales > Pinaceae > Pinus > Pinus albicaulis. The sequence continues at coordinate 248,495,426 of CM076571.1, forward strand.
TATAACAATGGTGACTAAGACACTCACCCTATACATCATCAAATGGGAAACTCATCAACTATTGCTATTACATAAAAGGATAGCACTGCACTTTTTACAGTTCATAAGTTGACAACACATCAGAAAATCAGGTAAATCAAGGCCTAAAGTTCAGGCTGACATTTGACACATCAAAATTGTTGTTGGTTTCGATAGACATTATTTGTATGGGTCATTAAAAGTTTCTTGTTGATGTAATTAATTAAGTGATAGACTCCTTTTTTATTACAAGCTCCTCCAAAATAGAAAATCCCTATTCATACTCAATGTAATAGAGTTATTTTAGGATTATAACTCTGGATGAGGATTCGAGAGTCTAGGCCAAGTTCCAGACCTAATGTAAAGAGATATCACTCTATAAATGAGAGGCTTTTGATAGTTTAAAGGGGTTGGGAGATTATGACTTAACACTACCACTGTTGTAATATTTTGATATTAGAAATATACAGTTGCAGCATGCCTATTTTAGACCTGAGATTGTTCTATGTATTCTTATGTAAGTTTGTTCTATTAGTATTTTAATTTCTCTCCAGTGTTCTAGTTGTATAATCACTTGGAACTCATGATTACATGCTCCAACTTCTTGTATACACCTAGTCTGTTGTAAATGTAATGTTTTATTAGTTTTATTATGTATAATCACTTGGAATTCATGGTGACATGCTCCAATTTCCTATATACATATAACTGTCTTTTCTATCCTTCATGTGTGGTTTAATAAGAATACAATTACCTCAGCTTCCATGAGATAGGTTTATTTGTGACTTAGTTTTCATATCGACTCCATAAGCCCAATGGTATTTAGTTGTTTACAGCTTTCATCTACACAAAAACAACACATTCAATCCAATTCAGAGTTAGCCATCTGCATTTAAGTTATTCATTGGATATCATTTATCCTTTTGAGAAAGCCCTCTCAAACTGGAAAGGCTAATTTCCAGTTGCAAGTGGTTTGAAGGAGTTACTCCAAGTTGACCATTGAAGCATCCGAACAGGAACTCAATTTGGTGATAAAATTTTGGTGTGTCTTCCGAGAGTCTGAAGACATATTTCCCAAAGTTTGTGTGCAAACAGTGAAGCTAAACTCTTGGAGGTAGGACGAGCTCGGAACTTTTCGAGGCTGCAGAACTACCTTGGCGACCTCATTGTTGAAGGATTAAAAAATTCATAGATTTATGGTGATTCCATTGGACTTATGAAGAACTCAGATGCTGCCATTCTTGTTTCGAGGTACGCACGTGTATATTTTTCAGAAACTTATGGTTTCCCAAATTATTTTCCCATGGATGCATATTTTTTAAGGAATGGTGCAAAATTTAATGGAAATCTGAAGATTTCGCTACGAAACTGCCTAGTAGTTTCATAGCGAATCTGTCCAAAGCCTAACTATCTTCGCTACGAAAATGTGTTTTTTCGTTCAAGGTTGTCAGAGCTATGTGAGGTGTCATTTTATGATTATACGAGTAAAGGTGGAGGTCATTCAAGGTCGTTATGGTAAGTTTCAAATATACACAGTCGTGTCTGCTATCTTTTTTGTCTTTTATAGTCACATGTGTCATAATCAAACTCCGAGTTGTCAAAATACCTTTAAAAATTTACCCTAAGCTGCTATTTGTCATTCAACATTCATTCTTGCATGTGAAGCATCTCACTGTCACTGTTTGAAAGCTACTTCACCACACCAAGCAACTTTTTGTCCAATTTGACTTTACAGGTGTCATATTTTTAAGAGGGGAGCTTGGTTATAAAGAGAGATGGCCATGAAGGAGAAAGTATACAAACGAGGCTCTATGGTTAGATAGAAGCCCATGAACCTTAAGCTATTCATTTAGGAACCATGCTTTGCTGAAACATTCACCAATTCAAGTTGCTTGAATTTTTGCTGGAGCTTCAAGGGAATTTGCTGTGTTTTTTTAACTATGGGAGCAGTAAATTTCAAGAGAATATTAGGGATGAAAAAATATGAATTTGGAAATACTGAGAGAGGTTATTTTCAATAACAGAACAAGGAAATATAACCTCCTTCACGTTTTTCATAGGTGCTACCAGTTTGGAGATTCCAATATATGTCTGGGACCTATTTTAAGAATCCAGGATTTTCCTGTTTTATATATGTTTTTCTAATGTAGATTCAGGACAACTGGAGATGGTTTTAAAACAAAAAAGAGAGGTGTCTCTTCAGTAATAAATGATCTACAAAAACCTCCTCTGGTTTTGCAACAACCATCAAGGATCTGGAGATATAAGATCATTTATGAGCCCTAATATTCATTAAAAACAACTGAGTCTGTTTTTATTAATAGAGAAACTTGCTGAATGGTGAAAATGTTGTTTCTTGAGGAGGATAAGAAGTGGTTTGAACCTATTATGATTTAACATACTTCATCCTATCATATTATAGACGTATAGACTAAATTTTGAAGAAAATCACAAAAACAATAAATTCTGGTTTTTTAGGTAGTTTCGTAGTGTGCTTCAGGCTTGAAGCCAGAAAAATGCTACAAAATTTTTGAAGGTGCTATTTTTCTTTGAAATTCAGTTTTGTAAAGGATTAAGGAGGGGGGTTGTGTTTTTTTAAGATATTTTGGATTATTGAAGGTTCTTGACTAGAAAAGGTGGCAGGGAGTTAGCAGAAAAGGAAAAATTTCATACGCTATGAAACTATGCTACGAAACTGCCTAACGGTACTCTGTTTTTGCAGCAGTCAAGTTCTTCGGTCTTTTGGAGGCATTAGATGCATTTAAAAAGTGAAATGAGCTTGCTGAGATGTCATTATAACATTGTCGACTAAGACCTCAACCTACACATCATCAAATGGACAACTCATCAACTATTGTTACTTCATAAAAGGATAGCATTGCACATTTTACAGTTCATAAGTTGACAACACATCAGTACATCTAGTAAATCAAGTCCTAAAGTTCAGGTTGAAATTTGACACATAAAAATTGCTATTGGTTTCGATAGACATTATTTGTATGGGTCATTTAAAGTTTCTTGTTGATGTGATTAATTAAGTGATAGACTCCTTTTTTATTACAAACTCCTCCAAAACAGAAAATCCCTATTCATACTCAATGTAATAGAGTTATTTTAGGATTATAACTCTGGATGAGGATTCGAGAGTCTAGGACAAGTGGCAGACCTAATGTAAATATATCTAAATCTATAAATGAGATGCTTTTGATAGTTTGAAGGGGTTGGGAGATTATGACTTAACACTACCATTATTGTAATATTTTGATATCAGAAATATACAGTTGCAGCATGCCTATTTCAAACCTGAGATTCTTCTCTGTATTCTTATGTAAGTTTTTTCTATCAATCTTTTTCTTTCTCTCCAGTGTTTTAGTTGTATAATCACTTGGAACTCATGATTACATGCTACAACTTCCTGTATACACCTAGTTTGTTGTAAATGTCATGTTTTATTAGTTTTCTTATATATAATCACTTGGAATTCATGGTGACATGCTCCAACTTCCTGTATAAATATAGCTGTTTATTCTATCCTTCATGTGTGGTTTAATAAGAATACAATTTCCTTAGCTTCCATGAGATGGGTTAACTTTTGAATTAGTTTTCATATCGACTCCATAAGCCCAATGGTATTTAGTTGTTTACACCTTTCACTTACACAAAAAAAACACATTTAATCCAATTCAGAGCTAGCCATTTGCATTTAAGTTATTCATTGAATATCATTTATCCTTTTGAGAGAGCCCTCTCAAGCTGAAAAGGCTAATTTCCAGTTGCAAGTGGTTTGAATGAGTTACTCCAAGTTGACCATTAAAGCAACCCAACAAGAACTCAATTTTGTGATAACATTTTGGTGCGTATTCCAAGATTCTGAAGACATATTTCCTGAAGTTTGTGTGCAAATAGTGTAGCTGAACTATTGGAGGTAGTGTTGGAAATACTGAGAGGGGGGTGAATCAGAATTTCTTTTCACTTGTTAATTTTACCAGTTAGATCACCTATATTTAGAACACAAAATGGACAATAAGAATAGATGTTTCTTTTAATTTCTTCTTTACAGTAAATCAAGTACAATATATGAAAGGCTCCAACCCTAGATGAAGACACCAATATTCAGTCCACCAGGCTCCAACCTGTACTTTTCCAAGCACTGACTTGGACTTCACGAGGCTCCAACCTCTATTTTCCAAGCACCGACTTGGACTTCCAAGGCTCCAACCTTGTCAATTCCGAGGCACCAACCTCAAGGGCTCCAACCCTATATTTGGTATAGGCTCCAACTTGTTCTCTTGAGGACTCCTATCCTCTAGGGCTCCAACCCTATCTTCCAAGGCACCAACCTTGTCTCTATGAGGCTCCAACCTCCTGCTTCATTTTTTCAAGATATATTTGGTTATACTTCACGGCTCCCAAAGTATTCTTCAACGAGCCCTAACAATATTTAGCTTACCCTTCACTATAGTCTACACATCACGTCATCAATGACAATATTTTCTTCTTAGAAGGTGTCACAACTGCTCTTCATCGTACCTAAACAATTTCTCCAAGGTCACATCATGATGGCTTCAACAATGCATCATGAATTCCAAGGATGCCTCCAAGATCAGCTTCTACAAGTATTCCAAATGTCTTCAAGAATCCCTGAAGGTGTCTTCACAACGGTTGCTCAAAAAGGTTAGTAGGAGGTCTTCCAAAATTTTGTTATATGCAGCCCATATATGCTTGTCTCCACTTTACTTCTAGATTTCTCAAGTTAAACCCAGAAATAGTGTTAGGTTTGCTGCTACAGAGTCTTCTACAATTTTTCTCCAAAAATTTATTTCCAAGGAGACTTCAAGAATGTCTTTTGCAAGGCACTACAACACTGCTCAAAATTCCAAGAGATGGGCTCCAAATAGTACTTCAAAAGGTGCTCCAAATAATGTCAATGGGTTGCTCCTCCAACTGAGGTATGCTACTCCAAAAAGATTTCCAAAAGTCTGCAATGAAATCACTATAGGTTTGTAATAAGATCTCCACATAAATTTTTCCAGAAGACTGAGCTTCAATGAGCCTTCATAAGTGATTATCATAGGTCTGAGGTAATGAGCTAGTGATCACAGGCCTGAGGCTTAATACTTCACTGTTCCTCCAAAAATCCAAGCATCGAGCCCCAAGGTCAGGTCCCAAATCCAAAGGGTTATTTCTTAAGGTGATCTGAGCTTTAATACGTGACAGTCCACAAGAGGTCTGAGCTTCTATAGGTGACAGTCCAACACAATTGCATACTTCCCGCAGGTCCGAGGTTAAGTTCAAGTAATGACTGTTATTCAAGCATCGAGCCCTAAACTGTGACTGTTCTTAAGGTTTGAAGCCTCAACAAATGTCACTATTCTGTAGGTGAGCCTTTTCAAATCTCAGATCTCAGGTTCGATGTATCTTTACTTCTCCACAGGTAGTTGTGCTACTAATCCAAGCTCATTGTCCAACCTTGAGTGATAACCCATCACAAACAATAACCATAGATCCGAGACTGTAATTCTTCCACAGGACTGCAATCCAAGCTTTAAATGAACTCCACAGGTGGCTATCACAGATCCGTCCTCCTTCAGGTGACTATTCACAAGGTATATCACTGTTTTGTTCTTCTGTCCTCAAGTTCGAGCTTGAAAAGAATAATTTATCACAGAAGCTTCCCAAACTTTTCTTCTCAGCCTTCTTATCTCTATGCCTCCTATATGAATTGTTCACTGAGACTTGATGCCTAAAATGATAAGTTTAGACATCAATATATACTAGGTTTCAACCTTTAATCAAGAGACACGTCTCTTGGCCATGAGGCATGAGCCTACACAAGTCAGCTTAGGTCGGCTCACTTGACAGAAATTTACCTTAAAATTGAAAAAACAATAACTTTCAAATTTCTTGGAGTTTTGGGCTGAGTAATAGCTCTTTGGAAAGGCAAAATTATGCTCTTCAAGATGGTGTAGGTTTCATTAAGGAATTTTTCCTCTAAGGTAGCAAAATATATTTTTTAATGTGACTAATTATTTATGAGTGCAGAAATGGAGGCAGGGAAGAATGCCTTTGAGTGTAGAGCCTCATGGTTTGATTTCTTCGTTGATTGTCTTCATAATCATGCCTTAGCCTTCTTCAACATAGGGTCACCATCATCATGTCCTTGCCTTATTCAACATAGGGTCATTAGGTCAGCTGTACTTAAGATAGTGCAGAGATATGGTAGTCTTCCATTATGATCATTAAGATACATGATTGACACTTCATTTGTGTCTTGACATCTTAAACAAGAGTTGTAATCACTTGTAATCATCCTCTGGCATCTTCAAGAATATTTTCCATCCTAGTCACTGACATCATCAATGACAACCTAGATTAACAATCTCCCCCTTTGTCATTGATGGAAATATTCTTGCCCTTTCAACATTCTCTCCCCCTTTGACATCAATGGCAAATGGGGTGCCCAAATACTCCCCCTGTCAAGCTACTTCTTTTCTTCATGAATTGTAGTCCTTCATAGGTATGTTACTCTCGTTGTCATGGTTCTCTTTAATGAACTTGCTCCCCCTAAGCCTTTGCATATCTTCATGTAAATGGTCAATCGACTCCCCCTGCCTGCATAACCTCTGCTAGCACTTGTTTTTTCCTTCGACAAGAAAGATTGCATCCTTTTGATCAAGTGGAAGACCTTCAACAATGGTGCATTGGGCGAGTAACGGATCATGTTCTTCAATGGAAGTGATCTTTCAAGATTTTCCATGCATGATTCATCAATAGTTGGATAGTTTCAGTAAGGATAGATAAGAATCACAAGCTCCCCCTAACAATATGCATGGTCTCCTTTTGGCAGGGTTTCACCATCAAATACTTGGAATATAAAGGATGAATTTATCAAGTCAACAACATGTGTTGTTGGCTGAAGTGTTCAAGAGACTTCCGGATTCAACTTGCTTCCTTCTCCATACTTTTGTAACTATTTTCTTTGGCATGGTTCTAACTTGTGTAGAGGCCCAAGTCAAGTTACAATCGCGTGCCATATGTCCAATGCTATGGCAATTGAAGCACTCTATTTTGTTCATGAATGAGAAATCATGACTTCTTCTTGCAAAATTGCTTCGAGGAGATTGACGGGGACCATTATATTTGTCTTTGTGATATGCCCTATAGTCTTTTTCCATGTGCCCAAAGTTTGTACAAGAATAGAAATAACCAAGAAATATACTTTGGTACCTTGGAGATGGAGTTTTCCTTGATGTACTTCTGAAGTATTTTTTCCTTGGGATTCTTTGATGATATTAATTTCCTCTTGTATTCTTGACACCATCTGCAAGTCTCCTTGGAATATAATTTCTTCCGTTGTTATCTTGATTCTTCTCCTTGCCCTTGCTGGAACTGCGAGCATCAACATTTCTTTCTAGGTTCCTCACATCTTTGTTGTTTGAAGCATTATTATTATTGCTTGAGGATTCACCTACATAGCCAAGACTTGATTTATCAAGGGGTGACCTTTTCTGACTTAGGATGTCATCTAGGGTTTGAGAGCTTTTCAAGTTCTTATTCAGCAAGTCAACTTCCTTTTTAAGAAAGACAATTTCTCCTTTCAACTTTTCACAATCTTCATCTTTCATAACTAGTTGCTTCTTCATTTATTCCATCATTCTTGTTGCTTCATGTGCTTCGATTTTAAGGGAGATGACATTTGATTTCATTATGAAGACTTCTTCATTCTCCTTTGCTAGACTGCTCTCCATTTCTTCTTTTATTCTTGTAGCTTCACATGTTTCGGCCTTGAGAATATTGGTGTCTAATCTTAGTTTCAAGATTTATTCATCCTTTTCTTCTAGTTGGCATATCATGGTGTTTGTCTCCTTTTATGATTCATTAACTTGTCCTTCTATGAATGCAAAATTTTGCATCACCTTCTCGGCTCCTTGCGCTTGTTTCCTTGATTCTTCTAGTTGAGAACTAAGAGAAGAGACCTCTTCATTGTATTGACTAATCTCTGCTTCTAGATTGTTTAAACTCTTAAGTCTTTGTTCAAGGTGGCCTGACAAAGTTTCTTCCCTTTTCTTTGCCTTATCCAATTGATTTGTCATAGATATGACTTCTTCATGATGCTTTCTTTTTTTTTGATGAAATTCCTTTTTAAGTTTGGTGAGCTCCTCATCTCTTTCTTGTACTTGAAGCTTGACAAAGTCAACTTCCTTCCTTGTCTTGTCTTGGTTACCATCTTGCACTTTCTTCTTAATCCTCATTTTCCCTTTTCAAACCGTTAATCTCTTCCATGGAAGCCAGAAGTTTATTCAGGAGATCTCCTTCAAAGTCTTCTTTTTTCTCTTCATCTTCTAGGTCTTCTTTAGCCTTGTTGCCATCTCCCTTATCTTCAGCTTCCTTGATGGGTTTTGGATTTCCTTATTGATTTCCATCATATTCTTGACTAGAGGTCATGGTCAATGCTCCTTTTGAGTGAAGATCATGAAGTTTGTCCCATATGCCTGTTGCTGACGAAATTTTTTCCAAATTGGCCTTCATAGAATCAGGTAGCCCATTCAAGGTTGCTTTCATTGCTCTTGTATTATACTCCTTGGATTCTCCTTCCAGCATGCTATCAGTAATCACTGATTTCCAAACTTCAATTCCTTGAGTCTTCAAGAAATTCCTCATTCTTGCCACCCATTTATCAAATTTTCCATTGAACAATGGAGCCTTCGCAAATTGATTTACTTCAATTTCAATGGTTGAGGAAGACATGTCTTTAGGAAGATTGGAGAATTTCTTTCTTGGCTTTTCCATTTGTGTTCTAATGATCAACCTTCAAGCTATTAGGCTTTGAGTGAAGGCACTGGCTCTGATCCAAATTGTTGAAAATACTGAGAGGGGGGTGAATCATTATTTCTTTTCAATTATTAATTTTACCAGTTAGATCACCTATATTTAGAACACAAAATGAACAATAAGAATAAATTATTTTATTAATTTCTTCTTTACAATAAATAAAGTACAATATATGTAGGGCTCCAACCCTAGATGAAGACACCAATCTTCAATCCACCAGGCTCTAACCTATACTTTTCCAACCACCGACTTGGACTTCAAGAGGCTCTAACCTCTATTTTCCAAGGACCGACTTGGACTTCCAAGTCTCCAACCTTGTCAATTCTGAGGCACCAACCTGAAGGGCTCCAACCCTATATCTGGTATAGGCTCCAACCTGGTCTCTTGAGGACTCCTATCCTCTAGGGCTCCAACCCTATCTTCCAAGGCATCAACCTTGTCTCTATGAGGCTCCAACCTCCTGCTTCATTTCGTCAAGATATATTTGGTTATACTTCACAGCTCCCAAAGTATTCTTCAACGAGCCCTGACAATATTTAGCTTACCCTTCACTGTAGTCTACACATCACGTCATCAATGACAACATTTTCTTCTTAGAAGGTTTCACCACTGATCTTCATCGTACCAAAACAATTTCTCCAAGGTCACATCATGATGGCTTCAGCAATGCATCGTGATTTCCAAGGATGCCTCCAAGATAAACTTCTACAAGTATTCCAAATGTCTTCAAGAATCCCTCAAGGTCTCTTCACAACGGTTGCTCAACAAGGTTAGTAGGAGGTCTTCCAAAAGTCTGTTATATGAAGCCCATAGATGCTTGTCTCCACTTTACTTCTAGATGTCTCAAGTTAAACCCAAAAATAGTGTTAGGTTTGCTGCTACAGAGTCTTCTACAATTTTGCTCCAAAAATGTATTTCCAAGGAGACTTCAAGAATGTATTTTGCAAGGCACAACAATGCTGCTCAAAAGTCCAAGAGATGGGCTCCAAATAGTACTTCAAAAGGTGCCCCAAATAATGTCAATGGGTTTCTCCTCCAACTGAGGTATGCTACTCCAAAAAGATTTCCAAAAGTATGCAATGAAATCACTATAGGTCTGTAATAAGAATTCCACAGAAAGTTTTCAGAAGACTGAGCTTCAATGAGCCTTCATAAGTGATTATCACAGGCCTGAGGTACTGAGCTAGTGATCACAGGCCTGAGGCTTAATACTTCACTGTTCCTCCACAAATCAAAGCATCAAGCCCCAAGGTCAGGTCCCAGATCCGAAGGGTTATTTCTTAAGGTGATAGAAGCTTTAATAGGTGATAGTCCACAAGAGGTTCGAGCTTCTATAGGTGAAAATCCAACACAATTGTATACTTCCTGCAGATCCGAGGTAAATTTCAAGTAATGACTGTTATTCAAGCATATAGCCCTAAACTGTGACTGTTCTTAAGGTTTGAAGCCTCAAAAAATGTCACTGTTCTATAGGTGAGCCTTTTCAAATCTCAGATCTCAGGTTCGATGTATCTTTACTTCTCCACAGGTAGTTGTGCTACTAATCCAAGCTCACTATCCAACCTTGAGTGATAACCCATCACAGACAATGACCATAGATCCGAGACTATAATTCTTCCACAGGACTACAATCCAAGCTTTAAATGAACTCCATAGGTGGCTATCACAGATTCGTCCTCTTTTAGGTGACAGTTCACAAGGTATATCACTATTTTGTTCTTTTGTCCTCAAGTCCAAGCTTGAAAAGAATAATTTATCACAGAAGCTTCCCAAACTGTTCTTCTCATCCTTCTTATCTCTATGCCTCCTATATGAATTGTTCATTGAGACTTGATGCCTAAAATGATAAGTTTAGACATCAATATATACTAGGTTTAGACCTTTAATGAATAGACACGTCTCTTGGCCACGAGGCATGAGCCTACACAAGTCGGCTTAGGTCGACTCACTTGACAAAAATTTACCTTAAACTTGAAAAAACAATAACTTTCAAACCGCTTGGAGTTTTGGGCTAAGAAATAGCTCTTTGGAAAGGAAAAATTATGCTCTTCAAGATGGAATAGGTTTCATTAAGGAATTTTTCCTTTAAGGTAGCAAAATAGATTTTTTAATGTGACTGATTATTTATGACTGTAGAAATGGAGGCAGGGAAGAATGCCTTTGAGTGTAGAGCCTCATGGTTTGATTTATTGGTTGATTGTCTTCATAATCATGCCTTAGCCTTCTTCAACATAGGGTCACCATCATCATGTCCTTGAATTATTCAACATAGGGTCATTAGGTTAGCTGTCCTTAAGATAGTGTAGAGATATGGTAGTCTTCCATTATGATCATCAAGATACATGATTGACACTTCATTTGCGTCTTGACATCTTAAAAAAGAGTTGTAATCACTTTTAATCATCCTCTGGCATCTTCAAGAATATTTTCCATCCAAGTCACTGACATCATCAATGATAACATAGATTAATAGGTAGCAGGAGCTCAAAACTTTTCGAGGCTGCAGAAATACCTTGGTGACTCCATTTTTGAAGGATTCAAAAATTCATAGCTTCATGGTGATTCCAATGGACTTATGAAGAACTCAGATGCTGCCATTATTGTTTCGAGGTATGCATGTGTATATTTTTCAGAAATTTATGGTTTCCCAAATCCTTTTCCCAAGGATGAATATTTTTTAAGGAATGGTCCAAAATTTAATGGAGAAGATTTGAGTTTGACCTTGAAGCATATATCAGATTTCAGTGACTTTACTGAGCTTCTTAGAGTTAGACATGGATATATTTTCATCATATTGTTCTATGATTCATTTCAAGGGAAATGTAAACAATGGATTGAAAGTTTTCCTTTCAGATCTATTAAGCCATTTGCAAAATTTTGGCTTATTTTTTTGGAAACATGGATGGAAAGAATAGAGTTGGTGATAGAATCTCCTTCCATTCAAGATTTTAAACAATGGAATGATGATCACACTAATGACGAAGTGGATGAAATTTTTTCTTCGGCCTTGTCTTCTTATTTAAAGTCATTTGAGTGAAATTCAGAAGATCAATTTTTGGATGAATTTGCTAAGAACATTGAGAAACACATGGAAGTTTTAGAAGATAAAATTCAATCCTATAGTCTTCATGGTCAAGATCAGTCTTTTAAAAATTTTTTCATGCCAAAATACAAAGAAAAGGTGGTGCTACCTTTTTCTTTTGAGATTGAGGAGGAATGCCTCGTTCTTGAAAATCAGTTTGATAGCACACTACTGAAACCTTATTGTTACACCATTTTTTGGTCATCTAACCTATTATCATTAGATGAACCCAAGTACACCATGTAAGACCAATTTTACCCTAAGTAAAATTGCTTTCACCACATTCGTTTATATTTCCCGGTCATATTTAACCCAAAACAAGGAAATTAATTAAATAAATCTTTATTCATTTAATTATTTCCTAAGAATAAGTTATTTAAATCATCATTTAAATAATATTCGTAGTTAAATTTGACTAAATCACATATAAATAATTAAATAAACCATTATTTATTTAATTATATCCTCAATCATCTCCCTTAAATAATAAATAAATCATTTATTTATTTGTTACTTATAAATAAAGGAATTGACCCAAGTCAAAAATTCTTTTCCCTCCAAAAAATATAATAAAATATTCCTAAAGGGTGATTCTAGAATTTGATTAATAATATTTTATTTATGCACCAAGTTCTAGAACACCCCAATATTTTGTTATAAATAAAAGGGTTTTCCCCACTCATTAGTCACCTCCATTGCATTAGATCACACTAGATCTACTCTTGGTCACCATTTTCCATTTTTGCCTTGTGAGCTCCCATTGAGTTCTATGTTTGTCTGGGTTTTCTACCACAATAAGAGAGAGGAATTTTAGATCTGAAACGCTAAGGACTTCCAAGAACCCATCCCATTAAGGAGAACCGGAAAACACCTTTCTTGTTTTCCTCTCAGGTGCCCCTTTCTTTGATATAATATAAAACATTATTTTAAACACATTGTTCTTGTCTTGTCTATTGGATGCATGGAGCCATATTATATTTTATCTGCTTAATGTATTTTGTGCTTAGATCTAGATTTGTGCAGCAGATTTAAAGATATTTTGTAGCCATAATCGATGTTAGGGCTATTTGTTATGCGTAGCTAAAGTGATATTTTATGACAAAAGATTCATACTAACAATTGGTGACTTCACACGAGTTTTCTTTTGCGACCGATGTCATTTTATATATTCTTGCATATCCAGCTGTTTCATACCCTAGGGTTTCTCTCCCATTTTCTGTTTTTCCTATTTTTATGGTACTTTCCACCTCTAAAACCCTCAAACAATCAAATTTTTAACTTCCGTGTGTTTTTGGCCTTATTGCGTAGGTGACAGACATCAGTCGCAGCTAAGACGACAATTTTTTCTGAAATCTGCCACCACGAGAGCCGGATCTGCAGGTCACACTTATCGGCCCAAAAGTGCGACCTGGCCTTGAGGTCGCACTTTTCTGCCCTAAATTTGCATCCTGGATAGCACACAGGTCAGAACCTGCGACCTATACTTTTTTTCTACAATTTTCCAGAACTTTTTCTGGGTTTGTCTGAAGCTTCTGTCAGGGTTTTCCAGCCTCTGTCTCTGCCTATTTAGACCTGTTTTTGATCTGCTTCACTCAACTAAGTGGGAATCTTGCCCCTTAGGGCTCTAGTACCCTCCACTTTTTGTGGGAGAGTCTTTGCTATTTCAGAAGTCTGAATTTCCAAAGTTTCAGCCTTCTTTCTCTCAGATCTGATACCTCATTTTCAGATCCCTTTAGATTAGCTCTTATCCCTTTCAAATCACCTCATATAGTTTTGTTTGGGTTCATTTCTTGGGCTGCCTCCTTGTCCCTTCTATTTTTAGCTGATCTCCTCCTTTTTAACAACAACCTTGCCTCTGCCTCTTTGCTGTTCTCTGCACCTCTTTTCAACAGATTTCTCCTTTAGATCCCAGTCCCTCCCGACATTAGATCTATTGGCCTCCTTTTCGCATGCTTGGCTTAGTTTTTTCCCTCTTATAGACTAGTTTTGAGAGACCCACCTTCTTGGGTTAGATTGATGCATTGATTAGCTATTAATTTTCTATTCTTTTAGTTTGCAGATTTATTTTCAGTTACGCAGCACACTTTTTCTTTTACTCTCAAAACGTCTGGGTTTAAACAATTAAAATTAATGCACACCACACACTGACCCTAAGTGAAGAAGCGCCTGGTTAACACCGCCTGTAAAAGAATTTAAAATCAATTGTCACTGCCCCTCTCTGCCCTTGACCTCACTTGATTTTGTCCCTCCCTGCCCTTGTTGGTTTTTCTTCTTCCCGTCATCATTGCGCCCCCAAGGCGCCTCTCCCGGAGACTTCTTGGCCTTCACCCTCAGTTTCTGGCTGGTCGACTTCCTCCTTCCCGTCGTCATCGAGTAAGTCCTCCCCCGAGTCCGCACTCCAACTCTTCCTCTAATTGTTCGGGTTACCCCCCTACTCCTGGTTCTCCCCCTATCACTTTCACCATGTCTACTTCAGGACCTACTACCAACAGCAACCCCAGTACTACTGCTGGGTATATTTCCAGTGGAACCACTACGGGACCTACCTCGACTGCCCCATTACTCCCTTATATGGCCGGCCTTAGTCTCCCCGATTTTAATCAGCTGATCAATGACCCTATCCACCACGATGTTAGTTGGTCTGCTATGCCAACCAAGCTCCCCTCCGACATTCCCAAGTTCGAAGGCCTTGCTAGTGAAGATCCCTCCAACCATATAAGATCTTTTCACATGTGGTGTTCCTCCAATTCCATTACTGATGACTCCATTCGTCTTCGATTTTTCCAATGCACACTCATCGGCGAAGCTTCTAAATGGTATGTTGATCAAGCCACCTCTTCCCATACGACCTTTGCGACCATTGCCCAAGCCTTTTTATCTTATTTCCAGCTCCCTCTCTAATACGGCACTGGTACTGAAATCTTAACTTCTTTTCATCAATCCTCTTTGACCCGCCTTTCCGCTCATATCCAAGAATGGTGACGAAGACAGAGCCTATGTCGCGCCCCCCCCCTTTGAAGATCAGGTTTATATGGACTGGTTCCTTCACTCTCTCTTACCTCCCATTGGCAAAGATGTCGCATCCCATTTTCCCCAAACCGAAGAAGCCACCCTCCAAATAGCCTTGAAATATGACTCTATCTATGCCCAATCTGGTTATGTTTATACCGTCCTTCCTGACCTCCCCAAGCCCGGTGGCCCTAATACCTCAGGGGCATCTCACTCTGCCGACGGTATCGTTGGAGCTCTTTCCCATACCTCTTCCCAACCTCCTATGGGCTATGGTTTCCCTCCAAGAGGGGCCAGAACCTCTTGCACCTTTCCGCCTCTAGGTAGCATGTATCCAGGATATATCATACCTCCTCCTTTTGCCCCTACTCCTGCTTACCTCCATGCTGCCCATCCTAACCCTTATCCTTACCCACAGCCTGGTGTCCTAGCTCCTCCAGCATTTGGACCTCTCACCCCCTTGCCTTCTCAACCCTCGCCGCAACACTTACTACCCCCTCCAGGGCAAGTATTTGTGTAGCAGGGCGTGACCAATTCTCTTCCTTCTCAAAGAAAGAGGAAAGGCAATCAATCTGCCCCCGGTAATCGTGGACCCAATCCTTTGAGTATTGATCCTCACACTGCCAACCATCCACAGGGTTCTAAGCCCAAGCCAGATAGGCCACTTGGCACCAATAAGCCCTGTTCGTGTTGCGGTGTTTATGGTCATTACACTCATGATTGTCCCTTATTACCACAAATGCGGTAGATGCGGGATTCTCAGGCCACCGTGCGGGGACAACACTCCTCCCCTACTGTCCCTCCCACCCCAGCTACTTCTCAACCCGTTGTGTTTACCGATCCTTTCCCTCAACAAGGATTTGTGGCCACTCAACCCCCTCATGCCCCGGTAACCACTCAACCTTCCCCTTCTGGTTTTTCTGATTACCAGATTCTCATGATGGCCTCTAACCCACCTCTCACCGTTGACCTCAACCTTCAAACTCGGTCCCGTCAGTATTCCCCACCTCCCTTTCCGTCTATCTCCGAGTCTCCATCTTCAGGTCTTACAGAGCCCCTATCGACACCCAATGGTCCCTTGCAACTCCCTCCACCCAAAGCTAAGGTTCATCCCAAGACTCCTAAGGGATCATTACATCGAAATGCTGCCTCTGGACGGGCTGCCCATTCATACATCATAGTAGATGATCTGGCACAATCTCCTGCTACCATTTCAACACTGGAACTCCTCCAGTCGTGTCCTTCTCAAAAGAGGGCTCTACTATCTGCCGTGGGCGCTTTAGATCCTGCTGATGACCAATTGTTTGTTTTCGACGCCTGTTAGTCAGAAAATCCCCCTCTTCCTCCTTCGGTTGCTTTCCAAATCCCAGTCAAAATCCGCAATGCCAATGTTGCTCGGTGTATTATTGATGAGGGGGCATCTACCTGCGTAATGTCCGCTTCGGTTTGGAAACAACTCAGATCCCCTGAGCTGGCCCCTTCCACAATTACCCTTCGTGCGTGGTATGGCCATGCCTCCTAGCCCATTGGCCTATTCTGTAATTGTCCTATCACCCTTGCAGGCAAGACTGTTTGTGTCGACGTTGAAGTTATCGACGCCCCTCTTGACTACAACATTCTTTTGGGGCGTAGTTACACCTATGCCATGTCTGCCGTCCCATCCGCAGTCCACCGCAAGATGTTCTTTCCCTCATAATGGCAAGATTGTCACCATTGACCAATTGAATTACCATGAACCAAAATCTCAGACCTCCCCTGAGTCCACCATCTCGACTATCACCAATAAGCCAACCGTCGATTCTTTGACCAGTGTTTCCCCCAGTATCTATAAAGACTCCTCCTTGCTTGGAACCTTTTTGGACCCTCCTCCTATATCTGATCCTAGCTTGGAAAACATTTGCATGATGCAATCATCTTGGGCTGACCTTACGGAACCCACTTTGGCTAGCCAGCAACCTCCACCTCCACCAGCTCCTAGCCCTTCACCCCCGCTAGCCACCCTTCTTCCTTTTGAATCTTCCTCTACACACACTCCTCATGGGTCGATCGCACCCAAAATCAACCCCCTTGGCACCATTCCTCCTGGCCATTTCCATGCTGGTCAGATACCTTTTCTTGCTCCCCCTCCCGGAGCTTATTCGGTCCCTACCTTGGCCACCCTATCCCTCCCCAACTTGACCCTGGGTATACCTGTCTGGTATCTTGACCCTCCAGCCACTACTCTGCCAGGTCAGCCTAAACCATATATTAATTTGACCCCAGTTCAACCAATC
Organism: Pinus albicaulis; assembly: GCA_034641835.2. NCBI lineage: Eukaryota > Viridiplantae > Streptophyta > Pinopsida > Pinales > Pinaceae > Pinus > Pinus albicaulis. Next base: position 248,512,640 of record CM076571.1, read on the forward strand.
CCCATGACTTCTCTTGTTACAATGGCACCTTAGTCACCTCAACAAGCACCACCTCCTATGGCGACCGCTTCGAGTAAGAACGAAAAAACTCGCAGGGGGGCATCAAACGACAAGCCTACCTCGATAAACCCTGCCCCTTCTCGGCCTCCATGGCATCCCATCCAGCGTGCTTTGTGTGATGTTGTTGGTCATGCCACTCATACCTGTCCTAAATTATCGCCTCTCAAGACCATGGGTAATGAAACGCTTCTGGAATCAGTCATCCCAGAAGTCTATGTCCCCATACCGGACTCTATCCCGAAACTTAAAAACTTATGCACCAATCATCCTTTTTCTTTGTGCAATTTCCCTGGACATTATACCCATCTTTTCCCTCGCCTTAACGAGTACCGTGCTTATTTGGCCACATACCGCCAATTCGAAGCCACTCTTGCCCGTAATCCTTATGCACTAACACTAGACCACCTGTCTACCCCGATTACCATTTCTCCTCCTGATACTGAAATGACCGAACCTTCAGCCACCATTTCCTACCTCTCCTCCTCACCTCGGGACTCGGCAACCAACCCCTTGGTACCTTCCCCCGCCGTTTCACCTGATCACTCAACTGCTCACTCTGTCACCTCACATGACATTGAACACGTGAGCCCTTCCCCTCACAATCAAGAGTCTCCTCCTTCTACCTCACCAGGTCCACCTCTTCCATCCTCTCTTCCCATCTTCCAATTCGATGAAGAAATCATGGAAGCCATGACCAACCCCGATTTTCCATGGGACGATATGCACCATCGTGCATATTTCCTCCCACATCACTCCCATGACCAATATGCTGTCGAATCTAAAGACTTCATCCCTGCTAAGGTCAATTGGTTTAAAAATCCCATTCTTGCACCTGACGCTTTTGAAGAAGGTAATATGGCCAATATCTCTCCTACCATCAAAATAGACATCTCTGTCAAACCCGGAATCGAAGAAAATATCACCATGGGGGCCCAATGCACTCCGGAAGAAATTGAAGCCTACACTAAAATTTTCAAATAATTTCGCGATATCTTCACCCGGTCCTATTCAGAAATACCCAGACTCGATCCCGCCATTGTCGAACATCATATCGACACATGGCCTGATGCCACTCCAGTCCGTCAAAAGTTGAGACCCATTCATCCCTCCAGACATGAAGCCATCAAAGCCGAAATTGATAAGCTCAGGCAAGCTGGTTTCATTTATCCCATTGAGTACACCACTTGGGTGTCCAACCCTATTCTCATCCTCAAAAAACAAGGCACTATTCGAGTCTGCACTGACTTTCATGATCTGAAAAAAGCTTGTCCCAAAGACAACATCCCCACACCATTTATTGACCAAATCATTGATGAGTGTGCGGGGCACGAGATGCTATCCTTTATGGATGGTTTCTCCGGATACAACCAAATCGTTATCCGTCGTGCTGATCAACTTAAAACCGCGTTCATTAGTCCGTGGGGCACTTTTTCATACCGAGTCATGCCATTTGGCCTTAAAAACGCCGGCGCCACTTTTCAACGAGCAATCTCTTATTGTTTCCATGAATTAGCTCATATTATCCTTGTCTATTTAGACGACCTCACTGCTCATTCTAAACATCGGGCGCAACACCTCCATGATCCGCGCACCATTTTTTGTCGATGTCGCAAGTATAATATTCGCCTTAACCCATTGAAATGTGTCTTATGCGTTCCCGCCAGTCGTCTCCTCGGCTTCCTAGTATCCAAAGACGGGATCACTCTCGATCCTTTGAAGGTTCCAGCCATTCTTGAACTTCCTATTCCTTATACCTTACGCCAGCTTCAAAGTCTCCAAGGTAAAGCTAATTTTATTCGCCGATTCGTGCCTGACTATGCCACTACTACACATGGCTTCTTTAGACTCCTTCGATCTCACACCCCCTTTGTTTGGGATACCTACGCTCAAGAGTCTTTTGATGCCCTCAAGCATGCTCTCACATCTGCCCCGTTGATCTGTCCTCCTGACTTTGACCGGGACTTCATCCTATATATCTTCGCTTCCACCTATTCGGTTGCTGGTGTCCTTATCCAAGAAGATGATAATGGTGTTGAACATGTGATCTATTATGTCAGTAAGAACCTTGCCGGTCCCCCCGTGTCCTATTAACATGAAGAGAAATTAGCACTCGCTGTCGTGTTCTCGGTCCAAAAACTATGTCATTATATCCTCATGCGTTCCACCAAGGTTGTGACTAATTCCAACCCCATGGATTTCCTATTGAGTCGACGCATCCTCAGTGGGAAATACGCCCGTTGGGTCATTATCCTCCAAGAATTTGACCTTGAATTTGTCACCCCAAAAAGTAAGAAAGGTTTAGCCCTTGCCGAACTTATTTCTGATTTACCTATCAGAACGCAAGACCCTCCAATTAATGATGCTCTTCCCGATGAACATTTATTCCCCATCACCACTGATGATCCATGGTACAGTGACATCCTTCATTACTTGCGAACCCAACAGTTGGCTTCTCATCTTGATCATGATGCGCGACGACATATCCGAAACCAAGCCCCTCGCTACCTTCTAATTGGTGACGACCTTTATCGTCGCGGAGAAGATACTGTCCTTCGTCGTTGCCTCACACATGCTGAAGCCGATCAAGTCCTTAATGCCTATCATAGCAACGCTTGTGGCGGCCACCTCTCCGGCCTCGCCACCGCCCAAAAAATTATGCGCGCTGAGTATTTTTGGCCTTCTCTCTTCAGCGATTGCATTGAAGTAGTCAAACACTGTTCCAATTGCCAACATTTCGCCCCTAAGGCACAAGCTCCCCCCCATCCCGTCGTCACAGCTGGTCCTTTTTATAAATGGGCCATCGAATTCATGGAATGTCGACCTCCATCTGCCAGTAACCATAGATATATCATCATGGAGGTCGACTATTTCACAAAATGGGCCGAAGCTATGCCAACATTCAACAATACGGCAGCCACCGCCACCCTCTTTTTCTTCAACCACATCATTACTCGATTCGACGTTCCAAAACAATTAGTCTCTGACCATGGCCGACATTTTGAAGATGAGATTTGGCATGATCTCTCCTCACTCTTGGGTTTTGAGCACCAATATTCATCCTCCTAGTACCCCCAAGGGAATGGCCAAGTTGAAGTAGTCAACAAAATTCTTAAGACCATGCTTCAACGAATGGTGAATAAGCACAAAACCAATTGGCATATTATGCTCTTTCCTGCTTTGTGGGCTTACCGTACTTCTGTTAAAACCGCCACCAGTATCACTCATTTCCACCTTGTCTTTGGCGAGGAGGCAGTCTTACCAATCGAATGTGAAATTCCCTCCCTTCACTTGGCCGTCGAACTTCTCCCTGATACCCAACCTCTGGAACAACGACTTATCATGCTTGAGCGCACCTCTAAAGACCATCGTGTTGCATTGAAAACTATTGAAGTGGCCAAAAAAGTGCACCAAATCTCAGTATGACCGAAAAGTACACCTCCGCACATTTCACGAAGGTGACCTTGTTCTAGTATACGACCAGGCCCACGATACCCTCGGTCATGGGAAGTTCGAATCATTATGGCTAGGTCCTTACATCATTAGTAAAGATCTTGGGAAGGGGGCATATATTTTAGAGGACTTTGAAGGCCACCCCCTTCCTAATCCTCGCAATGCACTCTATCTTAAGAAATATTACCCGTAGCATTTCCCACTCGAAATGCATGTTTTATTTTCTTGTAGATAACCAGCATATGTTTGTTTTCATCATTCACTACTTCACCAGGACACATCTTGTCCACGAAGTCTTCCTTCCCTTCTTCTCCAAATCGGATTTCCTCACTTACAACACTTTTCCTTGGGGAACCGCTTGGCCTCCCTATTTATTCTTGTTTGTGTCGATTTCCGTCATGAGATACCATTTTGTAATCATGTTTTTAGGGTCCCCTTTGGACCTTTCATCATTTCATCATCATCATTAGTGTTTGTCTGTATACCTTGGCTCGAGCCCCTTTTCAGCATGATCGCGATCCGTATACTCGGTGGTCCAGTGATGCAGTAGCAGCTATTGGTGACTCTCGGGTGTGTGTGAGATGTCTCAACCCTCATGAGGGGGTGGCCCTACAGGTAGCCCCCCACATGCCTGGATGACTTCTTCATTTCAGCCCTGGATGCAGCTCCTCCCATTTGATGATATTGGCCTTAGCCGCTTGCAGCGCCTCTTTGATTTGCATGTATCAGTCAAATTTTGCGAGCCCTTCCCCGTGTGTAGGGGGCATTCGGGCGTATTTGTATCTCATGTACTAAAACCTTATTGTACAAGTCCTGATGGTTATTCCAGGCATAACATGTATGTGGGATTCATCATTCTATTTATCTGGCTCATGTTTAGGCCAACACATGTTTCATTATTGCGTTTCGTGGTTTTCCGGGCGCCTCATTGTTTGTACTATTGTCTCGGCGGGCATAGGTATGCCTCCCCCGCTGCCTTTAGCACAGGTACCACTTCATAAACTAGAGACTTGTTGCACCTGTAAGTCTCGTCTCCTCAGGGTCTAGCCCTTTAGCACTTTATTCTACCTTACATTCCTCTCTCTCATTTCCCTCTTATTGTCTAGTGATTGAGCTCTTACAACGTACTTCGGTCATACGATTTGCTCCTAACACTCGTACGTTGGGGGGAAATCTGTTACACCATTTTTTGGTCATCTAACCTATTATCATTAGATGAACCCAAGTACACCATGTAAGACCAATTTTACCCTAAGTAAATTTTCTTTCACCACATTCGTTTATATTTCCCGGTCATATTTAACTCAAAACAAGGAAATTAATTAAATAAATCCTTATTCATTTAATTATTTCCTAAGAATAAGTTATTTAAATCATCATTTAAATAATATTCTTAGTTAAATTTGACTAAATCACATATAAATAATTAAATAAACCATTATTTATTTAATTGTATCCTCAATCATCTCCCTAAAATAATAAATAAATCATTTATTTATTTGTTACTTATAAATAAAGGAATTGACCCAAGTCAAAAATCCTTTTCCCTCCAACAAATATAATAAAATATTCCTAAAGGGTGATTCTAGAATTTGATTAATAATATTTTATTTATGCACCGAGTTCTAGAACACCCCAATATTTTGTTATAAATAGAAGGGTTTTCCCCACTCATTAGTCACCTCCATTGCATTAGATCACACTAGATCTACTCTTGGTCACCATTTTCCATTTTTGCCTTGTGAGCTCCCATTGAGTTCTATGTTTGTCTGGGTTTTCTACCACAATAAGAGAGAGAAATTTTAGATCTGAAATGCTGAGGAATTCTAAGAACCCATCCCATTGAGGAGAACCGGAAAACACCTTTCTTGTTTTCCTCTTAGGTGCCCCATTCTTTGATATAATATAAAACATTATTTTAAACACATTGTTCTTGTCTTGTCTATTGGATGCATGGAGCCATATTATATTTTATCTGCTTAATGTATTTTGTGCTTAGATCTGGATTTGTGTAGCAGATTTAAAGATATTTTGCAACCATAATCGATGTTAGGGATATTTGTTATGCGTAGCTAAAGTGATCTTTTAAGACGAAATATTCATACTAACACTTATGTTGCTAAAGAAAGCATATATGAGTTGTCTAAAACTGCTGAATGTCTTGAAAATTATCAAACAAACTATGTCTTCTATGATCCTATAGTTGACTACATGGAAGAGTTCTACCGTCCAAATTTCTAATTATGTTTTCATTGTGAAAATCAGACCCATTTTATGTTGCCTTGCGCATTTCAGTATCCAATTTACATCTTGTTTAAGTACAGTCATGGAGTACACGTATCAGATCAGCTCATTGGTTGGCTTTATTGGAGGTTTCATGTCACTTGAAACAAACATGAATATTTCAATTGCTACGTTAGGTAGGGGTGTGTGTGAATAAGCTCAAATAGACTCAACATATTTTTAGTATGTACAAATTTGGTTTTTCAGCAGTAATCATCAAGATTGAGCCTGAGGAGAAGGCCATAAGAGCTTGGCGAAGTCTTCATCAATTTTAGAAAATTTTCAATTTTTCAAGACAGAGAGGCATTGGAACTACAAGTTCTTTTTTGTACCATAGGGGCACACCATCCGTGCTGGAGCCACTATTATCACACTCAAAATTTTCAAAATTGTTTGTGATAAGGTCACCATAGGTTTCATGTTATATCATGTTGGGTCATGCATTTGATGACGTTTATCCTAAGTTTAAAACCCATCCCAACCATGTAATATCATGTCAAATCAACCTAATATCATCTAGTTTTCATTCTCATGCCTTTTTACCACAAAATATTCCACTAGTCAGTTTTTCAGATTTTCGTAGCGATTTACAAAGGAAATCGGCGGATTTCGCTACGAAATTGCCTAATAGTTTTGTAGCGAATCTGTCAGAAGCCTAATTGTCTTGGCTATGAAAATGTGTTTTTTTAGCTAGGGTTGTCAGAGCTATGTGAGGTGTCAGTTTATTGTTAGAGGAGTAAAGGTGGAGTTCATTCAAGGTCGTAATGTAAGTTTCAAATGTACACAGCCGTTTCTGCTATCATTTTTGTCTTTTATAGTCACATGTGTCATCATCAAACTCCGAGTTGTCAAAATTACCTTTAAAAATTTACCCTAAACTGCTATTTTTCATTCAGCATTCATTCTTGCATGTGAAGCGTCTCACTGTCACTGTTTGAGAGCTGCTTCACCACACCAAGCAGCGTGTTGTCCAATTTGTCTTTACAGGTGCCACAGTTTTAAGAGGGCAGCTTGGTTATAAAGAGAGATGGCCATGAAGGGGAAAGTATAAAAAGGAGGCTCCGTGGTTGGATAGAAGCCCATGGAACTTAAGCTATTCATGGAAGAACCTAGCTTTGCTGAAACATTCACCAATTCAGGTTGCTTGAATTTTTGCTGGAGCTTCAAGGGAATTTGCTGCGTTTTTGGACTGTGGGAAAAGTAAATTTAAAGAGAATATTATCGATTAAAAAAAATGAATTTGGAAATAATAAGAGAGGTTATTGTCAAGAAAAGAACAAGGAAAAATAACCTCCTTCACATTTCTCATAGGTGCTACCAGTTTGGATATTTGAAGGTGCCTCTGGAACCTATTTTCATAAATCCAGAATTTTCCTGTTTTATACATGTTTTTCTAATGTAGATTTTGGACAACTGGAGACGGTTTAAAAAAAAAAAAGAGATTTTTTTCTTCAGCAAGAACTGATCTCCAAAAACCTCCTCCAAGTTTGCAACACCCATCAAGGATATGGAGATATAAGATCATTTATGAACCTTAAAATTCATAAAAAACAACTCTATTTTTATTAATAGAGAAACTTGTTGAATGGTGAAAATGTTGTTTCTTGAGGAGGATAAGAGGTGGTTTGAACCTATTCTTCTTTAACATACTTCATCATATCATCTTACAGTCCTACAAACTAAATTTTGAAGAAAATCACTAAAACAACAAATTCTGGTTTTTTAGGTAGTTTCATAGTGTGCTTCAGGCTTGAAGCCAGAAAAACACTACGAAATTTCTGAAGGTGTTATTTTTCTTTGAAATTCAGTTTTATGAAGGATTAAGGAGGGGGGTTGTTTATTTTTAAGATATTTTTTATTATTGAAGGTTATTGACTAGCAAAGGTGGTAGGGAATTAGCAGAAAAGGCAAAATTTCATATCCTATGAAACTACGCTACGAAACTGCCTAAAGGTACTCTATTTTTACAGCAGTCAAGTTCTTCGGTCTTTTGGAGGCATTAGATGCATTTAAAAAGGGAAATGAGATTGCTGAGATGTCATTATAACATTGGTGACTAAGACACTCATCCTACACATCAAATGGAAAACTCATCAACTATTGCTACTTCATAAAAGGACAACACTGATCTTTTTACAGTTCATAAGTTGATAGCACATCAACAAATCTGGTAAATTAAGGCCTAAAGTTTAGGTTGACCTTTGACACATCAAAATTGTTATTGGTTTTGATATACATTATTTGTATGGGTCATTTAAAGTTTCTTGTTGATGTAATTAAATAAGTGATAGACTCCTTTTTTTATTACAAACTCCTCCAAAACAAAAAATCCCTATTCATACTCAATGTAATAGAGTTCTTTTAGGATTATAACTCTGGATGAGGATTCGAGAGTCTAGGCCAAGTGGTAGACCTAATGTAAAGATATCTCACTCTATAAATGAGAGGCTTTTGATAGTTTGAAGGGGTTTGGAGATTATGACTTAACACTACCACTATTGTAATATTTTGATACCAGAAATATACAGTTGCAGCATGCATATTTCAGACCTGAGATTCTTCTCTGTATTCTTTTGTAAGTTTGTTCTATCAGTATTTTAATTGCTTTGTAGAAATTCTTTCGGTAGTAATCACATGCAAAAGAACGAGGTCGACGCGTTTCGAACCAACCAGTGTGGTTCATCATCAGGACTATGTGAGAGATCAGATATTATGGATCACAGAAGCTTAGATTACTACCGAAAGAATTTCTACAAATCTATATTTCTACAAATCACGCCCCCATCTCGTTTGTCCACTTGGGCAGGTCGTGCGGCACCGGCTAGACGACCTCCCTTCGGTTTGGCCATGTTCCGGACTACGCCTCTACTTATTTTTTTAAGTGTTAGTCTTCACTTTATTATTATGTTTATTGCGGAATTATAAAACACACCATCACATCAGAAATACACAGAACAGAATTGAAGTAACCAATTTTATTAAATAAAATCGCCTCGCAAGTTTATACAGGTCGAGGGCCTGTTTACAATGAGAACGCCGAACTCGGCCCGTCGTCGCACTTGGTCGGGTCGTGAGTCACCCGACTCGCCCGCCGTGCGCACCGTCCGCCCGTCGTCGCACTAAGGCGCGCCCACCGTGTCGTTAACACACGCGCTCGGGCGCCACCCGACTCGCCGTTTCCACCCGTCGCTCGGTTGCCGCAGCGTGCGCGCTGTGACGCGCTGCCGTTTACCCCGCGCTGTCGTTGGTCACACGACTCTCCGTTTATTGCCCGCCCGGCGGGCGCATGTCTTGCTTGACCGCAGATGTGTTTGCTGCGGTGCGCTCAAGTCTTGGCTGCCGTCGCTGGTTGCCTTTTCACCCACCGCTCGCCGTTTATTAATACGCGTATCACCGGTGAGTCGGGTCGCTCGGCCGACCCGAGCCGACCCGCACGGCGCCCGTCCAACATACGAATCGTCGCGTCGCTTGGTAAGGAGCGCCCGTCCGATATTTGAACCGTCGCGTCGCTTGGTTAAGGGGCGCCCGGCCGACCCCCGCTTTTGTGTAAGGGGCGCTCGGCCGACCCCCGAGTCGTCGTGAGGGGCGCTCGGCCGACCCGAGCCGACCCCCGGTTGGCTAATACGTGCGCCCACGCCCGTGTCGTTTCGTCGGTTCGTCGCGTCGTCGCGTTTGGGGTGCGCCCGTGTCTAGAATGGGGCGCCCCACGCCGCTATAAACAAACTCAACCGCCCTTCGTTAACTCGGTCGTGACGCCCGTTGTGGGCGCGCCCGTCGCCGTGGCGCGCGCCCAACCGTCGTTCCGTTCAAGTGCGCCCGTGGAGGGCGCCCGACTCACCCGAGTCGTGGGCGTCCAACTCGTGGGCGTTACATACTCCCCCACCTTGAGTCATTGACGTCCTCGGCAATCCGACAGATCTTGTCAACATTTGGTTATACTCTGCTATTTCTTTCCTCCACCTCCACAGCGTTTCCTCCGGTTCCCAGCTTGATTCCTCCGGTCGATTTTCCCATTGAATGAGAAACTCTCTCCGTGCATTGCCCGCAACTCCTGTTGTTCGAAGATCAAGTATCTTCTCCAAAACTAAGTCTGGTTTGTCAATGATCATCGCTGGTCCTCTCGGTGGTGCTGCTCGGTCTGGATCATTAGCATCACATTTGCCTCTTTTCAGCTGACTTATGTGGAAGACAGGGTGCTTGGCATGCATATGGTCTGGAAGTTCCAACTCATAGGCAACTTCACCAATCCTCTTCTTTATGCGGAAAGGCCCATCATATCGTCTCGTCAAAGATCTAGCAGTCCCTTTAGGTGGCTGAAACTGATCTCCGGTGATCCTCAGAAGTACCTCATCTCCAACATTGAAGTGTGCATCCGTTCTACTCCTATCTGCCTTTTCCTTCATCTTTTCTGCAGCATTGTGCAGATGCATCCGTGCTATCTCCAAGTTTTCTTCCCATGCGGTCAAGAACTTTTTAGCATGTGGGTTCTTGACAAAGCCTCTTGGTAACACCGTATGCGGCGCAATAGGCATCTGTCCATTGACCAACTCAAATGGAGCATACCCCGTTGCTGAACTCTTCTGCATATTGTAGCTATACTGAGCAATATCCAGGAGTTCTGGCCAATTCTGCTGATCAGTCGTAACATAATGTCTCAAGTAGTCCTCCAGCAATGCGTTTATCCGTTCGGTTTGCCCATCTGTCTGCGGATGGTAACTAGAACTTTGCAGCAATTCTGTCCCAACCAGCTTGAACAATGCGTTCCAAAACTTCCCTGTAAAACGGGAGTCTCGATCAGATACGATACTCATCGGTATCCCCCAATACTTCACAACGTTCTTGAAGAAAAGCTCCGCTGTCATCTCAGCCCCACATGGTAATTTCGTTGGAACGAACGTGGCATACTTGGAAAAACGATCAACAACGACCATGATTCCGTTATACCCATCAACCATTGGTAAGTGAGAAATGAAGTCCATAGAGACACTTGCCCATGGTCTCTCCGGAATCGGCAAAGGCTGCAACAGACCTGCTTGTCTATGATGATCCGATTTGTCCTGTTGACAAATGATGCACGTATGTACATACTCCTCCACTTCCTGCCTCATCTTCTCCCAGAAGTACCCCCTCTCCAACAATGCCATAGTCCGACGTTGACCTGGGTGGCCAGCCCAAGTTGAGTCGTGACACTCCTTCAAAAGGTGCCTCCTAAGTCCCGATGACTTTGGAATGTAAAGTCGGTCTCCATAGAACAAGAAGTCATCCCGCAAGTAAAACTTGCGTGTCTTTCCTTCCTTAACCTGCTTCACAATCAACTTCGCTTGTGTATCTGTCTCCACGCTTGCTCTAAGTCTCTCTTGCATCTCCGCAGGCATATTGACTCTACTCCTCGTCCTTTCAGCTCGGCCTTCAGCGTTCAATGCTGCTAGCTGTGCCTTTCTGCTGAGGGCATCTGCCATAGCATTGAGCTTCCCCGGTCTGTACTCAAGAGTCATGTCAAACTCAGCCAAGAAGTCTTGCCAGCGTGCTTGCTTTGCTGACAGCTTCGGTTGTGATGCAAAGTAACTTGCAGCAACGTTGTCAGTCTTGACAACAAATGGTTTCCCAACCAAGTAATGTCTCCAAACATGCAGACAATGAATGATGGCAGTCATTTCCTTCTCATGGACCGGATATCTGCGCTCTCTATCCTGCAACTTCCGACTTTCATAAGCCACTGGATGTCCATCCTGCAATAGAACCCCTCCAATTGCAAAATCTGAAGCATCAGTGTGGACCTCAAACGATCTCTCGAAATCAGGCAGCCTCAGTATCGGTGCTGTCACCATCCTTCTCTTCAGCTCTTCAAAAGCTTCACGACACTTCTCAGTCCAACTCCATCGTTTCCCCTTCTTCAAAAGGTCTGTCAGTGGTGCAGTTATCTTGGAGTACCCCTCTACGAACTTTCGTTGGTAGTTGGTCATTCCCAAGAAGACCCTCATATCATGGACATTCTTCGGTTCAGCCCAATCCTCTATTGCCTTGATTCTACTCGGCTCCATCCGTATATACCCCGGTCCAACAATGTGTCCAAGGAACGGAATCTCGGTCTGAGCGAACATACACTTGGACTTCTTCAAGTACAGCTGATGTTTCTTCAGCGCTTCGAAGACTAACGCCAAATGCTTCTTATGATCCTCCATGTTATCACTGAAAATAACGATATCATCCAAGTACACCACCACAAAGGTGTCAAGGTGTGGACGCAGTACATCGTTCATCAAAGTGCAAAACGTGGCTGGAGCGTTGCACAACCCGAATGGCATGACTAAGAACTCGAAGCTCCCATATCTCGTCACTATCGCGGTCTTCCTCTCATCTCCTTCCGCTATCCGCACTTGATAATACCCCTGTCTCAAGTCCAGCTTGGAAAACACTCGGGCTTTCGCAAGCTTATCGAAACAATCCGCTGCTAACGGTAGAGGATATCTGTTCCTTATCGTTTGTTTGTTCAAAGCACGATAATCACAGCACATCCGTAGTTCATTCGTATCCTTCTTTCGTTGGAACAATACTGGAGCACCATATGGGGACCTTGAAGGTCGAATGAAACCCGCTTCGGCTAAGTCCTTCAGCTGCTTCTTCAACTCTTCCAATTCCGGCCCTGACAATCGATAGGGAGCTTTGGCTAAAGGTTCCTTCCCCGGCTCTAGCTCAATGGCATGGTCCACTGCACGCCTCGGTGGTAGTACTTTCGGAAGCTCATCAGGCATAAGATCTGCATATCGCTCTAGCACATCGGAAATCTCGGCTGGAATAGGCGTCCCCACCCCATCATCCTCAACTCCCCGGATGACCGTCGCAAATGTCTCGACCCCTGGATCCTTCATAGCTTTACTCATACTTAGTGCAGAAATGTGCTGCACACTCACCTCCTTATGCTGTGCATGAGTAGGTATAGTCCACCATCGTGAGTCCTTCCATATCACTATCTCACTGCTTGAAGGTGAGACAACCACACGGTTGCCCTTCAAAAAGTCCTGCCCCAATATCATGTCAAAGTCGCTCATCTCCATCACGGTGAAGTCCAGACAACCCTGCCAATCTGCAATACGAACCGGCACTTCATTTGCCAATCCCGACACTTTCGTCCTGGAGTTCACTACCTTCACTTCCGCATCATTGGGAAGTAGTTGCAGCCCAACTACCTTCGCTACTTCTGTCGACATAAAGTTGTGCGTTGCACCGGTGTCCACCAGCGCTTGCACCTTCTTGCCTAGCAGCTCTAGGTCAAGAAAACCCAAACTATGCAACCAAGCTTTATGAGAAATACTTGACTGCATACATACCTGTTTCTGGTAGCATTTCTGAATTCCTCTGATACCATCTGTCACGCCCCCATCTTGTTTGTCCACTTGGGCAGGTCGTGCGGCACCGGCTAGACGGCTTCCCTTCGGTTTGGCCATGTTCCGGACTACGCCTCTACTTATTTTTTTAAGTGTTAGTCTTCACTTTATTATTATGTTTTATTGCGGAATTATAAAACATACATCATTACATCAGAAATACACAGAACAGAATTGAAGTAACCAATTTTATTAAATAAAATCGCCTCGCAAGTTTATACAGGTCGAGGGCCTGTTTACAATGAGAACGCCGAACTCGGCCCGTCGTCGCACTTGGTCGGGTCGTGAGTCACCCGACTCGCCCGCCGTGCGCGCTGTCCGCCCGTCGTCGCACCAAGGCGCGCGCCCTCCGTGTCGTTCACACGCGTTCGGGCGCCGCCCGACTCGTCGCTACCACCCGTCGCTCGGTTCTGCGGTGCACGCGCTGTGGCGCGCTGCCGTTACCGCCGCGCTGTCGTTGGTCACACGACACCTTCGTTTATTGCCCGCCCGGCGGGCGCATATCTTGCTCGACCGCAGGTCCGTTGCTGCGGTGCGCTCAAGTCTTGGTCGCCGTCGTCGTTCGTCTTTCACCCACCACACCGCCGTTTATTAATACGCTTGTCGTTGGTGAGTCGGGTCGCTCGGCCGACCCGAGCCGACCCGCACGTCGCCCGTCCAACATATGAACCGCCGCGTCGTTTGGTAAAGGGGCGCCCGTCGATATTTGAACCGCGTCGCGTCGCTTGGTTGGGCGGGGCGCCCGCCGACCCCCGTGTCACGGGTAAGGGGCGCCCGCCGACCCCCCGAGTCGTCGTGAGGGGCGCTCGGCCGACTCCGAGCCGACCCCCGGCTATTAATACGTGCGCCCACGCCTGTCACTTCGTCGGTTCGCCGCGTCGTCGCGTTTGGGTTAGGGTGCGCCCGTGTCCAGAACGGGGCGCCCCACGCCGCTATAAACAAACTCAACCGCCTTCGTTAACCCTGGCCGTGTCGCCCGCTTGGGGCGCGCCGGCCGCCGGGGCGCGCGCCCAACCGTCGTTCCGTTCAAGTGCGCCCGTGGAGGGCGCCCGACTCACCCGAGTCGTGGGCGTCCAACTCGTGGGCGTTACATATCGTTGGCGTCGTGCACGCACCGCCCGACCGTGTCGTTCGTGCGTCGTGCACCCGCGCGCCCGCCGTTCACGTCGCGCACGCGCCCGCCGTTCACGTCGCACACGCGCCCGTTTGCGCGCGCCCTTGTCTGCCCGCGCGCCTACCGTAACCCAACCGTGTTGGTTGGTACGCGTAGTGCGCCCGTCGTGCGCCTCCGTTCACCGCGCGCCCACCGCAGCGCCGCTGTCGCCCGCTACGCGTAGTGCGTCGGTGACTCTACGCCCGACTCGCCTGTCTTGCCGCCGCTCCGTTCCGCAGCGCCCGTGCTGTGCGCTACCCGTCGCTCGCCCAAGTCCTTGGCTCGTTTTCTTCGTTGGCTGCCCGTCTAGCGGGCGCATCACTTGGTCGCTCCGCAAGTATATTGCTGCGGTAGACACTTGGATGTATCCGCCAAACTTCGATGATTTTCGCTCTCCAACTCCACCACATATATATGCGTTTGTTCGTTGGTGAGTCGGGTCGCTCGGCCGACCCGAGCCGACCCGCACGCCACGTTCAACGTTTGAACCGTCGCGTCTCTCCGTTGAGGGGCGCCCGGCCGACCCCCGTGCTGGTATGAGGGGCGCTCGGCCGACCCCCGAGTCGTCGTGAGGGGCGCTCGGCTGACCCGAGCCGACCCCCGTTGGCTATACGTGCGCCCGACGCCCACATAACTCGTCGGTCCGTTTTAACTTTAACCGCCCTTCGTCTTGTTGGTGTCGTGACGCCCATTGTGGGCGCGCTCGTCGCCGTGGCGCGCGCCCATGAAGTCTAGGGCGTTACATTCTCCCCCACTTCAAAGCGTTGTCGTCCCTTGACAACATCATCCATCCGTCGCACTTCCATCACAATTTCGTATGTGAATGTCGTCGCAACTTCCTTGCATAACCCAGCAAGTTAATGTCCATGAGATCTCTCCTCAACCACCGTCGAATCCACGTGAACTCTGCAACAAGTACTCCAACCAACTCAACATAACAAATCTGCCATGTATCCAGCATAACTCAGTGTACTGCATGCCCCCATAGCTCGAACTAGTTGGGTAGCTAATCCAACCATACGCCCAAACAATGAGAATACTCCTCCTCATGCCACTGCTAGTTGTTCCTTCCGCAAGCTGTCACATCCATCAACTCGATCAAGTCTGAAACTCATCCAAGTGCCATGTTTTCTGGTCCATGAAGTGTTCTCCATCTCCATCTCAACATGCTGTCCATGATGCTAACCCATGTGCTCTACTTGTGTGCAAGTAGGCTCATCCTCCGAGCATCATCAAAGTGTAAGAAAAGTGGCTAAGTCAAATAGACTCAAGCCCATGCCAAAGTGTACCACCAAGGCATCCACATGTAGTCCATGTCCATGACTTTGGCTGCCCATGTGTTCATCCAAGTGAACCATCTCAACTCTTCATCATCATCATGTCTCCACATCTCCACGAGTACTTCCTTCAAGCTGCTCCCCCACTAAAGGTCTGCCAAGAGTTCCTTCTTGCTTGAAGCCATGAAGAAGTCTACCCCATCATCAAATAAGAGATGTTCTCTCATGCGCCATATTCAGGTCCATGAAGTCTTCCTTCATTCCATCTGCAATATGCGTTCTAATGTGCATGTGGGTCTTTGTTCAAAGCCCCTTCGTTTTGAGGGTGGTGTGGTCCTCCATACACCAAGTTACCACACCCCCTTTTTCCCAAAGGTTTACTTCATCGCAAGGGCCAGGAAGCTGCCTCCCTGACTTTCATCCACCCATGTATCAGATTGATGTCGAGTCTTAAGATACTCATGAACAGCATCAACCTCCTTTTGAGTGCATCCAAGTTCCCCAAGCTTTTCCTTTGTTAGCTGAAAATCGTATATGCCCATAGCATATCTGCAAAATTCAACAATCCCAGCTGGATCTCTACCTGCATAATCTTCTTCCGGTCTCATGTCTGAAGAAGTGTCCTTCTTCCCATCATCCTGGTGAAGATCTTGAGTAGTCTTCTCTGCTACGTGCTCAAGAAATGAAGCTATATCAGCTCCCTTCCTTCTTTCCTTCACATCTCTCTCAACAAAGTCAAACATGCGTTCTTCCTTTGCTGTTTGAGCCATTGATCCAAGCCCCCTTTGCTCCACACTAGTAGTATGGTCCATATCCGGGTCCTTCTCATATAGGATCAATGAAGCCATCCTTGGTTGATACCCCAAACGGCTCTTCCTTGTCATAGGAACCATCATGGTCTTTCCATCATCAAGAATTAAGAGAATGTCTCGGTCCACCATTGGTATGGTTTGTGCTGCAACCATGAAGTCTCGCCCCAATACCATAGCATGATCATCCATGTCAATGACTCTTAAGTCTAACTTTCCAAACCACGATCCTACTCTCACATGTGTGTCTTTCATGACACCGCTCACTGCCTTCATACTCGAATTGACTGCTTTAAACGCACTCACTTCTTTCTCCATGCTAGCCTTCCTCTTTATCTCAAAAGATGAAGCTGCCTTTCGACTCAGAAAGCTATGTGTAGCCCCCGTGTCTATCAAAGCAGAGAACTTCTTCCCATGTACGGTTGTGGACACAAATCTCAAGTCCAAGGAACTTTCATCATCCCTTCTTCTTGTCTTGCGCCTTACTTCCGCAATCTTCTTCAACAATTCTTCTTCCAATATGTCTTTTGAACTACTAGCCTTAGGCTTAACAGTCCTTTTCACATATCTGTTCTCATGAAGCTCCTTAGAACAATTCGGTTCAAAGTCTGCTTGAATTGGCTCAAGCTCCTTCCTCTTCGAATTCTGCCTAACTGCTCCAATACGACACATGTTAGCTTCTTCCAACCAAAGTGCACCGATCCTCATGGTTCGATCCTCTTCTTTTCCAAGTGTGCCAACACATGCATTTTCATTCTTCAAACCAATCGGTTTTGGATCAAGAAAACACCTCTTGATCTCCTCTTCCATGTTCTTGACTTCAGCCTGCAACACGGTGCTTCTTTCCTTCAAGCGAACCCTTTCCATAAAGAGTTTTTGAAGTTCTGCTTCACCTTGTTGCTTCTCCATGTCAATCTTCTTAATTTCAGCAGTTTGCCTTGATAGTTCGTTCACAGACTTCCGCACCTCCATCAACCCATCTCCAATGTGTTCCAAGTGTTCAGACACTTGCACAAGAGCCTTGTGATATTGCTGCTTCATATCTTTCAAACGCACCATCATGTTCTCAAGTTCGACTTGAGCCTTCAAACCTGCTTCTTCCATATCAAACTCCAACACTTGCTGCAACCCTGCAAAAGTATTCATGTTTGCCTTCCTGCGGAGATATCCGATACCATTTGCCATGCAACTTGTATCAGTTACTTTGATACCACCTGCTATGCAACCTGTATCAGCTCCTCTGATACCATCTGATGTCAACATCAGATGTGTTATCAGACTTCTTCTCCGTATCAGTCCCTCTAAGTGTGGCGGAGTTGGAGAGCAAATGATCATCGAAGTTCGACCACCAAGTGCGAGTCATTCTAAGCAGCGCAGATCTAATTTGCGGCTAAGTGTGGATGCACCCGCCGAGCGGGTAGTCGAAGGCAGACGGACGAGCCGAGCTGAACGTAGCGAAGGGTTGGGCGGCGCACGGTGCTGCGGATAACCGAAGTGCGACGGAGGTAGCGACGGCGAGTTGAGGTGCGACGCTCCACACGGTGTTGCGGACACGGTGGGCGCGCCAAGCGAAGGTGCGACGTGCGGACGATGCACGACGGACGGGCGAGTCGTGTGACTCCCGACCCGAACGCCGGTGCGACCAGCAAGGTTGCGTTTCTGTGTAAAATTCAATGTAAACAGGCCCTCGACCTGTATAAAAACAGCGAGGCAATTTTGATTATTTTGGATAATAAAATTGGCTTTTGCAAATCGGTTTTGTGTACTGATGGTTAATGATTTATGTTTTGTATTTCCGCTGCAAACATAATAAAAAAGTGAAGACTAACACTTAAGAAAAATTGGTAAAGGCGTATTCCGGAAAGGGTAAACCCGAAGGGTGACCGCTTAGCCGGTGCCGCACGGCCTGCCCGAGTGGACCAACAGAGTGGGGGCGTGACAGATGGTATCAGAGCAGAACTGATACGAATAACACATCTGCTGTTGTACATCAGATGGTATCAGAGGTCTGATACGAATTGCAACGCAAAAGGTATCGGATCCCTCCGCAGGGAGCTTTTGCTGAAGCAGGAACACGGTTGCAGGTGCAGTTGGTGTTGAAGCTGACTTATAAGTGCGAGCTGATTTATGGTCTGGACGAGGTCTCAAGCAAGAAAGATGGAGGACGTAGTGGATATGCCTCAAGTCATTGAGGGGTCCCAAACGCACTCTCAAGAAGACTTGTTCGAGAAGCTCATGGAGAACATGGAGAAGCGTGAAAGGGAGCTCATGAGTCTTTACGAAGAGATTGAAGCACTTCGAGAAAAGAACATGAGGCTGGAAAATGATGTAGCCACATGGAAGGCCGAGCTAGACACGGTGACTACACGTTCTGTGTACACGGAATGGCAGCTTGGTGAAGTGACGAAAAGAATGGATGAAAAAGACCTATCCTATGATAGACTTGTGGATGAGCTTTCCAAAGCTTTAACAAGAATCCAGGATGTGGAAACTGAAATGGTCTTGGTGAAAAGGGCCATGGGACAAGGGTCATCTGGGGGATCTGTCCCTGTTATTAAAGCGAAGGAACCAGATTCATATGATGGAGCAAGAAACTCAAAGACACTTGGAAACTTCTTGTGGGATATGGAACAATACTTGGACCGATTGAACATCCATGATGAAGATGTCAAGGTGAAGATTGTAGCCCAATTCCTTATAGGTGATGCTAAGATGTGGTGGAGAAGGAGACTTGATCAGATTGCACAAGGTGTCATATCTGACATCACGACTTGGCCAGAGTTGAAGGATGCTTTGCAGGTTTACTTTAGTCCACAAGATGAAACCTGGGACGCTAGGACTATCATCAAGTATATTAAACAAGATGGAACTCTTCATCAATATCAAAGTGCATATCAGAGCGCTATCCTAGAGCTACCTGACATGGCAGAGCGTGACAAGCTGTTCAACTTTACTATTGGGTTGAAGCCTTGGGCTCGAGATGAAGTGAAGAGGCAGAAAGCCAAGACTTTGGAAGAAGCCTTTGCTATAGTGGATAAACTGATAGAGCATGATGTTGGAGGATCGGGAGGATCTGGAGGAGAAAAGAAGAAGAAGCCTTTTGAGAAAAAGGGCGACGCACCAAAGAAAGAAGCTCCTAGGCCTAACAATGCGCAAGCAAAGTCGAAGGGTAAGAAGCCTCTAAGGTGTTGGATCTGCGATGAGGAACAGACGGTGAAGAATTGTCCTTCAAGACCGAAGTTGGCCGCCGCAGTGCAAGCAGAAAGAAAGGAACCTTCAGTTGGGACTATGCAAGTCTTAAGTGCAGCAGCAGCTTATGAAGCTATTCCAAGAAGGGACCCGGAAAGAAACAATTTGGAATTTGTGAATATGAAGATTGCGAAGGGCACACTTCTAACCATGGTGGATTGTGGTGCTACGCATAAATTTATTGGAGAGGACACCGCAAGGAAAGTTGGGTTGAAGTTCAAACCAATCCAAGCTAAGTTGAAGGCTGTGAACTCCCCACCTGATTATGTGATTGGGGTTGCAGAAAAGACACCAATCGAGAGAGAGAGTTGGCATGCAAATGTTGACTTCATGGTGGTAAAAATGGATGACTATGAAGCAGTATTGGGCATGGAATTCTTCAAGGAATTGCCCGACAAACTGCGTTGTGCTGCTTCCGCGCGCAACCCACCTGCGCGCGGTGGGACACCCGCCGAGCGGCAGTCGGGCGCGCACCCGATCGACGAGTCGAACGCAGCGGTGGCCGCGCGCGCACCCGTGTCATGTGGACAACCGGGCGGCGACGGAGGTAGCGACGGCGAGTTGAGGTGCGACGCTCCACACGGTGTTGCGGACACGGTGGGCGCGCCAAGCGGAGGTGCGACGTGCGGACGGTGCACGACGGACGGGCGAGTCGTGTGACTCCCGACCCGAACGCCGGGGCGACCAGCAAGGTTGCGTTTCTGTGTAAAATTCAATGTAAACAGGCCCTCGACCTGTATAAAAACAGCGAGCACTTACCACCGCCCAACTCCGCCACACCACACCAAAGTTGGCCGGTCGGCGCCCTCAACCAAGCGACGCGAACGGTTCAAATATCGGACCGGCGCTCCTTACCAAGCGACGCGACGACGATGTTGGACTCGGGGCGCGTGCGGGCGCCCGCCGGCCCGCCGAGCGACCCGACTCACCGCAGACACGCGTACAATAAACGGCGAGCGTGGGTGAAAGGCAAGCGCCGACGATGCCGCCCAAGACGTGAGTGCACCGTGACCGGGGAACATATCCGCGGTCGCGCACACAGCCACGGCGGAATAGAAACGAGCGATTCGTGTGACCACCCACGCGCGGTGGGAACGGTGGCGCGTCGCGCGCGCACGCCGCGGCAGACCGAGCGACGGTGGGAGCGACGAGGTTCGCGCGCCCCGAGTACGTGTGAACGACTCGCCAAGGGGCGCGCGCCTTGGTGCGACGACGGGCGGACGGTGCGCACGGTCGGGCGAGTCGGGTGACTCACGACCCGACCAAGTGCGACGACGGGCCGAGTTCGGCGTTCTCATTGTAAACAGGCCCTCGACCTGTATAAACTTGCGAGGCGATTTTATTTAATAAAATTGGTTACTTCAATTCTGTTCTGTGTATTTCTGATGTGATGGTGTGTTTTATAATTCCGCAATAAAACATAATAATAAAGTGAAGACTAACACTTAAAAAAATAAGTAGAGGCGTAGTCCGGAACATGGCCAAACCGAAGGGAGGTCGTCTAGCCGGTGCCGCACGACCTGCCCAAGTGGACAAACGAGATGGGGGCGTGACAGAAGCTTAGATTACTACCGAAAGAATTTCTACAAATCTATATTATGGATCACAGAAGCTTAGATTCCAAAAATTTTAATTGCTCTCGAGTGTTCTAGTTGTATAATCACTTGAAACTTATGATTACATGCTGCAACTTCCTGTATACAACTAGTCTATTGTAAATGCCATATTTTATTAGTTTTCTTATGTATAATCACTTGGAATTCAAGGTGACATGCTCCAAATTTCTGTAAACATATTGTTTTCTGTTCTATGCTTCATGTGTGGTTTAATAAGAATACAATTGCCTTAGCTTCCATGAGATAGGTTAATTTGTGACTTAGTTTTCATATCGACTCCATAAGCCCAATGGTATTTAGTTGTTTACATCTTTCACCTACACAAAAACAACACATTCAATCCAATTTAGAGTTATCCATCTGCATTTAAGTTATTCATTTGAATATCATTTATCCTTTTGAGAGAGCCCTCTCAAACTGGAAAGGATAATTTCCAGTTGCAAGTGTTTTGAAGGAGTTATTCCAAGTTGACCACTGAAGTAGCCTATCAGGAACTCAATTTGGTGATAACATTTTGGTGCGTCTGTCGGGAGTCTGAAGACATATTTCCCAAAGTTTGTGTCCAAAAGGTGAAGCTGAACTCTTAGAGGTAGAAGGAGCTTAGAACATTTCGAGGCTGCAGAACTACCTTGGCGACTCCATTATTGAAGGTTTCAAAAATTCATTGCTTCATGGTGATTCCATTGGACTTATGAAGAACTCAGATGCTGCTATTCTTGTTTCGTGGTATTCAGGTGTAGATTTTTCAGAAATTTATGGTTTCCCAAATCCTTTTCTCAAGGATGCATATTTTTTAAGGAATGGTCCAAAATTTAATGGAGAATATTTCACTTTGACCTTTAAGCATATATCATATTTCTGTGACTTTACTGAGCTTCTTAAAGTAAGACATGAAGATATTTTCATCATATTGTTCTCTGATTCATTTCAAGGGAAATGTAAACAATGGATTGAAAGTTTTCCTGTCAGATCTATTAAGTCATTTGCAGATTTTTGGATTACTTTTTTGGAAACATGGATAGAAAGAACAGAGTTGGTGGTATACTCTCCTTCCATTCAAGGTTTTAAACAATAGAATGATGATCACACTAATGAGGAAGTGGGTGAAAATTTTTCTTCGACCTTGTCTTCTTATTTAAATTCATTTGAGTGCATGTCAGAAGATAAGATTCAATTTTTTAGATGAATTTGCTAAGAACATTAAGAAAGACATGGAAGTTTTAGAAGATAAAACTCAATCCTATAGTCTTCATGGTCAAGATGAGTCTTTTCAAAAGTTTTTCATGCCAAAATACAAAGAGAAGGTGGTGCTACCTTTTTCTTTTGAGATTGAGGAGGAATGCCCTGTTGTTGAAAATAAGTTTGATAGCACACAACTGAAATCTTATGTTGCTAAAGAAAGCATATATGAGATGTCTAAAGCTACAGAATCTCTTGAAAAATATCAAGAAAACTATGTCTTCTATGATCCTATAGCTGACAACATGGAAGAGTTCTACAGTCCAAATTTCCAATTATGTTTTCATTGTGAAAATCAGACCCATTTTATGTTGCCTTAGTCATTTAAGTATCCAATTTACATCTTGTTAAGGACAGTCAAGGAGTACATGTATCAGATCAGCTCATTGAATGGATTTATTGGAGGTTTCATGTCGCTTGAAACAAACATGAAGATTGTAGTTGTTAGGGTAGATAGGAGTGTGTGTGAATAAGCACAAATAGAATGATCATCTTTTCAGTATGTATAGATTTTTTTTTTCAGAAGAAATCATCAAGTTTGAGCCCGAGGAGAAGGCCATAAGAGCTTGGCGAAGTCTTCGTCAATTTCAAAAAAAATTCAATTTTTCAAGAGAGTGAGGCATTGGAACTACAAGTTCTTTTTTTTACCACAGGGGCACACCATCCCCATTGGAGCCACTGTTATCCCACTCAAAATTTTCAAAATTTTTTGTGATAAGGTCACCATAGGTTTCATGTTATATCATGTTAAGTCATGCATTTCATGAAGTCTATCCTAAGTTTAAAACCCATCCCAAACCATGTCATATCATGTCAAATCAACATAATCTCATCTAGTTGTCATTACCATGCCTTTTTACCACAAAAAATTCCACTAGTCAGTTTTTCAGATTTTCTTAGCGATTTACAAAGGAAATCTGCAAATTTCACTATGAAACTGCCTAATAGTTTCATAAAAAATCTATCAGAAGCCTAACTGATTTCGCTACGAAAATGCATTTTTTCAGCCAGGTTTTTCAGAGCTATGTGAGGTGTCATTGTATTATTAGAGGAGTAAAGGTGGAGGTCATTCAAGGTCGTTATGGTAAGTTTCAAATGTACACAGCTGTGTCTGCTATCATTTTCGTCTTTTATAGTCACATGTGTCATGATCAAACTATGAGTTGTCAAAATTACCTTTAAAACTTTACCCTAAGATGATATTTTTAATTCAGCATTCATTATTTCATGTGAAGCATCTCACTGTCATTTTTTGAGAGCTGCTTCACCACACCAAGCAGCTTGTTGTCCAATTTGTCTTTATAGGTGTCACATTTTTAGGAGGGTAGCTTGGTTATAAAGAGAGATGGCCATGAAGGATAAAGTATAAAAAGGAGGATCTGTGGTTATATATAAACCCATGGACCTTAAGATATTCATGGATGAATCTAGCTTTGCTGAAACATTCACCAATTCAGGTTGCTTTCTACTGGAGCTTCAAGGGAATTTGATGTGTTTTTGGACTGTGGGAGCAGTAAATTTCAAGAGAATATTATGGATAAAAAAGGATGAATTTGGAAATTATGAGAGAGGTTATTGTCAAGAAAAGAACAAGTAAAAATATCTTTCTTCACTTTTCTCACAGGTGCTACCAGTTTGGATATTCGAAGATGTCTCTGGGACCTATTTTCAGAATCCAGAATTTTCCTGTTTTATACATGTTTTTCGAATGCATATTCTGGAAAGCTAAAGATGGTTTCCAAAAAACCAAGAGAATTTTTTCTTCAGAAAGAATGGATCTACAAAAACCCCCTCTGGTTTTGCAACGGCCATCAAGGATATGGATATATAAGATCCTTTATGAGCCCTAACATTCAGAAAAAAGAACAGCTCTGGTTTTATTAAGAGAAACTTGCTGAATGGTGAAAATGTTGTTTCTTGAGGAGGATAAGAGGTGGTTTCAACCTATTCTTCTTTAACATACTTCATCATATCATCTTACAGATCTAGAAACTAGATTTTGAAGAAAAACACAAAAACAACAATTATGTTTTTTTAGGCAGTTTCATACCATGCTTCACGCTTGAAGCCAGAAAAACGCTACAAAATTTCTGAAGGTGCTATTTTTATTTGAAATTTAGTTTCATGAATGATTAAGGAGGGGGGTTGTTTGTTTTTAAGATATTTTGGCTTATTGAAGGCACTTTACTAGCAAAGGTGGCAGGGAGTTAGCAGAAAAGGAAAATTTTCATACACTGCGAAACTGCCTAAAGGTACTCTGTTTTTGCAGCAGTCAAGTTCTTCGGTCTTTTGGAAGCATTAGATGCATTTAAAAAGGGAAATGAGCTTGCTGAGATGTCATTATAACATTGGTGACTAAGACACTCATCCTACACATCATCAAATGGAAAAATCATCAAATATTGCTACTTCATAAAAGGACAACACTACGCTTTTTACAGTTCATAAGTTGACAACACATCATCAAATCTGCTAAATCAAGGCCCAAAGTTCAGGTTGAAATTTGACACATCAGAATTTTTGTTGGTTTCGATAGACATTATTTGTATGGGCCATTTAAAGTTTCTTGTTGATGTAATTAATTAAGTGATAGACTCCTTTTTTATTACAAACTCCTCCAAAACATAAAATCCCTATTCATACTCAATGTAATAGAGTTCTTTTAGGATTATAACTCTAGATGAGGATTCAAGGGTCTAGGCTAAGTGGCAGACCTAATTTAAAAATATCTCACTTTATAAATGATAGGCTTTTGATAGTTTGAAGGGGTTGGGAGATTATGACTTAACACTACCACTGTTGTAATATTTTGATGTCGGAAATATACAGTTGCAACATGCCTATTTCAGACCTGAGATTCTTCTTTGTATTCTTATGTAATTTTTTTCTATCGGTATTTTACTTTATCTCTAATGTTCTAGTTGTATAATCATTTGGAACTCATGATTACATGCTCCAACCTCTTGTATACACCTAGATTGTTGTAAATGTCATGTTTTATTAGTTTGCTTATGTATAATCACTTGGAATTCATGGTGACATGCTCCAACTTCCTATATACATATAGTTGTTTGTTCTATCCTTCATGTGTGGTTTTATAAGAATACAATTGCTTCAGCTTCCATGAGATAGGTTAGTTTGTGAATTAGTTTTCATATTGACTCCATAAGCCCAATGGTATTTAGTTGTTTACACATTTCACCTACACAAAAACAACACATTCATTCCAATTCAAAGTTATCCATCTACATTAAGTTATTCATTGAATATCATTTATCCTTTTGAGGGAGCCCTATCAAACTGGAAAGGCTAATTTCAAGTTGCAAGTGGTTTGAAGTAGTTACTCCAAGTTGACCATTGAAGCAGCCCAACAGGAACTCAATTTGGTGATAGCATTTTGGTGCATCTGCCAGGAGTCTAAACACATATTTCCCAAAGTTTGTGTGCAAATAGTGAAGCTGAACTCTTGGAGCTAGCAGGAGCTCAAAAATTTTTGAGGCTTCAGAACTACCTTGGCGACTCCATTGTTGAAGGATTAAAAAATCATAGCTTCATGGTGATTCCACTGGACTTATGAAGAAATCAGATGCTACCATTCTTATTTTGAGGTATGCATGTGTAGATTTTTCAGAAATTTATGGTTTCCCAAATTCTTTTCCCAAGGATGCATATTTTTGAAGGAATGGTCCAAAATTTAATGGAGAAGATTTGAGTTTGACCTTGAAGCATATATTAGATTTTCGTGACTTTACTGAGCTTCTTAGAGTCAGACATGAAGATATTTTCATCATATTGTTCTATGATTCATTTCAAGGGAAATGTAAACAATGGATTGAAAGTTTTCTTGTCAGATCTATTAAGTCATTTGCATATTTTTGGCTTATTTTTTTGGAAACATGGATGGAAAGAATAGTGTTGGCGGTAGACTCTCCTTCCATTCAAGGTTTTAAACAATGGAATGATGATCACACTAATGAGGAAGTGGATGAAATTTTTTCTTTGACCTTGTCTTCTTATTTAAAGTAATTTGAGTGCAAGTCCGATGATAAGATTCAATTTTTGCATGAATTTGCTAAGAACATTGAGAAATACATGGAAGTTTTATAATATCAAATTCAATCCTATAGTCTTCATTGTCAAGATCAGTCTTTTTAAAATTTTTTCATGCCAAAATACAAAGAGAAGGTGGTGATAAATTTTTCTTTTGAGATTGAGGAGGAATGTCTTGTTCTTGAAAATCAGTTTGATAACACACAACTGAAATCTTATGTTTCTAAAGAAAGCATATATGAGTTGTCTAAAACTGCCGAATGTCTTGAAAATTATCAAACAAACTATGTCTTCTATGATCCTATAGCTGACTACATGGAAGAGTTCTACAGTCCGAATTTCCAATTATGTTTTCATTGTGACACTTGTGCTCCTCCTTTTGATAGGAGGCTTCATAGGTGACACTTGTCACTTCATGCAAAAATAACAATTTTTATCAATCTAGTAGTTTTTTTATTCACACATCCATGTGTCAGCCTCTCACTAAGGCTCTCCTAGATTACTTAATTAAAATTTTCATTTAAAATTAATATTTTCCTTGACCCCAACATGACTACCTATTTATTCTCCTAGTTGTCTCTTGATCCCCCTTTTATACTCCTTATTTTGTGTTCATTACTAAGGCCAACTGGTAGGTCTCGAATTTGGTTCCCAAAATACACCCTAGTTTATCTCAAGGTGACTCTTAGATGGAGATCCTTGTGTTGTCTCTTGGCACATGGAGGTTCTCTCATGAAACTAAATTTCTCTAATTTAAATTATTATTCTTTATTTTCATTCACCACCCTCTTTTCTTAATGAGGTTAAAATATCTTAGGATTAATGTTTCTAATTGACTCTATGTCCCTCTCCCCTTTTTTCTTATTAAAAAACTTACATACTTTGGAGTTATTTTAAATTCACATTATCTGCCTAAGATTTTCCAAATGTGGGAAGTCTAGAGTTACTCAATTGGTCTAATATTTTTTTTTCTTCCTTTTTTTTTTTCTTCCTGTTCTTCCTTTACCATAATGTTTATTCTTGATTTAGTTAACTTGGTTCTAAAACCTCACTTACTACATTATGTGAATTAGTATGATTATGAGATGTTAATTACATTTCAACAATTTTTTCTTAATGTCAAGGGTTCCAAGTCGGTCATGCTCTTAAAGAAATTTGAAGTTCCAAGGGTATCATGCTTATCGGTTTCTTCCTGATTCCAAGGGTGCCAAGTCAATCACACCCTTCAAGAATGTTAGACTTTCCGAACCCAAAAACCAATATCTGGTTCCCAACAATTATAAGCAGAACAAATATATATCTAGATTTCGAACAAAAATATTTAGCAGAATCAAAATTACTCAATCTAAATCACAGACACATAAACATATTTCTTCCCAATCTCCATTTATTCATTATTAAATTAATCATGGAACTTACTTGGGATCTCGTGCCAAGGATAATGGTTGAACTGAGAAAATACAAATACTGATCACCAACCTCACTGCACTCTCTCAGACCCAACACACACTCACTGAGAATCCTCTCTCAATGTTTGCTTCTATTTTTTTGTGTCTTAGCACCTCACTTTAGGCTCAATTTTTAACTTTCTTACGCTAATATTGACGACCAAAATTAGCTTGTCAAGTTAATTGAAGATAAGTGACATTAATTTAGTTAACTATATTATATTTCTATTTCTCTATTTTAACTCAAGTACAAGTCATAAATTAAACTTGGATTACATACATCTCATGTGTGTCACACGCAACACGTCAAAATGCGTGCCACTCACTTGCACACTTTGAATTTCATATGCAATGTATTAATGATGCAATATTTAGATTCAACAAGATGATGAGCTTAGTGAAAAGAGTCGCCTTCTCTAAGTGGGCCTGCAGGCTATTTTTGGCGCAAGTCAATTTTAGACATGTCGATCATATTTCAGAAGTTGCAGGATGCTATTTGTGGATGGTTGATCAAGTTGGAAAAATAGATGAAATTCTATTTTTAGAATATTGGGCGAAGTCTATTTATAGAGCGTCAATCTAAAAATAGATGCATGTCAATTATTATTAGCTCTTAATAATAATCAGACTCTAAACAACAACTTATTCTCTTGGAGCACTTCAGTTCAGTGCCCAAATGTGGCACAACAACTGACAAAAGGAATTACGCTATTCCTGAGGGTTTACTGGAGCTAATGTATGGAGGAATAAGTTAGAACTCAAGTGGCAGAGTTATGAAAAAGTTGGAAGAAGTAGTTATGGAGTTGTATTCAGTTTAACTCAGTTAGACTCAGTTGAGCTAGTTGTATCTAGTCTAACTGATTGATACACTAGTGAGAGTGGAGTGAATTAATTAGTTAATTAATTCACAAATAATAACTCATTAATCAACTGAAGAATACATCAGTTAACTACAGTGCATGGTAGTTTCAGTGGAGACCAGTGGAGAGATAGGTGAAAGGGAAAGATAGACTATCTGTTGTGACTATTAGTGATGCATTGATTGCATCAAACACACAATGGAGATGCCAATGAGGATTGCACAGTCAATCCAAGAGTATTTCGAATTCATTCATAGCTATTCTTCATCAGAGAATGCGTAGTGGAGGCAGGCTAGTAGGTGGCAAATATCAGTGCATGGATTTGCAAGATTGGGCTTGATTAGTGTATGACGATTGTACTGTACTGAGAGATTGTGATAAGCTTTGTATGTTTGTATGAGATTGTCATATGATCTCCATGTTACATAATATATAGTTAGGGTTTTCAGCTTCAGGCTTTCCCGATTAACAATTGTGCTATGTGTGATTGAATATTTTTTTGTTTATGCTTCACATGTGTGTGAAATTAAAATTTTCCGCAAAAGATTAACAAGTGGAATAGATTCAATATCTTGCATAAAGTTAAATAGTGTGAGATTAGGTGGATCTTGAACATATGCATGCTTAGTGCATATAATTTCTACATGGTATCAGAGCATTTTTGATTGAAGATTGCAATTATGAAGTGAGTTTGTGCTGGTGGACAATTCGAATTTGCTACAGAAGATTCTTGGTGCAGAAATCGAGTATACATTGAAATGTCTTTCAACGGGTTGAGAATGGAGTATGCCCTTGATGGGAGCTCGAATTACATAGCATGGAAGGACAATATGGAGGCGGTGCTAAAGGATAATGGGCTGAAGGAGTTCATCGATAGCGATGTTCCTAAGCTGGGATCTAGCGATGCTGCATTACTTGATGCATGGAAAAAGAAGATTGCAAAGACGAGGAGGATTCTGTTGGAAGGTGTGAAGGACCACATTATGTTCAGCCTTCATGGGAAAGCCACTCCATTCTTAATGTGGAAGGCTTTGATAGATTTTTTCCAAAGCAGAAGTGACCAGAGGAAGTTGGCACTTAAAGACAAGCTTAGAAAAATAAAAAAGGAGAAAGGCGACAATATTCCAAAATACCTCACGAAGTTTGTCCACTGCAAGGATGAACTGGGAAGTGTGGGGGTTACTGTTGATGAAGAAGAGTTGGTGAGCTTGGCTCTCCTTGGGATTTCGAAGAGTTGGCATAGCTACGAAGACTCTGTCAATGGATGCGAGAAACTTCCAGGATGGGAGCGACTTTGGTCGGATCTTGTGTAGGAGGAGATAAGGCGGAGTGGTGCGTCTTTCCATATGACGGGCGACAAAGAGTTGTTTAGTGACTTGGAGGAGAACGACCT
The DNA here is from genome assembly GCA_034641835.2 of Pinus albicaulis. NCBI lineage: Eukaryota > Viridiplantae > Streptophyta > Pinopsida > Pinales > Pinaceae > Pinus > Pinus albicaulis. Next base: position 248,542,912 of record CM076571.1, read on the forward strand.
CCAGATGCATATAGAGATGGGCGACGATGGTTGGTACAGTGCGACTGGCATTGGGACCATTACCTTTGAGAGGGAGTCCGGTAATCCGTTCTTGTTGAAGAATGTCATGCATGTTCCAGGTCTGAAGAAGAACTTGGTCTCGGTCGCAATGCTGGAAGACAGGGGTTATGATGTTGTTTTTAGTGAGGGAAAATATTTCCTTCGACATAAAACAACGGGTCAAACCAAGAAGATAGGGGTTTGAATTAAGAACCTCTACAAGCTAGAGGTAGATGGCTGCACTGCAATGGTAGGCAAAGCAGAAGAAGTGGTGAGCCGGGATGAGGGCGAATTATGGCACAGGAGATTGGGCCATCTTCACCATGGCGCTTTGAAAATTTTGCATCAAAATTCTACTGAAATTCCCAAGGGTACTCTTGCGCAGTCAGATCAGTGCAAAGGATGTACAATGGGTAAGTTTGTGAAGACCACCTTTCATGAGAAGGAGAATCGTGCTTCGGTGATCCTGGAGAGAATTCACACAGACGTGTGTGGACCATTCTCGGTTGCTTCAACAGCGAAACACATGTATTATGTGATATTTGTTGATGAATTTTCTCGTAGATGTTGGATCTTCTTCATGTAGAAGAGGAGTGAAACGTTCTCAAAGTTCTGTGAGTTCAAGGCATTGGTGGAGAAGGAGTCGGGGAAGCAGGTGAAAGCTCTAAGGAGCGATAATAGTGGTGAATACATCTCTGGCGAATTCAAATACGTTTGTAGCAAAGAAGTAATTCGAAGAGAACTCATAGCGCCTCATAACCCACAGCAGAATGGGGTCGCAGAGAGAGAGAGAACAAAATGATCGTGGGTGCTGCACGAGCGATGCTGCATGATCAGGGCCTACCGATGCACTTGTGGGTGGAAGCATGCAACACTGCGGTTTATGTGCAAAACCGTTGTCCTCATAGAGTACTTGGCATGAGTACACCCGAGGAAGCATCGGTAAGAAGCCCGATATTTCTCATTTGAAGATTTTTTGGCTCACTCCGTTTACATTCATGTGATGAAGGGATGCTAGGAAGAAGTTTCGGAGCCGATCGCGTGTCGGGATATTTTTGGGGTACTCAGAAACACCCCATAACTATCGTGTGTATTTTCCAAACAATCGGATGACTGTTGTGCGATGGGATATAAAATTCAATGAGGTGAAAGCCATGAATTTGTCGCTTGAGAGGGAGCTACACTTGCATGCGGAGGAGGAACTTCTTGTTCCCAAAGATGAGCCTCTGGATGTGGATCAGCCACAGGAGGAGATTAATGGAGTGGAGGAATCCACTCATGCAGAACCAAACATCAGACAAGGTAGAAAGCATACCGCAGAAGCTGAGAGACTGAAGGTGGATGTAGCACAGAATGTAGGAGCCCCTACATCACAACGCAGACAGAGATAGTCACCTGACCGATATACTGGATACATGGCTCTTATGAGAAAGTGTATTGTGACAGAGCCATCTTCTTTTGAAGAAGCAGCACAGGAGCCCACATGGGTAGATGCCATGGTGGAGGAGTATGACTCCATTGTCAGAAACAATGCTTGGGAGATTGTTCCAAGGCCGGTGGGAAAATTAGTTGTAGGATCAAGATGGATCTACAAGGTAAAGCAAGCTGCTGATGGGAGTGTCGAGAAGTATAAGGCAAGATTTTTTGCTCGAGGCTTCTCACAGATTAAGGGGATTGACTATAAAGAAACCCTTGCACCTATCGCACGGTATTCTTCTATACGGACCATCCTTGCTCTCTCAGCGCAGATGGATTGGCACATTCATCAGATGGATGTGAAGACTGTGTTCCTTAATGGGATCATTGAGGAAGAGGTGTACATTGAGTAGCCTAAAGGATTTGAGATCTTCAACAGTGAGTCGCATGTGTGCAGGCTCAAAAGAGCGTTGTATGGGCTGAAACAAGCACCTCGTGCTTGGTACACTCGGATCGACAGCTATTTCACTGGACTTGGCTTCACCATGAGTGAGGCAGATGCAAACCTATACCAGATTGTGGTTGAGGGTAAGCCTTTGATCATTGTACTTTATGTTGATGATTTTATACTAACAGGTGATGAGCAGTTGATACACTCATGCAAGGCTGATCTTGCAAAGAAGTTTGAGATGAAGGATTTGGTACTCCTTCATTATTTCCTTGGATTGGAAATATGGCAGTGGGAAGGTGAACTGTTTGTGTCTCAAGGCAAGTATGCCTGGGAGATACTGGAGAAGTTTTACATGCAAGGCTACAAGCCTATCGACACTCCTCTTCCAGGAAATTGGAAGAAAGAGGATGCTACATCGGCAGAGTTGATCCGATCTTGGGGGGAGGCCCCCAAGATCTAAAAGAAATTGAAATGGATCTGACAAGATCTGTAAAATTAGAATGTCAGAAAAAAAGAGAGAACACAAAGAAAATAAAACCACAAAGAAACTTGTTTTATTAAAACAGAGAATAATTGTAGAAGCTACATTGTGGCAGACAATATGTCCTTTTACAAACTGAGGCTTGTTATTTATAGCCTTTTTTGAGTTACAATACCATGTGTAGATACCATAGGCCAATGCCATGGGTAGATACTACTTCCAATACCATGGGTAAATCCCATATGTGGATGAATACCATGGGTGGATACATACCATGGGTCGATGCCATTTACAATACCATGGGTGGATGGATAACATGGGTAGATGAATACCATGGGTTGATGCCATTTTCCATTTGGATCATTCCTCCCTCCTTAAGAAGAAATGGTCCCCATTGCGTGAAGTTCCCTCATGAGAAGCCTTTGTTGAATATGAAGAGCCACTGAAGAGAAGGGTTTTGTGTAGTTAACCCATAACCATGATGAACGAAGATCCGAGGATAGAGATACCCTGTAATGCTTGTGACCAACTGTGATATTGACAGTGTGCGGCCTAGCAAATGGACTTCGATGAAGTGTGGGTTTGTGGATAAACAAAAACCATGACAAACGAAGATCTGAGGATAGAGATACCCTGTAATACTTGTGACCAAATGTGTGACTAACAGTGTGTGGCCTAGCAAATGGACTTCGATGAAAATGATTTTGTTCGGTTGACCCATAACCGTGATGCTGATTGTTGATGAAGTAGCAGGTGCCTACATAGCTTGGGGTGGGAAGGCACGTCTCCAAATAACCCAAACCAAACGCTGCTATGTTGAAACTGATGAATGTGAAGCAGGTGCCTACTAAAGCGGGGTGGGAGGGCACGTCTCCAAAGGGAACCCGCTCCGAATGCTGCTCCAGATTTAAAATGAGCATAACTCGGTCAATATAACTCAGAATTTTTATTATAACCTGTTTTTGGAAATGGAATGATCATTCTGCATCTTCCCATGTGTTTGAAACCACTATCTGGAGACGCTAGACTCTCAGATTCGCACTGGAACTGTCTCGCCGTCACAAAATTTCTGGAAAAAAAAGTTGATTTTAAATCAACGATAACTCCCACATCCAGACTCCGATTCGACCGATTTTTTTTTGAACTTGGGTGATTTTTTAAGAGGAGCTCAGATATATATCCATTCTTCTAAAATTTTGCACTAAATTTTTTTAAAAATGACAGGAGAGTCGCCGTCCATGAATTGTCGTCAGAAAAATTGCTTCAACATTGCTAATTTTGAATCAACGATATCTCCCTCATCCGAACTCCAATTTGGCCGATTTTTTATTTTTGAATTTGAGTATTTTTTCACAGGGAATCCAGATCTGGTCTTTTTTTTTGTAAATTTTTCACCAGAAGTTTCAGATCTGAGCTGAAAACTTGCCACCCAAAAAAATTAATGGATTTTGCTGAAGATTGCTGCAAAACATTGAAACTGAAATATGTTTCACACCCTCATTCCCATGGAGGCGTAACCTGAATCTGATACCACTGATCCAATATTGGGGGGAGGCCCCCAAGATCTAAAATAAATTGAAATGGATCTGACAAGATCTGTAAAATTAGAATGTCAGAAAAAAAGAGAGAACACAAAGAAAATAAAACCACAAAGAAACTTGTTTTATTAAAACAAAGAATAATTGTAGAAGCTACATTGTGGCAGACAATATGTCCTTTTACAAACTGAGGCTTGTTATTTATAGCCTTTTTTGAGTTACAATACCATGTTTAGATACCATAGGCCAATACCATGGGTAGATACTACTTACAATACCATGGGTAAATTCCATGTGTGGATGAATACCATGGGTGGATACATACCATGGGTCGATGCCATTTACAATACCATGGGTAAATTCCATGGGTGGATGGATAACATGGGTAGATGAATACCATGGGTTGATGCCATTTTCCATTTGGATCAAGAGTAGTGGATGCCACTGTTTATCGACAGTTGGTGGGTTCGCTCATGTATTTAGTCAATACAAGACCGTACATATGCTATGCGGTGAACCAACTTTCACAAGTGATGGTTAAGCCTACCAAGCTCTTTTGGAAGGCATGCATGCATGTCCTAAGATATCTCAGGGGCACATCTGAGTATGGTTTATGGTACAGATAGACGGATGAGGTGAAGTTGCATGGCTTCATGGATGCAGATTGGGCAGGAAGCCCAATAGACAGAAAGAGCACATCAGGAGGGATTTTCAGTATCGGATCTACAACAGTTTCTTGGTACAGTAGGAAACAAAGATCCGTGGCACTCAGTTCAGCGGAAGCAGAATACATGGCAGCAATTTTAGCTGCATGTGAGGCTATCTGGATGAGGAAGATTCTGGTTGGTTTGTTCGGTTCACATTTAGATCCCACGGTGATTCATTGTGATAATTAGAGTTGCATTAAACTATCGGTTAATCCTGTGTTTCATGATATATGTAAACATATTGATATCCGGTATCATCATATCAGAGATTGTGTGCAGCGGAAGATCATGTTGCTTCAGTACATTCCTACGGAGGATCATGATCCAGATATTCTGACGAAGACACTCACCAGGAGCAAATTCGAATACCATAGAGGCAGGATCGGCGTGAAGGATAATCCCTATCTTGTTGAGAGGGAGTGTTGAGATTCAAAAAGATGATGAGCTTAGTGAAAAGATTCGCCTTTACTAAGTGGGCCCACAGGCTATTTTTGGCGCAAGTCTATTTATAGATCGTCAATCTAAAAATAGATGCATGTCGATTATTATTAGCTCTTGACAATAATCAGAATCTAAACAACAACTTATTCTCTTGGATCACTTCAGTTCAGTGCACAGATGTGGCACAACAGCTGACAGAAGGAATTACACTATTCCTGAGGGTTTACTGGAGCTAATGCATGGAGGACTCAGTTAGAACTCAAGTGGCAGTGTTATGACAGAGTTGGAAGAAGTAGTTATGGAGTTGTATTCAGTTTAACTCAGTTGGACTCAATTAAGCTAGTTGTATCTAGTCTAACTGATTGATACACTAGTGAGAGTGGAGTGAATTAATTAGTTAATTAATTCACAAATAATAACTCATTAATCAACTAAACAATACATCAGTTAACTACAGTGCATGGCAGTTTCAGTGGAGACCAGTGGAGAGATAGGTGAAAGGGCAAGATAGACTATCTGTTGTGACTATTAGTGATGTATTGATTGCATCAAACACACAGTGGAGATACCAATGAGGATTGCACAGTCAATCCAAGAGTAATTCGAATTCATTTAGAGTTATTCTTCATTAAAGATTATGCAGTGGAGGCAGGCTAGCAGGTGGCAAATATCGGTGCATGGATTTCCAAGATTGGGCTTGATTAGTGTATGACAATTGTACTGTACTGAGAGCTTGTGATAAGCTTTGTATGTTTGTATGAGATTGTCATATGATATCCATGTTACATAATATATAGTTGGGGTTTTCAGCTTCAGGCTTTCCCGGTTAAAAATTGTGTTATGTGCGATTGAATATTTTTTTGTTTATGATTCACATGTGTGTGCAATTAATTTCTTCCGCAAAAGATTAACAAGTGGAATAGATTCAATATATTGCATAAAGTTAAATAGTGTGAGATCAGGTGGATCTTGGACATATGCATACTTAGTGCATATAATTTCTACATGAAAATCAAGGTCCTTGTAGTCAAGACACAAGACTAAGAGTACCTTATGAGATACAAAGCTTAACAAAAAGCTTCCCCTTTAAGTTCAAATGGTGCCATACCACTTTCCCTTCAAGAATATGGTGAATACAATGGGAAAACGTTGGTTATGACCACGAAGAACCCTGTCATCTCTAGCGTCAACCTCTGTAGTGAGATTAATGACACTTGGGATCAAGGAATATGCCCTGATTTGTACTCCCCCAGTAGATACTCATGAGTGAATCAATTCAGAATTCACCCCCATGGCATCGTGATCTTCAAGGAAAGGTATGTAATATCCCAAATCTAGAACTCTGTAATGAATAAGCTAGATAACGGTCTTGTTATGATGAATAAGCTTAAAATATGCATAAGAAATATATAGAAATCATTTTTAGCTACAGCAGCAACTGGTACTACGTTCCATGATCCGGAAAGTGGGGAAAAATGGTGTTTTATGCCCTAAAAAGGTTGTTTTCAGAAATGAGCGTGAAAATAAGCAGGGTAAATGGCTAGATATGATAGCTTAGGTCATGAGGGACCTATGCTCCAAATTTCAGTTCAAAATAATGCTTCTAGCTATATTAAACAACTCCTCCTTTCCCGATTAGGCTAGAAAACACTAATTTCCCATTACTTTACTAAACATAAACTTTTGAATACAGTGAGAGCGTAATTACCATGAGGATTTATATATAAAATGATAAAATAAGACTAATATGAAACTTATATTGATAAAAAAAATATAGAAATTGAGATTTACAAGCTTATACAGTAAAACAAGACACCCGACGAGGGTTTCTAGCAAAATGCATGAATAACAAGTAGCACTGTAGAAATAATGCAGTGACTGCATCTCTGTATTATACATGGCTGAATATGACATGAAATAGCTGAATAATACTGAAATATGGCCAAAGGCCTCTCTAAAAAACTCCCTAAGGGGAATGAGCACCTCCTCCTCAAAGACTAGCACAATATCAAAGGATGCAACACTGCTGCTACTGCCTCTGCATCAAGGACATAGTTTTCTGAAAGAGACTGTGCTGTGGCTGAGTATGGATGAATGGCCCCAAACCAAGTTCTGAAATGAAGCTCAAATCACTCCCCTGTGATCCCTTAAGCACGCTGATCTCAAGAGAGGATGTAATTCCCGCACTGGAATTCCTTGCACTAAGCAGTGCAGCAACTCTAGCTAAATAGCTGAAGTATGCAATTGGTCTCTAGACCAAAATATCTGAATAAATGAATGAATTCCATTTGATGCTATACCTTCCTTTTATCTTTGGTGAGCCTCCTCACCCCAGACCCCACACAATGTTGAGGTGACTTCTTCATGAAGCTTCATCTTTCAAAACTGCGCTGCCCTAGCTTGCTTCCCTCCTCTTGTGGCTGCGTTGTTGACTTGGTCAACTAATCCACCTCCAATGCCTCTTTTCACACTAGAGATATTCAATCTAGTTTACATATGTGTCTTAGGCTGATCCTTGTTCACATTGAGCTAGTTTACTTGAGTATTTCTTCCTCCTCAAGAATGGTTGTTGACTTAGTCAAACTTGACTATGTCTCCATCTAAAATATCCTTGTTCACACTTGGAAGTGTAAAACCATCTCCTAAGGTGATCTCTTCCGTTAATAAGGTGGAATTTATTCATATTTTATTGTTCATGGGCCTCCTTACCCATTTATTCCTCTCCTAGGTGAAAGTAGCAAAATCCAATATTCCAATTTGCTTATGTGCAAATTTTGGAATATTACAAGGTATCCCAACATATTCCATCCTAAGTCACGGAAAGAGTGCTAGCAAGTGAAATCAGGGATGTTGCCCCACCCCTCCCATGAAGTTCCATCTATTTGTACAAAACCATCACCCATGTGTGAGTCATTCAACTAAGAAATTAACCTATGCCTATTGCCACTAACATGTCATTAGAATTCACAATAAAATTTTAAATTTAAATTCAATTTTTTTATAGACAATAGTATGCAATTCAAATCAAACCAGAGGTCACTAGCTCATCACATGGAAGTGCATATGGGTAGTCTCCTACCACACTCAATAATCATCAATAATGTTTGTACATAATATTAATCACCAATATAATTGTGTATGTTAAATCATCACCATCATAATCATCAACATCACCATTAACTGTGAGCAAGAACTAATGTAAACATACAACATAATGAATCCATCACATGATTAGACATAGTCATAAAATATGTATATCATAACCAATATCATCATAACATCAAACTAGAAAATAATTATTATCACATCCAGTAATAATAAGAGTAAAATATTTGGATCCTTGACCGAAGGTCCTCAAAGAATAATGTATGAGCCTTAAGGCTATATCAAGGCTAATGACATATTAGGGTCAATCAACCAGAAAAAAATTCCATGATGACTCATTTGAAGCACTAAGAGCCTAGGTTTGTATACACTAATACCAAATGTTATGATCTAATTACATGAAAAATTAAAAGTATGCGTAATGTACACCAATGCGAGCATGGATCACAACTCCAATATAAATAATAATATGAGAAACTTCTCCAAATACACCAAGTGCCTTCATACATATATTCACACATGGAAGATGTGATTTCTATATACATAGATTCACACATGGAAGATGTGATTTCTATATACATAGATTCACACATGGAAGATGTGTCCCCTTAGTTATTAGATCAATCATATTATATATTTACATATTACATGTGCATTTAAACCCATATGTGCTTCCTTTGGGGTCATATCAGAAAATACATGGACTTCAATTGCACATTGAGACTTTGTTTTCTAATTGAATTTATACAATGACTTCAGATTCATTACAACCTTGCAGATGGTATGGACATAAACTATGTCATATGGCCTTGTTCTATGTCTAAAGCTCTCTAACGACTTAGATTCACTCCAACATTAAAAAATATCATGCTCATTATCGTATTTTTACTTATACATACATGATTTATACTACAACTTTAAGGAGTTTTCCATCACCACTAAGCCAAACTAGTGACTTTAGCTAAAATTAATGCATAAATGTTAACCAGGGGAATCTCAAGTTATTGGCATGGTTATGAATATTTTTAGATGGCCTCATAGAGAATAAGAGGGACATATCTCTATTTATTGATCTTTAATATCCCAATTATGAGTTAGCTTGGCTTAAATGCACCATATCATGAATTTCTTATTTTATTGACATCATTATATTGATCATGAGCAAGAATCATATAAATTTTTAGAGGGAATATCAATTCATTTGTAACACCCTTCTTAGTGTTATCCTTATAATAATACTTTTGCATAATTGTTAATTACTTGCTTTTACATATAACCAATTTATAACATTAATACACACATACACCAATAATACATTAAAGATACCAACCCTTGTTATTATTTAATAACTAGTATAACTTATTATATTTGAGCGATTATAATATTATAATTCCATACTAACCAACAAAACCATATAAATTACATAGATGTTATTGTTAGCAATTTGAATGATTCTTATGATTTTTGTCCTTGATGGCAACTCACGTGCAAAAGCTGAAGTATATGGCTTCTAGAGAAGCACAGTTGTTTAGCAGAAGGCCTAGCAGAAGATTGTTATGGTTTAGCAAAAGATCCAGCAGAAGGTGGTTAATATTCATATTTAAAGTTCTATGTGTGAGTTCGTGCAAGCCAAGTCACGTACACATGCGGAAAAGAACAAGAAAAGTAGCGTATGCCTTTTGCGCTCTAAAATTATGATACCAGGGGTCATTACCATGGTTTTAGCCCACACTATTGAGCGTTGTCTCATCTATTTGATTCCGTCCATGAATACCATCGACACTTGTGTAATATTCCCAATTTTCCACAAGATAATTGGAATATTAGAGTTCTTAATTTTCTTAATTAATTAAGTAAATAAAGGGTGGAGGGACCCATAATCCTAAAAGATGAATAAGATCTACTTTTTGATGTGTGAATGTGGATCAATTAGACATAGATCTACATAATGTAATAGTGGAGTAGCTACTAATGTGAAAAGGAGTGGAGATCATGTCTTATTAATGATATAGATCATGGAGGTTGAAGTAGTCAACTGAGATCATGGAGGGAATCTAATGTAAGATCATAGAGAATTCATGATGAAATGATGAAGAAAGTAGTTCATTTAATGCACACATGATGGAGAGGGTGCACATTGCATGTAGACATGATGGAGGACTTGGAGAGACAACACAATCAAACATGGAGGCTTATGTCCACATGCTCAACACAGTTAAGAGGTGGGCTAGGGCTTGGGAAGGCTCACTTTGTATATAAGGAAGATGAAGGCAGAATAGAAGGAAGGCTTTGAATTATTATTTTGTGATCTGTTTAGATATGGAGTTGTCTTTTGAAATTCCATGCATGCTTAAGTTTTTTAGCTAAGTCTGCAGTGCTATTCAGCACAGGGTGTTCCCAAGCGGGAATCCCACCCTTACTCATGGGGGACTTTGAGTGCCTACTCTGGGAAGGTATTCCGAGCTGATATTCATCATCAGGCATTGGTTCCATAGTGTTCCTACTCTCTGTAGAACGTATACCTTCAATAATTACACATTTCTGAATATTAGTTTGGGAGGAGGAGGTTGTCTTCAGTATTTCAACTAGAGAACTGGTGAGGGATTTTTCCTGTCACCTTGAGCTTCAAGATCAGCATTACTAGAGCTTCATTTTAGATCTGGCATTAGGCCAAGCATTATTCACCTCCTATCGGCAACAGTCCAATCAATGATTGCGTAGTCCATCATTGTAGATCTAGAGGAGGAAGGAAGTTTCTAGCATTTCAGCTAGGAATCCTGTGAGGGATCATCCCCTCACCTTGCCATCACTATTTCCATCAGCCTGGAGCTTATTGCAGCATATTTCAGTAGAAATTGAGTCTCTCCCTCTTGTACAACATAGTTCCTTTAGCAGTTTCATATTCGGTTGTTGCATTTTTAGGAGGAAGAAGAGACAAGATCTCAAGCTTCTAGCTTGGAGATCTGAAGGAGGGATCAACCCTCAAAGCTTAGATCTGTTTGTATAACATATTTCAGCCATATTTTCATCAGATCTATCTTCATATCTGCATAACTTAGCACTCAAGGGATCAAACCCTAGGAGATATATTTTCCAATCTCATAGATTTGGAATTTCCTTTCTGGGTTATCTTGGGTTTCCATCATGGTGCCCATATGTTGAATATTGGCATCATCAGAGCTCCTGAGCTCCATAGATGTGAATTTCCCTTTCATTTAGCAGTCACATGTTCATCATCTAATGAATTTACAATGCAATATTGCTTCCTGCAACTCTCCAGTTACACAATACTTGTTGTAGCATGCTTGCAGGGTTATTTGAGGCCATCTCTTTGGCTAGAGTACCTCTATTTGTACACTGTTGTAAATGTAATCCATTTCCTATGAATAAAATGTCTCAGCTATTCTGTCTATATCTATGTTGATCATAATATTACATGTACATTTTTTGTGTTTCAAATATTGTGTTTATGTATCAATGCATTATTCCATTTTGGGATATTACAGTGGTATCAAAGCATGATCTTTGGCTCAACTTACGGATATTATTGAAAACATATGAAAATCATATAGTAGAGATCTACTATAATGGAGGGATTAAGTTTTGTTGCATATTTATTGAGAAATATGAAGGCTATCTCCAAGGAGATCAATGAAATGAAGAAAGAAAGGCAAAGAGAAACCTCAAGAAGGTTTCAGGATGAAGAAGGTCCCATAACTTCTTATTAGCAACAAAGAAGACCGGACAATCATATATTTCCTCATAGATCTACTATGCCCACTTTCTTTGAAGAAGGTTAATGGTATAGAAATGAAGGAAGAAGAGAACCTGAGACTCATGAGACTCTCAGTCTATATCTATAAGAGTACAAGTCACAATCTAGAGCATTCAAGGAGAATCTAACTCTCCAAAAATAATTCAAACTCAAAGAAGAAAGAAGATCCTACAACAACAATAGAAGGAAGAGGCACAATATATTCTATTTGCCTACATTTGATGGATCTTTCTCAAGCACTATTAAGGCTTGGAGGAAAGAGTTAGATGCATTTTTCAGACTACATCCTGTAGTTGAAAAAGAGGTTGTCCAGATTGCAGCACTTCATCTTCATGGTGAAGCCAATGATTGGTGGTTGGGTCACATGGAGCATGCAAAGGTGACTAAATATTCAGATTTCTTTCACAAGTTGAGGAAGTAATTTGATATGAAAAAGATAGAGATATGTCACAAAGATACATTTCCTGAGAAGTCAAAGGAGGATGTCATTCTTGTCACTCTGGACAAAGAGTCACTACATTCACCACCAGCAACAGAAGTAGTTGTATCCGGAGGAGAGACACTTGCATATTTGCAAGATAGGCTTAAGCACTTGACACATAGAGTCCCATGCATGATTCAGGAGATGCATGAGGAAAAGGAGTTTGATTTGAGTGCTGGTACATTGATAGAAGAGTAGCCATCACTCTTACCAGCAGTTGGAGAAACCATTGTCCCTGCTGGAGGAACTCTTGTGGTCTTGCAAGAGGTTCCCACACATCATTTTATCCAAGGTATGAAACCAATTTCATCTCATATTGTTTTAGTACCTCTTATTGAAACTTATGACAACAAGCCATCAGGGCTATTACATGACCAAGGGTTAGAACAACATACTGATTTGGAGCAGCATCATATCACTGCACAGAGGAACCTTGATCTAATCAAAGAAGAGATGAAGAACCATCCTAGTTTTTGATTGATGAACTACATTCAACCCTTTGAGTTGAAATGTGGAATTTCAGAAGATGGGATGAGTAAGGTCCTATGTAATATGGTTGGCTATGAGTTCAATATTGTGGCTTTCTTTGAGACAACACATGTATCACCTTGCAGATCTACAGTGTTGTTAATGAGAAATAGTGAGAAGAAGAGGACCCACTTCTTATGGGAGAAATCAAATGGTAGCTTCATTCATGAAGCAATGGAGGAGAAGAAGATAGATTGTAGACATCTTGAGATGGTAAATATTTTCCCCTTTCAAGGTGACTCTTTCTCAATGAGCATCTCACATCTCAAAGAGAAAATTCTACCTGCAGCAGATCCAGAGCCTTATTGGTTTTGGAGGGCCATTGATGAGAATAATATCTCATGGAGAGGTCTCATTGAAGGTGCACTTCAACATATCATGGAGTGCAAATTTCTTCATCAGTTTGAGGAGGATGGTATTCTACTATGGGAGGATACCATTTTTATGCAAAACATCATTCATCATCCACATTGGGATGAGTGGGTGAGGATGATAAACAAGGGGTTGCATGACCACTTGCAGATATATGACATGGGAAAACAAGAAGCTTGGTTACGTTGGTTTCTCTTGGGTGATTTTGGTTACTACCCAAAAGCTCCTATTTATTTGATCCATGCTTTGAATAACACTCATGTAATGAAGAAGGAGGTATGGCTGCACTGGATGCTCTTGGGTGAGTATGGTTACCACCCAATAACTCATATTTCTTTGACTCATGCCTTGTGTATAAATGACAGTATGCAACAAAGGAAGGCATGTTCACTTTGGTTGTCCTTGAGAGAATTTGGCCATCACATGACATCTCCTATGTCTATGTGTTTTGTATTGTATAAAACTTGGCATGGTACTCTCATGATGTGTAATGATGGTATTTTATTTTATTGGGATGATGTGGCATTCCACATGTCTATCAATATGTTTTTACTCCATGATGCACATGAGAAGGTGAAGAGGAAGAAATATCTCTTGTTTCTTGGGTTGATTTTGGGGGAGTTTGGCTTGACCATCTTGCATGATGAAGGTGGAGGATGGAAACAAGGGGCCTTACTCAAGTGGCTAATATTGGGATAATATGGTTTGACACTTTTGTCAACCCCTATGTTTCTATTTATTCTTTTTCATAATGTTGGAATGATGCTTGGATCCAACAAGGCCAAAAATGAGGGCATGCCAATGCTCAATATACTTTATGAAGCATGGGATGAAGGAATACTTTAGGAGATGGGACTTTTCCTTTATGGGAAGAACCACTTTATTTTATGTATCTCATGTATTGATGATGATGTTGGGAAGCTTATGGTTTTCACTTGGTACTTCTTAGAGAATGAAGGACATCTAACTACACAGTTGGAGGTCATTCTATGCATTCTTGAGAGACAACTTTGGAACCAAACATGCATAACACATTGCAGCAGATGGAGGAGGCCTTCCTTATGTGGATGCCATTTGGATGGGATAGATGGATTTTGCATCTATTTGAAGTTTCTTGAGGAAAAGCAACATTTTTCTAGGGAGGACTGTAATATTCCCAATTTTCCACAGGATAATTGGAATATTAGAGTTCTTAATTTTCTTAATTAAGTAAATAAAAGGGTGGAGGGACCCATAATCCTGAAACATGAATAAGATCCACTTTCTGATGTGTGAATGTGGATTAATTAGACAAAGATCTACATAATGGAGTAGTGGAGCAACTACTAATATGAAAAGGAGTGGAGGTCATGTCTCATTAATGAGATAGATCATGGAGGTTGAAGCATTCAACTGAGATCATGGAGGGAATATAATGTAAGATCATAGATAATTCATGATGAAGTGATGGATAAAGTAGTGCATTTAATTCACACATGATGGAGAGGGTGCACATTGCATGTAGACATGATGGAGGACTTGGAGAGACAGCGCAGTCAAACATGGAGGCTCATGTCCACATGCATAACGCAGTTTAGAGGTGGGTCAGGGCTTGGGAAGGATCACTTTGTATATAAGGAAGATGAAGGCATAATAGGAGGAAGGCTTTGGATTATTATTTTTTGATCTATTTAGATCTAGAGCTGTCTTTTGACATTCCATGCATGCTTAAGCTATTTAGTTGAGTCTGTAGTGTTGTTTAGCATAGGGTGTTCCCGAGCGGGAATCCCACCCTTATCTGCAAGGGAATTTGAGTGCATACTCTAGGAAGGTATTCTAAGCTGCTATTCATCATCATGCATTGGTTCTATAGTGTTCCTACTCTCTACAAAACATATAACTTTAGTAATTATGCATTTCTGAAGATCAGTTTGGGAGGAGGAGGTTTTCTTCAGTATTTCAGTAGGAGAACCGATGAGGTATTTTTCCTATCACATTGAGCTTCAAGGTCAAAATTCCCGGAGCTTCATTTTAGATCTGGCATCAGGCCAAACATTATTCAACTCCTATCAGCAACAGTCCCATCAAGGATTGTGCAATCCATCATTGTAGATCTAGAGGAGGAAGGAAGTTTCTAGCATTTCAACTAGGAATCCTGTGAGGGATCATTCCCTCACCTTTCCATCACTGTTTCCATCACCATGGAGCTTATTGCAACATATTTCACCAGGAATTTAGTCTCTCCCTCTTGTACAATGAAATTCCTTCAGAAGATGCATATCAGTTGCTGCATTTTGAGGAGGAGGGAGAAGAGACAAGATCTCAAGCTTCTAGCTTGGAGATCTAAAGGAGGGATCAGCCCTCAAAGCTTAGATATGTTTTTATAACATATTGCAGCCATATTTGGATCAGATCTAGCTTCAGATCTGCATAACCCAACAATAAAGGGATCAAACCCTAGGAGATTTATTTTCCAATCTCATAGATCTGGAATTTCCTTTCTGGGTTATCCTGGGTTTCCATCATAGTGCCCAGATCTTGAATATTTGCATCATCAGAGCTCCTGAGCTCCATAGATCTGAATTTCCCTTTCAGCCAACAATCACATGTTCATCATTTGTTGAAGAGACAATGCAATATTTCTTCCTGCAGCTCTCCAGTTACACAATGCTTGTTGTAGCATGCTTGTAGGGTCATTCTAGGCCATCTCTTTGGATAGAGTACCTCTATTTTTAAACCGTTGTAACTGTAATCCATCTCCTATGAATAAAATGGCTCAACTATTATATCTATATATGTGTTGATCATAATAGTACATGTACATTTTCTTTGTTTCAAATATTGTGTTTGTGTATCAATGCATTATTCCATTTTGGGATATTACAACTTGTGTGGTTTTGGCTCATGGTATTGGGAAAGGCTAAAACTATATAAAGAGAAGAAAATAATGTGAAAAGGTGTACAAGTGTATGGGTTTTTTAAATACTTCTCTTTGAAGTATATTTGCATGGAATGGGTTACTGTTTATTGGTAGATCTGAAATTATGACGCACCTATGAATACAATGATGGATCAGGTTCTCTAGACCTAAAATGACTATGTAGTTGCTTGATTTATTGGTGTGATGTTTAGATTTGTGACCTGACACATGATTGTTGAATTTTGAAGGGTAAAATTTGGGTAAGTCTATTGATCTAAAACTTTCTGCAGTCTTGAATATTTACGGATCTATATGTAGGTTTGTCACAGTAAAAGTGCATATGCACACAGGTTTGTTTCAGCAAAAGCGTGTATGGAAGTCAGGGTTTTCTGAAGCTGGATGAAGATGTTATCTATTTATTACTGCTATATTTATATTGTCTGTCAATGAAGTCTTCATGTAGATCTGGGTTGTTTGAATACTGTTTATATGCTGCTATATGATCAATCAGTGATTAAATATGATTTATGATGGTGACTGAATAAGGTTTCTGCAAATATGAAAAGATGTATGACTTAAAGCCTCATATCTATTTTTGAGTCTGATCAAATTCTGGAAATTCAATATTCACAGATATATATGTATGTTGGTGTGCAGGAACATGCGTATACATGCAGGTTACAGTAAAGTGAAGTATCATATGCATTTAATGTGATAAATGATCAAGGTTAAAATTTATTCCTTTTTTTGATTTAGAAGTCTGGGTTTATTACTATGTTTTGGTTACAGTGATCTCATTGTTCTGTTTAAAGTTTGTTTTATGGCTATTGGTGTTGATATAAATATTGATTTGTGTTGAAGCTGTTGGATCCAGTGTGAAAATTTATGAAAAGTGGTCTGTAGTGGGTCTGAGGGTGGAGCCTTCAGTATGGAAGTAGAAGCTTCCTGCCAGTAGAAGTTGGTGTTCTATTCAGGGGGTTGTAGCTCCCTTATAGTAGTAGTTGGTAAATAAGATCAGGGGGTTGGAGCTCCCTTCTAGTAGCAGCTGGAAAATGAGAGAAGGTTGCATCGTTCTACAGGTATATTCGTGCATACTAATATGAGTTTGCATCAGTACAACATTGTAATCAGTTTTTTATATAATAAATATGGAAGACAAAGACAACACCAATGGTGGTTTTCTCCTGAATTGGGTTTCCACCTTAAATCTTGGTGTTCATGTGTGATGCTCTTGTGTGATGATTTATTCTGTTATTACTACACATGTTCACCGCTTAACTATCTGATGCATAACTGATAAACTGGGCTAAAGAATGTTTATGAATATTTATCTGAACAATAAATTTATTTGGGTATACACAAGTTTCTATTAGGATATCCACGTACATACGCTAGTTGGGGTAATCAAAGTCACGTATAGAAATCTGTAATAGAAAAATAAAATATTTTGATTCTTGTAAATACTGATTCACCCACCCCGCCCCGCCTCCCCTCCCCCGCCATCTCAATATTTTTCCCAACATGTA
The DNA here is from genome assembly GCA_034641835.2 of Pinus albicaulis. Lineage (NCBI taxonomy): Eukaryota > Viridiplantae > Streptophyta > Pinopsida > Pinales > Pinaceae > Pinus > Pinus albicaulis. Next base: position 248,560,671 of record CM076571.1, read on the forward strand.
TATGAAGATAGGCATAAAAAACTTGGAAATAAATCTTACAATAGTATATTGGTAGATTTGGTTTGTTGGTTGTTGGAGTTTGTCGAGAGTTTTTCTTAATAATAATATCCTAGTTTGGAATCCACTGGATCTCACAAACACTATATATGTGGGATATATCTTGGTTTGAATCTGTAATATGAAAATTGTTTTGAGTGTAACTTGTGGAATATGTTTACTCCTCAAATTTATTTGTTTGTATCAGAGCCCATCTAAGCCTAAATCCTTTAAGGGAGGGCTCATGAAGATGGAATAGGTTTGTGAATTGATCCTATGTACACATATTAGTATAGGTGTGTGAGATTATATTAATTTAGAGTGTGAGATTTGTGTGTATCTGCCTATTTTTTATGGTGTAGATATGGAGTCCAAATATGTTCTTTGTGGAGGTTTCTGATGACCCTCGAGATATGAAATATGACATGTCTCTCATGAGAGCAAGGGATTTATTGATAAATTTTTGTTTACAATATTGTGGGATTCGACCTCGTGCTCCATTCCATGTAGCCCACCTTTCAATAACAACCATAGAAGGTCATGCTAAAAAATGCAGGGGCATGGCACGATGGAATTTCAAGATTATGACCTTGGGCTCTTTTTACATTTCCTTGAATTGACCAAGAATTCAGGTTGAGATGTTTTATCTGTTGCATAAATTGGATCGTGCTACCACGTCTTCTCTGTAAATCATGTGATCATAAACTTCAAGTTGTGCTAGTAATTGTGTTTTACGAATCCTAACAGTCAACTTGTCATTTCCATCAATGGTCTACCATGATGGCTACAATATTGAGAAGGTTTTCCAAATCTACACCATTGAAACCAAGTTCTTGTCATATCCAAATCTTTCCAGTCTGTTGGTGGGAGGAGAAACCAGGAGCCCCGAAGTGAGCATTGTCTTGTGTCTGTGAAGGCAACAATACTTGGAGGAACTTCCGCTTTGTACGATAATGATGTGATTATGAATCCCTGCCAGCTTCAAGATTTGTCATTGAGGCCATGTCTACCATGAATATATCTGAGGATCATCTTAGATCTGACTTATTGCAATGTGTTTTTTGTTTGGAGAAGTTTGAACTAGGAGGCGAGGCACGCTAGATTTCATGTAAGCACATGTTCCATTATGATTGCATTTATCCATGGTTGAAGTTGCATAGCTCATGCCTAGCTAACATATGCCTATTGATGATGAGGATAAATGAAAACCAGAGGAGGCAAAATCATAAGAGGAGAAAAAATGGGATGGGTATGACAAAAAAAAAATGCGAGATTTTGAGGGTGGATAGAATGGCTCGGCTGGAAGTGAGAGGAGAATATTTTTTTTGGTAATTCCCTAGCCACTTATTAGCTCCATGTTTCTGTCATGGTAAACTTGTCAGGTGTAAGAGTGACATCTATTTCCCTCGTGGAGCTATGGGATACATTTATGCTTTATGTGCCGGTGGTAGATAATGATACGGTGGTGCTTCTAATGGCCCATGGAGGAGTGTAGGGCTTGATTTTCTCTTATATATCTATGTGGATTTAATATTTTAGTGATTTTTTGTAGTTGTTTGATTATCTATATTTTTGTTTTGTAAAAATTGTAGAATCGATTATTAAACATTGTGGAATAATTCATATTTTTGGTTCTTGGTGCTTAGAAACCCTTGAACACATCATTACTTTGATTGTGTTTACATATTGTTACGGTTTGTTGTCCATGGTGCTTAGAAACCATTGAAGAACAACTACAAGTTATGGTATTAGATATTTGTGTCTTAGTAAGGTCAAGTTGTTTGATCAACTTTTGAACCCATTTAGCATCTAGACCACCATCCTAGCAACTGATGGATAACCAAAATCAAAATATCTGCGAGATGGTGGAAGGTACATAGAGTGGTTCATTACTTGAAATTTTTTGTTGCGGAGGCCCTGATGAGCCGAGCATGCCAATACTATTGATATTACAAGTTTTTCAACAATGGTTAGAGTCAATTTTACCTTAAATGAGCCATGTGGAAAGCTCGAATATTGTGGTTGAGAAAGAGTGCGACCTGTGAGATTTCATAATGGGTAGAAGTGCTAGTGAAGACCCTATCAGATGTGACTTATATTTGTGATTTTTGTATAAATATTTATAATATTAATATTTTTAATGTAAGCGTTAAGGGAGGGATTTGGAATTAACACTTACAATAGTATATTGGTAGATTTGGTTTGTTGGTTGTTGGAGTTGGTTGTGAGATATTCCCAACAATAATATCCTAGTTTTGAATCTGTTGAATCTCATGAGCACTATATATGTGAGATGTATCTTGATTTGAATGTGTAATATACAAATTGTTTTGTGTGTAACCTTTACACTATGTTTACTCATCAAATTTATTTTTCAAAACACTTACTTTATGATACATCTCAAGTTACTAAAATTAAGAGAAATCATAAAAACTAACTAAATAATAAAATTATTATTATTAATATTAATTAAAAAAAGAATTAACATATAACATCATCATCATGATTATTTTTTTTTTCGGTCAAGAACTAGTATTATATTATCATCGTAAAAACAAAATTTACAAGAGGAGCCACCATGGCTCGTTTACATTCAGTCACCCTCAATGACAAATGGTGCCCATGGATTCAGGGTGCTAGCCAAGGCATTCGAAGCTCTTGGTTATTAGCCAAAAAATTACAAAAACAAGAAATAAAATAGATCAATCCTCAAGGAGAAGGATGCAGTGGACTTGGTGGAGGAGCCACGAAGAAACGGTCTTGGTGGTGTAGATGGTAGCTGATGTGATCCATTTAAGACTCTAGGGATCAGAGGTGGTCTTGAGAGTGCCTCAGGATGCAGTACAGTCTCTCCAGGGCCTCAATAGTCTCTGTCTATAGGCTTTGAACAGTGCAAATGTAGGCCTCGAGTTCTTTCCAGTCATCGTACCTCTGCTCATGCAGGGTGTCCAAGTTGAGTTGAATCTGGCATAGCTGGGTAGAGATGACATCAAGGGTGATGGTCACCTCAATGTCGCTTGGGGATTTAGCTGGGGAGACAGCCATGGTCGCTACTGAATGCGGGCTCTCCGTTGACTTTGAATGGGAACTGGGGTGTTCAGGCGCTGCTCTGGGATCCATTGCTCGACCGAAACCACCACGATGAGCCTGTCCACGTTCTCATGTCATGCAGACTGCCCGCTTTGCCTCACTGCTAGATGCTCAAATTTTCCAATTTGTATCCAATTTATCTGGCCGGGACTCCCAAGTTCTATCGCCTAACCCTTGGCTAAGGTCGGCTCGGGCCGCGACCTGCACCTCACGGGTACCGTAGACGAGATACACACAGTCACCCCCGCTCTTTCTGCTATCTCCTAGGGAGGTGTAGAGGGGCCACCTCCCACAAATTAACACTGTTGGAATGCATGATTTCCCCGCTAGTCTGAGGCAGAACCACCCAAGAGCTGCGATGTTGATCTGCCAGCCACGGAATTGGAGCCAACACCTAGGCGGCGAGCCTAAGTCACCCTGTCAAGAACACATTCATCATTCAAAATTCCTTACCTCCTTCCTTGTCTTCCTCATGATGCACTATGCGTGTGCTAAAGACAATACTGGGATACCTTCCTATTTTCCATCGATCGCCTCTACATCCAGACGGGTCTGTTCCTCTGCGCTGTCCAAGCAAGCGGAGCTCAAGCCAAGGCTTGAGAGCCAGCAAGTGATTGTCAACACAGGCCTCTGCTCCCACCTTCACCATCACCCATAGAAAATAAATGAGCCAGGGGATGTCCTTCATTCCTCTTATCATGACCACCCTGTCAAACATTTGCTTGCCCCGAGGCTCATAACCCCTCGCTCGTGCGAGCATGGTGAGTTGGTCAGCGCGTGGTTTGGTGTTGGGCGGGCCTTAACTTCCCCCCACCCACTTGTCCAAGTGATTGGAAACCCCCAGTGGGGATGTGAAGGTATTCCTCCATGAAGTTTGTGATGTCTCGGCTTTCTCCAGGGTCCAAATCCTCTTTAGTGAGGATGTCGTTCCAACTACCACAAAATTTGTGAGATGGCTTGTTAGTGCCTTTGTTAGCCAACCAATCACCCACATTATTCCATGCATGGAGCACATGGCTCATAGTGGCATAGTCCATTTGGCTGATGAGTCTGCTGATGTGGGAGAGTTGTGCATCTAGCCACCAGCTCTTGGTGATGCGTTGTGGGTCTGTGTCGTTAATTATTTTTTGGGTCATGTCTAGAATCAACTGAGTCCCCGACTATAAGGATATGATTGTACCCAAGGTTTCATGCTAGAGTCTGGCCTACTTCCAAGATGCTTAGCTCTGCTACATTGTTGGTTGTCTTCCCAAGGGGCCCAACGAAAACAGCCTATGTTTCTCCTTTATCATCATGGAGGAGACCTCCATATCCTGCCTACCCAGGGTTGCGCTTGGAGGGCGGAAGGAGAGTGCAAATGGGGGGGGGGGAGGGGAAGATTGGTGATTAAGGGGTGGGTTGGGGTGGACCAGGTTGAGGGAGAGGTTCAGAAGACGAAGAATAGTTGATTTGGGGGAAGGAGCCTCCCAGTCCACGGGGTCCCAAGGTTCAACAAGAATAGATTCTTGGAGGTTGGAAAGGGTCAGGGACCAGATTAGCGGGGCAGAAGGAGCATGGTTATCAAATATCACACACTTACGTCCCTTCCAAGTGTTCCAAATTATGAGATCAGATAGAAGCCACCATGCTCTAGAGACCATTATGTTGGAGAATCTGTGAATAGACTAGTCTTCAAGCAGGGATATGGTGCTTTCGAGGGCAATATCTAAGGGGCCAAAAACATTGAATGCTTGTAACCATACCTGTTGAGTTAGAGGGTAGTGCATGAAGATGTGGGGCTAGGTTTCTTTAGCCTGCCTGCAGAGGAAGCACCCGGAAGGCCCAATAAATACCATTTTGAGGAGACGGTCCCATGTTAAGACCCGTTTGTGCACCACCAGCCAGAGGAAGTGTGCCCCCTTTGGCCAGAGATGGCCATTCCAGATTCTCTTCCAAACCTAAGTATTGGGATTAACCTACACCTTCGCACAAATGAGATAGGCCTACTTGACTAAAAATACCCCAGAGGTCGAGAGGCCCTATTGAAGATTATCCTGGCTCTGAGATGCATGGATTTTTTTTTGGGCGAGGTATTGGGCTAGCCGCTCATACTCTTGCCAAGGTAAGTCAATGGTCCAGTATGCTACAGTTTTCCATTGTCTCCAACGATACACATCCAGTTGATGTCACCAATAGTCTCTGATCTTCATAGCTTCCTAAGAGTGAAGGAGGGGCATGAGATCTGCCAAGGTGGGATCTTGAGAGAGGCAGGGGGATTGCTGCAAAGAATCTGTTCAGAAGCGTCTAGTTTTCCCATCGTACGCCTCCTAGAAGAAGTGGGCGTGAATCAAGTCACTATTATTGTTAGTGAGGTTCCATATGGCGAAACCTTGAACTTGGAGAGGAGAGTGAAGAAGTTCCTCTTGGGTTTTTCCTTGACCGTACTTATGAGACCAAATATTCTTCCATAGTTCTGGTCCTCCTTTCAACCAACGCCATCAAAATTTAGCCCCTAGGGTGGCGTTTAGTATGGCTGGTTCTCTCAAGCTAAATCCCCCCATTAACTTGGGGAGACACAGCTTATGCTAGGCTATGAGAGGTCATTTCCGATCCATCGCAGACCCTCCTCAAAGGAATTGATGGAATAGGGTGGTAAGTTCCAAGTAGATGCATTTCATTTTAGGGAGAGCTGAAAGCTAGTACAGGGGCATTTCTTGCAAGACAGATTTGAGAAGAGTAGCTCGACCTGTTATATTGAAGACCCGATGAGTCCAATGAGAGAGCTTGTTGGCCAATTTCATATAGAGGTCCTTCCATGGGGCGATGCGTAAGGGGTTAAACATGAGAGGAATGCCCAAATATTTAGAGGGAGAGAGCCAATGTTGAAGCCCAGGGTTCTGGCTAAGCAAGCTTGCATGGGGCGAGGGGTGTTGAAGAAGATATCCAACTTAAGCTTATTAAGAATCATACGTGAGGCTTCCTGGAAAAATTCCAGGATGTTGTTGAGCTGGGAGGCTTCTCTCAGAGTTGCAGCACCAAAGAGGAGGTTATCATCCATGAACTGTTAGTGAGTCATATCAATGTTGGATCCTGGTAGATGGAGCCCTGATATTTGATGGGATTGTTGGCTGCCTTTAGAAGGCGACCCAATCCTTCGTCATCAATGATGAATAGGAAGGGGGAGAGTGGATCACCTTGGTGGATTTCCCTAGAGGACCGAAAGGTGTCTTAAGGCATTCCATTAATAAGGATGGAGAAGAATGGAGTAGATATCATTGGTTTTACCCATTGAATCCAGTCAGATGAAAAACCAAAAGCCCGCAGGACTTCCAGAAGATACTCCCAGCTAAGGCGATTGCATGCCTTTGATAGGTCCTGTTTCAACAACATTCCTCGCAGCTTGTGATATTTGATAGAGTGGATGGTATCGTGTGCAGATACAATACCATCTAGGATTTGGAAGCCCTCCACGAACCCTGATTGCTCATGACTGATGATGCGGTGGAGCAGCGGCTTGAGCCTTCAGACCATGATGGTGGATAATATCTTGTAAATCACATTAGAAAGGGATATGGGCTGAAATTATCCTGTTTAGTTTCCTCCTGCGATTTTGGAATGAGGGCGATGAAAGTGGCATTGAGGCCTGACCAAACAGGGAGGACCTTCCGTGATTCCTCCACCAACTTCCATATGTCATGACTGAGGAAAGGCCATCCCGCCTTAAAAAATTCTGTAGTGAAACCATCTGGTCCTGGGGCTTTGCTGGATGACAGAGTCTTGACCACTTCTTCAACTTTCGAGAGGGATATACGGCTGAGGAGCACTTAATTTTGTTGTTGTGTGATCAAGGAGGGAATGCGTTGGGTGAATTTATACAAGGCCTTCACTCTATCATACCCTTCATCCTGCAGTAGTGTGGAGAAGGAATCGTGAAGCTCCACCTCATTTTCCTAGTGGCTCTCTAGGCAGCCATCGGCTGCCTGTAGGAATGTGATCCTATTGTGTTGATGGTGTTGAATCATAGATTGGTGGAAGAATTTGGTGTTCCGTTCTCCTTCTCTCAACCACCATATTTTGGATTTCTACCGCCATAGAATTTCCTCCTGTTGCTTCCATTCTTCCAGGTCTTTGATTAAGAGTTCCTCTGTTTTGGCCAGATCATCAAGTGTGGCCCTCCTGGATGATGCGTTGTTTGGTCACCTCCAGGCTATCTTATAGTTGTTTCTTCTCCTCCAGGATGTTGTCGAAGGTTTCCCAGTTTCAGGATTTGGTGTGGCCCTTGAGGCCATGCAAATGTTTTTGATATGATTGCATTTTCTTTCTAGGTGGCGTACCCAGACCTTTCCACCACAAGGCTAATTGGTTAATGAATCCTGGATGACACAACCAAAAACATTCGAACCTTAATTACCTATGCGATGAGGGGGTTGATGCAGTGATATCCACATTGATGGGCCAGTGATCTGATCCGATGGAAGGAAGGATCTCAGAGGAGATTCGAGGATCAATCATCATAAGGTGTTCCGAGAAGAGGAACCTATCCAGCCTGCAGGCCAGCTGGTGCTCTCCCCCCCCTCGACGATTGTTTCAAGTATGGAGACCTTGGCGGGGAATGACATCCACAAGACGAAGGTCCTCTATGGTATCATTGAAGGCCTACAAAGCTGGGTCGAGACACCAGACATGCCCATGCTTTTATTCTAGATTATAGATCAAATTGAAATCTCCTCCCGGGATCCAATACGGCGGAGCCTATGATTGACTGAGATGCTGCAGGTGCGTGAGGAACGTTTCTTTGTCACGAGGCATGGGTCGCCCATAGACCACAGTTATGCTCCTCCATCAGTGCTCCCATATGAGTCGAAACGAGGCAGATAGCGTGAATTTGGTTCTAATCCAGTCTTGCAGTATTACCCTCCCTGGATCCCAGAGAATTACAAGACCCCCCGTAGATCTGGTGGGTTCAATTGTCATGGCCTAACTATTTTGCGAACATCTCTGGATGTTTTCTTGGACTTTATCGGTGGGCACCTTTGTCTCTTGAAGGAGGACTATTTATGGCTTATACCTTCTGATTTTATCACGAAGGGATCGAATCTTCCTCGAGCTACTGAAGCCCCTAATATTCCATGGCATGATCTTCATGAGGAAGGTGCGTCAGATCTAGGAAAGAAACTCGTCATTTGTCCTATTTGTCCTGAGTTTAACAAAAGTTCTCCTGCTTCACAAATAAGCCCATTCGTGGATTTGTGCCCCTTCTTGCTTTTCTCGTTTCCACCAGGGTATTGAATGATGATGCTTAGGGGATTCCCTTCTATACCCATATTAAAGAGATCTGATTCCGCTCGCCCAGAACAAGCCGCCCATTGAGTAAAGAGGGGTCCAAAGTGGTTCAGTTGATTACCTAGGATATCCTTGATGCCTTTTTTCTCGATATTTTGAATATTTCAAACAAATTTTTCTCCTCTACACCTAGCATATTCCACCTCTCCTCAACTTCTAGGATATTTCTTTTTTTCCTTAGGATTTCCTGTGTTTGTCTATCTGATTCAGTGTGCTCTAGGATTTTTCTTTTAGAGGAGAGCTTATATCCATGGGTGGAGATTAACTTATCTATGTCCATAGGTTGCGGAGCACCATGGGATGAAGAGGGGAGAGCCTGGGAAGTGGGGGGGTGGGAGGGGATGAGAGCCAAGGATTCATCAGTCAAAACTTCAAAGGGGTTTTTGGATACATGAGGCAACGATTTGAGAGTGGACGTCAGGGATCGAGACGATCTTGGATGGCCATTTACCTGGGAGCCTAAACAGTCAGGAGGGTTGGTCTATGGGGGTCAGGTTTCCTTGGAACGACGCCCTTGGACTGGTTGGAAGCCATCCCCGTCCCTGGCCATTGTAGTCGCCCTGGCTTCTTCTGCGACAGTTAATGGGCAATCGTGGAAGAGATGGCCATATTCATGGCACTTGCGAAATTTTAAAGGGATGTGCTCATAGTCCAGCGGTTGACTTTAGGTGGAGTCATGGTAGATCAGGTCGATGGATTCCGTCAAGGGTTGAGAGATGTTCATATGGACACAGATCTGGGCACAGGTCGCATTTCGTCTTAGTTTAGTGATTTCCGAGGTTTTTACAAATTCTCCTATTGAATTCCCGATTCGTTCCAGGATATCTGACTCCCATAAATCATGAGGGAGGGAGTAGAGTTGCACACAGACTAGTGCCACGATGAAATCTTCTTTGTTTGGGTTGTAACATTCCTCCCAATATCGAATGAATAGGCCTGCACTTCCCATGAAGTAAGGGCCATCTTCAAAGATCTGCTTGCGATCCTCCAGATCTTTGAAGATCACTGTGAAGAATCCTTTGGCTCTAGTTCAAAGCTCAATTCCCTTTCGGGGACCAGTTGTTCTGAATCCAAGCCAAAATGTCCTGTTATCATGGCCAGACCCCTAAGAACTTGCAGACCATCGCATGATCTTTCATATATTTTCAAGCTTTCTCCAGAAAGTTGTTCGGGATGATGAATTTGGGGTTTACTGCAGCCTTTTGAAGGCATCATATCTGTCCTTCCTTTGCTTGCCATTGTGCCCCCATGACTGGAGTTTCTACAGCCGTAGTGGAGCCATGAGGGTCATTAGGTTCCTGTCCTTGTATGAAGGGAGTGCAATTTGCTGCGTCGCGGTAGGAATGCGGCCCCTCCTGCCGCGGTGGGGGGCCTGACATGTGGGATTCCACCCGGGCTTAGAGCGGCACAGGCCCTGCAGGAAAAATGCATGGTTGGGCAGAGCAGGCCTAACAGCGAGGAGGGTTACGGCTGGGCTGATAAAACCCTAGCTCATAAAACCCTAGCAGAGCAACGATTCTTCAGTATTTTCATTATCATTATCATTATTATTATTATTATAGAAATAATTAATATATAAGTTAAACATATACATTTAAAAAAAATGGAACAATATTCTTAATTATGGAAATTTACCTCAACTTTACCTTGAGATTTTTAATCTACAAATAGGATTTTCCACAATACCATGTGTTATCACTGGAAAATCAGACAAGCGGAGAGGACATTATTAAATTTCAGGTAGAAGGATTTACAGGGTTGAGGCACATTAGAGAATATGAAATTTTTTAAAAATATATAAGGTCAAGAGGAAAAATCAAGTTGCGCACTCAAGACACTAGCAGAATGCGCCTCTGCATGCATTTTTCTTTGATAGGCGTGCCTTTGCGTGACAATCACTCAAAAAACCACGTGGACTTGAGAATGGTGGAAGTCAATTTCCAAGACCACAAGGCACACTTCAGGAAAATGATTCCACACTTGAGGCCACCCAAGGACAACTGCCTAAGCCTCCTTGGGACCTCAAGGGAGCACACAATGGAATCATGTGGCACAAAATGGAATCAACCCCCTCTCTTCGGTCACCATCCATCAATGTACCAAGGGAGGGAAGGATAGTTTGAATTCATCTATAAAAGGCCACCAAGATATGAACAAATGGAGAGCACATTGTTATGCTGGCCAAAATTGATTCCAAGAAATCCAACAGTGTGTGATCTAGAGCAGAATTAGAGAGGGGATTCAGTTTTTGGCCACCCAAAAAATCAAATCCTTTGGAGTAGAGAGAGGTACCTTGCACCAAGGCATCTAGGAGGTAAAATCGTCCTTGCATCGGGTCTTAGAACTCCATAGTTCTAAGGGCCCCTTGGCAAGTGTATAAACGTTCTATGTTTTATTCCTAATAGAACACAATAAGAGGGGACATAGACGCCACCGTCAGGATTATTGTGTTGTTTGACTCTATATGATATTTCATGTTATTTTTTTAGTTTAGTCTTGTTTTCTCTCTACATATGAATAGTATATAATTATCTAGTGTGTTTTGTTTTATGGCATGTTCACTAACTGTTAACTCTTTTGTTTATCTGCCTATGACCATAAACTTAAAAGGAAACAACCACTCTTCTTAAGCAAGTGTGGATTGGTACACTTGTGCACCAAATCCACCAACACACCATGGGTCAATACCATAGCTTATCAACACTACATGCCCAAAAAAACATAACTCACTCTTAATGATACTTATTCATATGACATTTGTTTTAATTATCAATTTAATAAAAATTGTAAAAAGAGCATAACTAATTTGGAGAAAAATCTCAAGCATTGATTTGTGTCTACTACTATGAATGTTAGAGAATATTCCATGACGATTAAATCCCTACCATCCGCCTAATAATTATTGATAATTACATTAAAATTCTAGAAATATTATTACGAAATAAGCACACATGTTGACATAAATAGTGCAACCATATAAAACAAATAGTTGTAAACATTGATACACATCAATCCATGGTAAACATCAAAACACTTACTTCATGAGACATCTCACATTATTGAAATTTAAAAAAATCATAAAAATTAATTAAATCATAATTTATTACTATTAATTATTAAAATAATTGATATATAAGTTAAACATATATACAAAAAACATGTAAAAACATTTTTAAATATGGATATTCATCCCCACTTTATCAATTCTTAATTTGTAAATAGAATCTGTTAGAACATCATGGGAAAACCATGACTTATCAATACAACATGCCAAAAAAACCACAACTCATTTCATATGACACTTGTTCATATGAATTTTTTTTAATTAATTAATTTAACATAAAAGGGAAAAATAAGCATAACTAATTTGTAGATAAATCTCAACTTTTGACTTGCAATACTACTAAAAATATTCTAGAATATTTAGTGGAGGTTAAATCCCTACCAACCACCTAATAATTACAGATAATTAAATTAAAATCGTGGAAGCCCTATTCCAAAATAGACAGGTCTATCAATGTAATTAAAACTAGCAATTACACCACATGTTGCAAAGGAAACGTTGTAAGGCACTAGCATATGAAATAATAGCATAGAAAAAAGAAGTAAAAATTTTATGTAGTAAACAAGAACATGGAAGCCTACTTTCCAAACAACATCATGGCCATTGTCATGGGCAGTGAAGTTCTCACAAAACTCCCCAACGTCGCCCTTGTCCTGGTTCCTACCATGAGATTCTTGCATTTGGCCTTGGCGACCAATATTGATAGGCAGGTCAAGGTTTCTACTCCCCACGTTGTTGAACTCATCCTGGATTCATTCCCACCTTGATTCCTATCTGATGCTCAACATCTACCCCTACTATGTCTACATGCAGGGAAACTGTGTCATGTCACTGGACTACGCTTTGTTCCGACCGCTCCCGCCCAATAGGAACGTCATTCACCCCAACACGTTGCTCCACTATACAAACATATTCAATGTCATGGTCGACGTGACCTACTACGCCATGGCCTCCCCGAACTTCCCAAACATCCCTGTGGTCATGACAGAGACTAGGTGGCCCTCCATGGGCAATGCCACCATAGACAACACCGACACTCACAACAACTATCTTTTCCAGCACGTACTCAACATCACTGAAACCCCCAAGCTCCCCTATGTGGTTGTCAACATCTAAATCTACGAGCTCTTCAATGAGGACCTCAGGCTTGGTGGGACTTCAGATAAAAACTAGGGGCTTTTTATTTCCAATTCCATGCCTCTTTATGTCCTCCACCTCCATGGTGCGGGATCGAATCTGGCCAACGAGACTTCCAAGGATGATACTAAACTACTCTAGGTGGCGTTGGATTGGGCTTGTGGTCCTAGGTAGGCTGATTTCTCTACTATTTAGGCCGGTCAGAGTTGTTACATTCTGGATACCGTTGCAGACCACAACTCTTATGCCTTTGACAACTATTACCAAAAAATGAACATGGCCTCTGGGTCTTGTGACTTCAACAGATTCTCCACTATAAACAATATTGATCCAAGTCATGATTTTTGTATTTTCCAAGGAAGACGTGGTGAAAATAATACTCTTATGTTAATGGTACTGTCCTTAGAAATGTGACATTTCCTTTGTCGGGGATAAATGCTAAATTTTTAAATAGTTCTACACCCCACTTTCAGTCACAAATTCATCCAATTATTTTTCCTCTTGTTTCCCTTCCCATTCTTTTTTCTGTTTTGGAATCTGCCCATTTTGTAGAACAAAGGCACAATATTATTATTGATGTATCTTTGAAAATAGCAAGGAATTCTTCATTCCTTTTTTCAACAAAGTAAGATGTAAGTGTAGAGGTTAGATATATATTTGGAGATAAATAAGCTGTGGAAATGAAAGATTTCATCAGCTGAAATTTGGGGGAGGGGAGGCTGAAAATTCAATTTTTGCAAAGACTACAAATTCATTGTGGTAGGAAAAATAGAGGTATTAGAGTTTGCTACCATTCAGTGATAGGTATTATGTATATGTATCATAATATGTGTACAACTATCACTATCATTGATTGATTTTAGGATTGGTGAAAAAAACAAAAGACCAACAATATGCACCAAGTATACAATGTTCCTAGGTGTATATTATTTTATTCTAATTATTTTATTGCAATGGCATCAATGCCAATGAGTTGGTGTAAAAATTTATACATAGTTATTACAGACAAACATATTAATTTAGGTTCAAGCAAATTGTGACCACTTCTCATATACAATGTACGCCTTGTTGATTGATTATCATAGATGGCTTATCCACATCTTGAAGCAAGTGGCATGACATGTCCATTGAAGCTGAAAATGCATACAAATACTTTGAAATTTGGAGGATCCTTGGGCGTGCTTACCCTGAATAGCTTTCTCATTTAGTTTTGTAATAGCATAGAGTTGTTCATTGTGTCCGTGGCCAATTCACTTAGACAATAACTACATTTTCTCAAGTTGATTTTAAATGCATATATAATTTTGAATTTGTTTTTATCAGTTTAATTATGGAGAAATAGCAGTGTAAATTTGTAAATTTTTATTAAATTTCGAACCAATTCAGTAATTGATTCACTTAATTTTCACAAGTTGATTTTAAATGCATAAACGAATTTAGTGTTCATAATTTTTTTTAGATCAATTTGATTATGGAGAATTCAAATTTCTAATTTTTGTAATCAATTCACTTACCAAGAACAAGGAACATTATGATATGTAATTTCATGAGTTGGTTCAAAGTCTCAATCTATCTGCAGCTATTGGTCTTGGGATTCTGGCATTCTTGTATTGGATAATGCAAAAGGGAAGGGAAGAGGAAACGAAAGGAGATTGCCTCCAGGGCCTTATCCATGAACAATTATTGAAAATATTCACGAATTAAGGTTGCATGTTCATCGTGCCCTCAAAGAGCTAGCTGATAAATATGGCCCCATCATGTTACTGCGCTTGGGCTCTATTCCTACAGTGGTAGTTTATTCCTATGAGATGGCCCAACATTTTCTCAAAAACCATGATTTCATCTTTTCCACCCAACCTACAACAACTATAGGAAAATACTTTACCTACAATTTTCAGGCTGTGATATTCGCTCCTTATGGAGACTATTGAAGGAAATTGAGAAACGTATGAGTAACAAAATTTCTCGCTGCCAGAACAATCGAGCCTTTCAAGAATATGAGAGAGGAAGAGTTGTGTGTCATGATCTGTTCTATTTGGTAGGGCAAACATAGTGGCACCATGGCCTGAATGTGAGCAAGGATTTCTCGACCCTCACCTCCAACATAATTTGGCGAATATTGGCAAGCAAGAAAATTTCTCACCAAGATTTTGGTATCAATGACTGTTGAGATTTAACAAGATGATGAGCTTAGTGAAAAGAGTCACCTTCACTAAGTGGGCCCACAGGCTATTTTTGGCGCAAGTCTATTTTTAGACATGGTGATCATATTTCAAAAGTTGCAGGATGTTATTTGTGGATGGTTGATAAAGTTGGAAAAATAGATGAAATTCTATTTTTAGAATATTGGGCGAAGTCTATCTATAGATCGCTGATGTAAAAATAGATGCATGTCGATTATTATTAGCTCTTAATAATAATCAGACACTAAACAACAAATTATTCTCTTGGAGCACATTGTTTCAGTGCACAAATGTGGCACATCAGTGGACTGAGCGAATTACACAATTCCCAAGGGTTTGCTGGAGCTAATGCATGGAGGACTCAGCTAGAACTCAAGTGGCAGAGTTATGACACAGTTGGAAGAAGTAGTTATGGAGTTGTATTCAGTTTAACTCAGTTAGACTCAGTTGAGCTAGTTGTATCTAGTCTAACTGAATGATACACTAGTGAGAGTGGAGTGAATTGATTAGTTAATTAATTCACAAATAATAACTCATTAATCAACTGAACAATACAACAGTTAACTACAGTGCATGGCAGTTTTAGTGGTGACCCAGTGGAGAGGTAGGTGAAAGGGCAAGATGGAATATCTGTTGCAACTATAGTGATGCATTGATTTCATCACACACACATTGGAGTTGCCAATGAGGATTGTGCAGTCAAGGAAAGAGTAATTCGAATTCATTCAGAGCTATTCTTCAGCAGGTATTATGCAGTGGAGGTAGGCTAGCAGGAGGTAGAGATCGGTGCATGGATTTGCAAGATTGTTCCTAGTTAGTGTATGAAAATTGTACTGTACTGAGAGCTTGATAAGATTTGTATGAGGATTTTCATATGATTCCATGATACATAATATATAGTTGGGGTTTTCAGCTTCAGGTTTTCCTGGTTAAAAACAACTGTGTTATGTGCGATTATTTTTATTTATGCTTTACATGTGTGTGCAATTAATTTTCCGCAAAAGATTAATAATTGGAATGATTCAGTATCTTGCATAAAGTTAAATAGTGTGAGATCAGGTGAATCTAGGACATATGCATGCTTAGTGCATATAATTTCTACATGGTATCGAAGCTTTGTTGATTGAATATTGCAATTGTAAAGTGAGTTTGTGCTGGTGGACAATTCGAATTTGCTACAGAAGATTCTTGGTGCAGAAGTCGAGTATACATTGAAATGTCTTTCAACGAGTTGATATTGGAGTATGCCCTTGATGGGAGCTAGAATTACATAGCCTAGAAGGACAGGATGGAGGTAGTGTTGGAGGATAATGGATTGAAGGAGTTCATTGATAGCGATGTTCCTAAGCCAGGATCTAGCGATGCTGCATTACTTGACGCATGGCAAAAGAAAACAGCAAAGACAAGAAGGATTTTGTTGGAAGGTGTGAAGGACCATATTGTGTCTAGCCTTCATGGGAAAGCCACTCCATTCTTAATGTGGAAGGCTTTGACAGACTTGTTCCAAAGCAGAAGTGACCAGAGGAAGTTGGTGCTTAAAGACAAGCTCAGAAAAATAAAAATGGAGAAAGGCGACAGTATTCCAAAATACCTCACGAAGTTTGTCCACGACAAGGATGAACTGGGAAGTGTGGGGGTTATTTTTGATGATGAAGACTTGGTAAGATTGGCTCTCCTTGGGCTTCCGAATAGTTGGCATAGCTACAAAGACTCTTTTAATGGAAGGGAGAAACTGTCGGGATGGGAGCGACTTTGGTCGGATCTTGTGCAGGAGGAGATAAGGTGGGGTACCAGGGATGGATCTTCATCGAAAATGAAGATGAAGAGAATTGCGCTTTGACTGCCAAATCAAGGAAAGGGAAGGGGAATAAATTTCCTTCAAAATCCGAAGCTAAAGGCAAGAAGCAGGATTTTTCCAAAGTGAAGTGTTTTCACTATCACGAACATGGGCATTTCGCCACTAACTGTCCACAGAAGAAGAAGAAAAAGAAGGCTGCTGGAGTTGTAGCTGGAGAGGCCTTAGCCTTACAATTTGAACTTTATTTCTTCTTGATCACATGCTTGGTTTCAAGCTGTATGGGATCAGTGTGGTATCTTGATAGTGGTGCATCTTTCCATTTGACGGGAGACAAAGAGTTGTTTAGTGACTTGGAGGAGAAGGACCTCCAGATGCATATAGAGATGGGCGACGATGGTCGGTATAGTATGATTGGCATTGGGACCATTACCTTTGAGAGGGAGTCCGGTAATCCATTCTTGTTAAATAATGTTATGCATGTTCCAGGTCTGAAGAAGAACTTGGTCTCAGTTGCAATGCTGGAAGACAAGCGTTATGATGTTGTTTTCAATGAGGGAAAAGCCTTCCTTCGACATAAAAAAACGGGTCAAACCAAGAAGATAGGGGTTAGAATTAAGAATCTCTACAAGTTGGAGGTAGATGGCTGCGCTGCAATGGGGGGCAAAGTAGAAGAAGTGGTGAGCTGGGATGAGGGCGAATTATGGCATAGGAGATTGGGCCATCTTCAACATGGTGCTTTGAAGATTTTGCAGTAGATTTCTACTGGACTTCCCAAGGGTACTCTTGCGCAGTCAGATTAGTGCAAGGGATGCACTATGGGTAAGTTTGTGAAGACCACCTTTCATGAGAAGGAGAACCGTGCTTCGGTGATCCTGGAGAGAATTCACATAGACGTGTGTGGACCTTTCTCTGTTGCTTCAATAGAAAAACACAGGTATTATGTTATATTTGTTGATGGCTATTCTCGTAGATGCTGGATCTTCTTCATGCAGAAGAAGAGTGAAACTTTCTCAAAGTTCTGTGAGTTCAAGGCATTGGTGGAGAAGGAGTCGGGGAAGCAAGTGAAAGCTCTACGAAGCGATAATGGTGGTGAATACATCTCGGGCGAATTCAAAGACTTTTGTAGCAAAGAAGGAATTCGAAGAGAACTCATAGTGCCTCATAACCCACAACAGAATGGGGTCACGGAGAGGAAGAACAGAACAATCGTGGGTGCTGAACGAGCAATGATGCATGACCAGGGCCTACCGATGCACTTGTGGGCAGAAGCATGCAACACTGTAGTTTATGTGCAAAACGGTTGTCCTCATAGAGTACTTGGCATGATTACACCTGAAGAGGCTTTTACTGGTAAGAAGCCTGCTATTTCTCATTTGAAGATTTTTGGCTCACCTGTTTACATTCATGTGACAAAGGACGCCAGGAAGAAGCTGGAGCCGACTGCAGAAGTTGGGATATTTGTGGGCTACACAGAAACACCCCATAATTATCGTGTGTATTTTCTAGACACTCAGATGACTGTTGTGTGATGGGATATAAAATTCAATGAGGTGAAAGCCATGAAGTTGTCGCTTGAGAGGGAGCTACACTTGCGTGCGGAGGATGAACTTCTTGTTCCCAAAGATGAGCCTCTGGATGTGGATCAGCTAGAGGAGGAGATTCATGGAGTGGAGGAGTCCACTCATGAAGAACCAAACATCAGACAAGGCAGAAAGTGTACCACAAAAGCTGAGATACTGAAGCTTGATGCGACATAGAATGTAGGAGTCCCTACATCACATCGCAGACAGAGACAGTAACCTAACCGATTTACTAGATACATGGCTCTTATGAGCAAGTGTATCGTGCCAGAGCCATCTTCTTTTGAAGAAGAAGTGTAGGAGCCCACATGGGTAGATGCCATGGTGGAGGAGTATGAATCCATTGTCATAAATAGTGCTTGGGAGATTGTTCCAAGGCCGGTGGGAAAATCAGTTGTAGGATCAAGATGGATCTACAAGGTAAAGCAAGCTGCTAATGGGAGCATTGAGAAGTATAAGGCAAGATTTGTTGCCTGGGGCTTCTCACAGATTGAGGGGATTGATTATGAAGAAAAATTTGTGCCTATCGCATGGTATTCTTCCATATGGACCATCCTTGCTCTCTCAGTGCAGATGGGTTGTCACATTCATCAGATGGATGTGAAGACTGCGTTCCTTAATGGGATCATTGAGGAAGAGGTGTACATTGAGCAGCCTAAAGGATTTGAGATCTTCAGCAGCGAGTCGCATGTGTGCATGCTCAAAAGAGCATTGTATGGGTTGAAAGAAGCACCCTATGCTTGGTACACTCAGATCGAAAGCTATTTCACTGGACTTGGCTTCACCAAGAGTGAGGTAGATGCAAACCTGTACCAGATTGTGGTGGAGGGTAAGCTTTTAATCATTGTACTTTATGTTGATGATTTAATACTAACAGGTGATGAGCAGTTGATACACTCATGCAAGACAGATCTTGCAAAGGAGTTTGAGATGAAGGATTTGGGCCTTCCCTTCATTATTTCCCCTTGGATTGAAATATAATGGCAAAGGGGTGGGAAGGTGAATCACAGTCTCAAGGAAATGCGTTCCTGAGGGTCGGTTGGGTCTGGTTGCAAGGCCGTGCAGACTATCGACACTCCTCTTCCAGGAAATTGGAAGAAAGAGGATGCTACATCGGCAGAGGTAGTGGATGCCACTGTTTATCAACAATTGGTGGGTTCGCTCATGTATTTAGTCAATACAAGACCGGACATATGCTATGTGGTGAACCAACTTTCACAAGCTATGGTTAAGCCTACCAAGCTCTTTTGAAAGGCAGGCAAGCATGTCCTGAGATATCTCAGAGGCACATCTGAGTATGGTTTATGGTACAAATAGATGAATGAGGTGAAGTTGCATGGCTTCACTGATGCAGATTGGGTAGGAATCCCAATAGACAGAAAGAGCACATCAGGAGGGATTTTCAGTATCGGATCTACGGCAGTTTCTTGGTATAGTAGGAAACAAATATCCGTGGCACTCAGTTCAGCGGAAGCAGAATACATGGTAGCAAGTCAAGCTACATGTGAGGCTATCTGGATGAGGAAGAATCTGGTTGGTTTGTTTGGTTCACATTTAGATCCCACAGTGATACATTGTGATAATCAGAGTTGAATTAAACTCTCGGTTAATCCTGTGTTTCATGATAGATCTAAACATATTGATATCCGATATCATCATATCAGAGATTGTGTGCAGTGGAAGATCATGTTGCTTCAGTACATTCCTACGGAGGATTAGGATGCAGATATTCTGATGAAGGTGCTCACCAGGAGAAAATTCGAATACCATAGAGGCAGGATTGGGGTGAAGGATAATACCTATCTTGTTGAGAGGGAGTGTTGAGATTCAACAAGTTGATGAGCTTAGTGAAAAGATTCGCCTTCACTAGGTGGCATAGCAAGCTATTTTGGGTGCAAGTCTATTTTTAGACTATGTCTATTTTTAGACATGGTGATCATATTTCAGAAGTTGCAGGATGCTATTTGTGGATGGTTGATCAATTTGGAAAAATAGATGAAATTCTATTTTTAGAATATTGGGCGAAGTCTATTTATAGATCATTGATCTAAAAATAGATGCATGTCGATTATTATTAGCTCTTAATAATAATCAGACACTAAACAACAACTTATTCTCTTGGAGCACATTGTTTCAGTGCACAGATGTGGCACATTAATGGACTGAGGGAATTACACAATTCCCAAGGGTTTACTGGAGCTAATGCATGGAGGACTCAGTTAGAACTCAAGTGGCAGAGTTATGACACAGTTGGAAGAAGTAGTTATGGAGTTGTATTTAGTTTAATGCAGTTAGACTCAGTTGAGCTAGTTGTATCTAATCTAACTAAATGATACACTCGTGAGAGTGGAGTGAATTAATTAGTTAATTAATTCACAAATAATAACTCATTAATCAACTAAACAATACAACAATTAACTACAGTGCATGGCAGTTTTAGTGGAGACCTAGTGGAGAGGTAGGTGAAAGGGCAAGATGGACTATCTGTTGTGACTATAGTGATGCATTGATTGCATCACAAACACATTGGAGTTTCCAATGAGGATTGTGCAGTCAAGGCAAGAGTAATTCGAATTCATTCAGAGCTATTCTTCAGCATGGATTGCGCAGTTGAGGTAGGCTAGCAGGAGGCAGAGATTGGTGCATGGATTTGCAAGATTGTTCCTGATTAGTGTATGATGATTGTACTGTATTGAGAGCTTGATAAGATTTGTATGAGGATTGTCATATGATTCCATGATACATAATATATAGTTGGGGTTTTCAGCTTCAGGCTTTCCTGGTTAAAAACAACTGTGTTATGTGCAATTATTTTTATTTATGCTTTACATGTGTGTGCAATTAATTTTCCACAAAAGATTAACAAGTGGAATGATTCGGTATGTTGCATAAAGTTAAATAGTGTGAGATCAGGTGAATCTAGGACATATGCATGCTTAGTGCATATAATTTCTACAATGACAAGGGATTCAGGGATATGGTATTAGAGGATGAAATTACCACCAGAGCATTTAACATTGAATATATCATTCCATATTTGTATTGGCTTGATTTGTAGGGTATCAACCGGCGCATGGAGAAAGCTAGCAATATATTTGATGCATTCATAGAGAAAATAATAGAACACCATCTTGATTGTTGTAGGTCTAAAGCCCCCACTACCACCAATGCCCTAGCACCGACAAAGGCAGATATATAGTAGGTTAGATATTTTGTGGATGTGTTGCTTGATATAATTGAGATTGATAAAATTGACACCGAAATCACACCAGAAACCATGAAGGAAATGATATTTGTATGAATCTTGACCCTCCATCATTTTATTTTATATAGAATAAGACAAAATTTAAAAAGTACATCTATCAAGGCATAGAATTCAACTCCTAATATATGGTGTTCTTCATGTTATCTTGATTTATGTAATTTGGCAGCATGCAGATTAAGCATTTTTCAGGATAAAGGGATCCCTCTTGAGGCGTCTGCAGATCTATACTTGCATATATACGTTGAGCTTGTCCTAGGTTGTGTCCAGTTCCATTAGAAATGGAGACTTCTTACTATAGTGAAGCTTAACGTGAGTGCACTAGTTTTTACATTAGGAGTAGTTCAGAATCCCTAGCAGTAGTGAAAAAATGGGGAACTACAGGGAGAGTTGTGCATACCTGTTCAAGTCATATGGTCCTACATGTTAATATAGGTTATATCGCATATCTAAGTTTAACCTCTCCCTAACACTCTACACATGAGGATGCGAAAGGCCATGATAGTTCACAATGTGCCACATCCATCGGGGATAGACAACATCAAGAAGGTACGACACAAGTGAAGAAGCTACAACAACACCATCAAGGGGACAACCTGCATGCCAATTCCGGGGGACAAATCTAGAGCCTCCTCCATTGTAGTATCCATTCTCTAGTTTCAACTGCGCATGGAGGAAAGTCGGTTTCGAGGGTTTGTATATTTGACAGGAAGGGTTGTATGTAGTTTTTCCCTTAATGCAGGCTAACTCAAATCTCCAATTTTCTAGCATTCAAATCAACGTTGCAGTTGTACACAATGGCAGTTGGGGGAGTTTTTCTATTGCAGAGTTGTACAAAGTGGCAACTAGGGGAGTTGTTTTCAAAGGGGAACGCCTTACAGCGCAATTATAAAAAGAGGGTTTGATATAAATCTGATTAATAATAAAATAGAAAAATATAATATCGCATAAAACACAAAATACAATTTAAAAAACATACATAGTCATTACAATCATTCACAAATTACAACTATAAGATACTTACATTTTTTTAATGATATTAAAAAAGGAAATTTTTAGATACCCAAACTAAATGTAATATCCTAAAGTACAAGTCTTATTGATTCATTATATATATGGTGATGTTTTTTTTGTAAATTCTTCATAAGAGTTTGTTTATGCAAATTGATTTTATCTTATAAAATTTGAGTAAATCATTTTTAAAATAAAATGGAAAATGGAAAAACTTAACCCCTTTCTCAAGACCTTAATTTTTCTAATGGTATGTTATTTTGGATTTTATTTAGGTTTTTCGAAATAATAATCGCACATTAATTTTGAAATGACAATAGCTCGAGTATTTTGAACTTACAAATTCACCAATTATTGTTAAGAAATAAATATTTATTTGCACATTAAATCTAGCCTCTTACCATTACACATAATTACCTTAAAAAATACACAAAAACTTAAAATACCTAAGAAAATATGCAAAAAAAAATATGACCCAAAATATTAGTATTACATCATCACCGATGGTTACCAAATCAAGGTGGTCACAATTTAGATAAAAAAGACATCAAAACATCCAATGAACAACTATTATCAACTAAAAATTTGTTTAATCAAATATAAGTTGTTAATAGAGTAAGGAACTTAAAACATATTTTTTTTTAAGTGCAAAAAATTATCTCATACTTGAACAATTATTGGTTAATAACATCCTTAAATCTAAACCACTTATAATAACTTATTGGTGATAACTCCTTAGAATGATTTATTGATGATTTATAATACATATACTTATCTCCTTACAATCCATCTATATTAACATACTTTTTACTCTCTTTTTTTATAATACTTTCTTAAATATTAATTTTTTTTTATTTTTTAAACTAAAATGATTTTTTTATTTAAATAATAATAAAAAAAATTTTATGTTTAATAAAAAAAATAAATAAATAATAATTTACGGACTTATTCCGAAATCATATTAACAAAAATTATTTAATCTCTCCATAATACTATATTTAAAATTTAAAATACTTTGTTAGAATTCGTAAACGTGGATATGGAGTATTAACAATAAACGGCTTCACATATAAACATAATTAGAGCAACAAAAAGTAATTAAATCACTTAATATTAGAACCTTCTCTTCTCGTGTGCTTTAAAAAATACATTCAACGGTTTTGTTTCATTTATCATTCTGTATTAACACTGAACACCTTCACATATAGGCATAATTAGAGAAACAAAAAGTAATCAAATCACTTAATAATAGAACTTTCTTTTCTCGTGTGTTTTAAACAATGCATTCAACGGTTTTGTTTCATTTATCAAATTTCATGTATTTTCAGTAAACAAAAGCCATTGCGGTATTCCATATTAAGAATCCTATTACCTATTCTCCGATTTAAAAATATATATTCAACGAGGCAATTTTAATTCGAAGCCGACAGAGGTTAAACACGGTTCGATTTCCCAGGAAAAAGCTTATGCTATTGGAAGAAAAAGTGCATGCATATAGGTTGGTTGCCAAAGATGCCGATGGTCGCTCTCGAGGACTGGCAGCCTTATGGGACCCTCGATGGGTTTCTATGATAGCCTATAGTTTTTTTTGGAGGGATTTTCTTATCTGGCTTTTTTATGGGCTTCATTCAAAGAATCTACTTTGTTAACATGTATGTTCTTTATCTGAATAGACTTTTTATTTTTGGGAAGAAAATGGAGGATTGTGGCATATTTCTTCTGCAGAATTCTATTTGCGCTAGAGATTTTAATTGCACATTCTCTAAGGATGAGGTTTGGGGGGCAAAGGGTAGAGAAGATCCCTATCTGACATTATTAAGGAAATTCTCACAAATGTTGGTCTATCTGATTTGCCTCTGAAGATTAACTGTTCTACATGGTTCAACGGGCGGAAAGGCTCTAATCTGATAGGAAAAAGACTCGACAGGGTTGTCACTGACAACTTCTTGAGAACTAAAATGGGTGATATCACTGTAAAAGCAGAGGAAATCACCATTTCGGATCATAGGCCTATTTCTATGGGCTGGGAATTTGAAAACTGTTTGGGAGGACGGTCGTTCAAGTTCAACAGAGTATGGCTGGATGATAGTGATTTTAATGATATAATTAAAGGTTACTTGAAGAACCACAAAAGGCCGAGTGGGACTTTAGCCATGCAATATTTATCCAAAATTATGAGGGAGCTGAAAGAAGTGATAAAGGCATGGGAAAGAAGGAAAAAATCGAAAATTCGGTATAGGAACCAAGAAATTATGAGGGGAGAAAACCATGATATTGAGAGAAGAGGTCGAGGAAGGCAGAACACCACCAGATTTTTGGGACAGACTGAAAGCCTTAGAAGCGGAGCACAGGTCACATTCACTAATTGACGAGCAAACATGAAGACTAAAGAGCATAGTGGTATGGTTAAAATATGGAGACAAAAATTCAAAGTATTTTCACAAATTTGCCACTAGTAGGAGTGCCAATGCAATCTGGCATATTGAGGAAAACGGCGCCTCCATTTACTCCACGGAAAATATAAAATCTACAGCTATGAAGTACTTCGGGGATCTATATGAGAAAAAGGAGGTAGCTGGCATTAAAGCGCAGTTGGACTTCATCGATCTATATCCAAGAATGCTGGGGGATGAGGATCTCCAAAAGATGAAAAACAGGGTAAGACCGGAAGAGATAGGAGATGTCCTTAAATCCTTTGCTGTAGATAAGAGTCTAGGTTCGGACGGTTGGACCCCAATTTTTTTTTGCACTTTTATGATGATTTCATTATGGACATTACAGAATTGGTGGAAGAGGCCAGGGTGACAGGGAAAATTCATGGAGCTATAAACTCTACTTTCTTGGTTCTCATTCCAAAAAATAAGGGCAAGTTATCCTTTAATGATTTTCGTCCTATCTCTTTGTGTAACACCTTATATAAGATTATTTCTAAAGTGGTTACTGATCGATTGAAGAATGCATTATCTAATCACATTACTCCAGAACAAGCATGTTTTTTGAAAAATATAAGCATTCACGATGCAGAGGCAATGACTCAAGAAATTATCCATTCGATCCAATCGAGAAGGATGAATGTTGCGGTCATGAAGATAGATCTAAACAAAGCCTATGACAGGGTTGACTAGGGTTTCCTTAGGCTCGTTTTATTCAAAATCAGAGTAGATAGAGAGATGGTTGGATGGATTATGGGTTGTATCACTTATACTTCATTGGCTATAATCATAAATGGGTCAGCCTCAAGCTTTTTCCATCCTGGTAGGGGGCTAAGGCAAAGTTGTGCCTTGTCACTTCTCCTCTTCATTATGATCATGGACTCTCTCAGCATTAGAATTAAAAGGGCCACCGAGCAGGGACTATTTATAGGAATAGATATCTCACCTCAGAAGGAGATATCGTACCTTTTTTTCATAGATGATGTATTAATATTTGGCATCATGCTAAAAAGGAGCTGGATAGAACTTAAAGTTATGCTAGATGGTTTTTTCTCCTCCACTAGGATGATAGTCAGTGAGAGAAAGTCATGTATATATCAAGCCGAAGGAGTTGAAGAGGAATACAAAGAGCTAGGAGAATCATTTAATTATAATATTGCTCCTTTGTCTAAAGGCCTTACATACATGGGATTTAGACTTAAACCAACAACTTATAAGGCGGAGGAGTGGGAATGGCTAATATCAAAATATCAAAGGAGAATCAATTGTTGGTCCTCGAAATGGTTATCAAGGGGTGGGAGATTGATCTTAACACAATCGGTATTCCAGTAATACACTATCTACTGGGCCCATTTATTTATCATCCCAAAAACAATTATGAGAGAAATCAAGAAGCTAACAGCCAAATTCATATGGAACGGCGGGAAGGAAGGGATATCAATACATTTAGCTCGTCTAGAATGTATATCAACACCAAAGGAGAAGGGAGGATGGGGGGATCCTTGACATGGATATCTTTGGCAAAACCCTGATCACAAAATATATGTGGAGATTCCTTACCACGAAGGGCATGTGGAACGAGATCATATGTCATAAATACTTGGGGCAAAAGGACATGGAGACCATCCTGGCATCGGGTTGGATGCAGGGCCGAAAAGAGTCAAATATCCAGAGGGGATTCGGTAAAACATGGCCCTTACTGTCAAAAAATCTAAAGTGGTTCTTTGGTTCTGGCCAAAAAATCCTATTAGGAAACCCAAGACTTATGGGTCTTGACTCGAGATCCTCTCTTGGTGATGAGACGGTGGAGGTTTTAAACTAGCACAGATATTTCTATATGAGCCAGTCTATAAAGGGGTGGGTGGACGATCTCCCATGCTGGAAAACATATCGTGATATGGGCCTTGACAAAAGCAGAAGGGAGGAATGGAATAAATATATTCAAAACCTTAGAAGCTCGGGACTAACAAGAGGGAATGAGGGGGACAAAATTACATGGGAAGGAACTATCATGGAGGCCCAATTAAAAACATATAAGTCATTTATAGGGAGCTTACGAACAAAAACCTGGAAAATGAAGAAGACAACTGGTTTAAAGACGTATGGAAGGCAAATGTACAGGTGAAGATGATCATTTTTATATGGCTCGTGTGGAAAGACAAAAATATTACATGGAAAATCTGCAAAGAAAGGGCTGGAAGGGACCTGGAATATGATTTTTATGTGGTGAGGATTCAGAGGTGTTAGCCCCCTATAAATTTTTTGACAAGCAAACAGGGGGCTAAAATGTTTCTGAGCCTTCAAGGAATGCATTTCCTCTGAAAACACATCATCCTTGAAGCCTCTTTGTGCCTTTTGTCATTTGACAAAATCCCCTCTGCTGATTCCCATTATAAATCCTCTCTGTTTGTGAAGAATGCCCAAAAGCCCCCTTTTCCCTCCTATTTCATCTCCATTAAGCCTTCGTTTCCTCCTATTTTATTCCCACTAAACCCCACTTTCCACCCTCTTTTTCCCCTTTTAAATTTTCCCTCATTAACCCTCTAAATCCTCCCAAATCCATTCCTAAACCCTCTAAGTCCTCCAGTTTCCCTCTTGAACCCTTTAAATACCCTTTATTGGTTTAATAACCCCTTTTCCTATACCCCTACCCTTTATTCCCTCGAATTGCATTGAAAGAGGTTGAAAAACCCACATTTTGACATATATGGGTCTTAGGCCCCTTCAGGCCAGCCCCCTTAACCTTTTCCACCACGTGACCTAGGCGCTAGAACCAGGCGCCAAGGTGGAAGGTGCTTATCACAAATATGTATCGGGAGCGTCTTAAGCTGTTGATCTACACCGATCGGACGGTCGTCGCGAGCTCCATAGCGTCCGCTACCCGCCCCTTGCACCGCCCTAATCACACATCCACCGTTCATTTATCTGTAATCAACGGCCCAGAGTTTATCCGCCCCGGTGGTCCCCGCGACATTCACTGTTCAGAAACCGGTGGTATCTATCGCACCGCGTTTGGAGGGTGAGCGGTATTTTTCCATTCGACAGCGATTCCACTCACCGCCTGACGCGTGTCTCGAGCACTATTTGAAAACCGCCCCCCCATTGCGCGTTAATGGCCATCCGCAGATCTGGCGCGATATGGTTGTACACTGTCCGATCTGGGGCGGGCCATCCGATGGTAGTCGCTCCCCGAAGATGTGCGGGAGTTAACCAAGGCAAACAGTACCCCTGGCCCACCATCCATCACCCTCCGACGCATCCTCAGCCGTCGATATCCTCCTGAGATCGGACGATCCAGATTTAATGCATGCCCGCCATTGACCCGGTCCCTCCACGTCATCCATTTCATATGTTTCCAGCGCATTTTCGTACGTTTCCTTCTTATTTCATTCAAAGGTCAAAATTCAAAGGTTTACGTTAAAATCTGCTACGCTGCGCCAACGTCCAGCACACCATGTTCCAATGTTTCGCTGTGTTTTCACCATCACCCCGCATTGTTCCACCTCCTCGCCAAGCTGCACTGCTAGTCTCATCGTCCCCTTTGCATCCACCATTCCCATGCATGGTTTTCCTAATAAGTTTGCGTGTTTTGCAGGGTTACAGGGAGGTGGAAAACCGCCATGATCCAAAGTCACTGTTACAGTGACAGACGACACAAGGAAGAGCATGCGCAGAGATCGTATTTATTAAGAAACCCTGGGAAGGAGCCATGACAGGATGTGCATTCAAAGAATGGAGCTAAACCCTGTCAAACCTTCCAAAACCATTTAAAGCGCAGACTTTGCAGACAGAGAGTATCAGTGAAAAGCAGAGAGTTTAAGGCATATAATTGAAGATTGTAAGCCTTAACTAAATATTTAGAGGCAAAACATCAAACCGAAGACCCCGTGGATCACCCAGAAGGTCCAGTGCATAGAAAGCCATACCATCAGGGTGTTTAAATAAGCAGAATGTTTCCTCCTGAGAAAGGACACGGTACACATTATTGTTTTAGTCTACATTGTGTCCAAGTGAAGTTTTCCCCCCTGACAACAGTCCTATGCCATCAGAAGCATTTGGTACATAGTATGGCAGACCTGAGTCATTGATTTATTTTTGTTCAGTTCACCTGAGTGTTGCAGAAAGTACATCAGAGACATACATTGAGTAAATTGCAGCCTGACGAAGACCACTCTTTCATCCAAAGAGTACTAAAGACAAATGCCCAGAATTTAAAACAGAATGGGGCCTCGGCCCTCTTCCTCTTCTGAGAGTTAATACTGCATTTAGTTTTCCATCTACCTCTTCAGCCTCTTCTTCGGCTATAAAATTCATGAAAAACCCAGTGTAAAGGTTGTTGTTGTTGTTGTTGCTGCTATTGTAGTTGTACGGATTGTTTCGACTGTTAGAAACAGTTTTTAAAGAGAGTAACAGAGTAGCTTGTAATTTAGTAGGCTGGGAGGAGAAGTTTGGATTGTATTCAGCTATTGAGCTCAGTGTATGTGACTGTTTTTTCACATCAATTAATCAAGAAATTTCACAGGATCCTGGTCTATTACTACGGGTGATGTTTCTCTTATCATATTGTTTTATTACATTTTCATGCCGTTCATTGGTCTTCTGGGCATGCATCAGAAATTTGGCGTAGGGTTTACCCTTGTTAGGTACCCTATGTTTCTGCTCTCCCTGCCTTCTATGTTTTCTGTCGATTGTGTATCTGAGGATTGATTTCAATTGATTTAACCAGTGTAGTGGTCAGATATATCACTAGCTGATGTATGAATTAATGAGGTCAGATTCTTAGATGTTCTTGTTAGGATTTAATTGAATGAATTGGGAACACTGGGAGGTCTAGAATTTGGTATCTATCTCACTAGGATCCTTTTCAGTCAATTGAATTTTTCCAAGTTCCCTTGAGCTGGGAGCCGAAGCATTGAGAGTTCAAAGTCTCTCTCTGATCTCAGGCTTTTAACTTTGTTTTCTAAATATTTAATGTTCTCCTTGTCCGAAGAGTTAGCCTTTGGATTCTAGATCACAGGTGTCCAATGGCACGCCATGTCCCTGGATCTGATTCCTAAGGGTCACCTTGGAGGTTTCCTTGCTTTCACCTTCCCTCTTACCATTTCAAGCCATACTATCATCTTTGAGATCCGATGCTTTAGATGACTAGCCCAATTGAAAGCCTGCATATTGAATAGCAAGTAAACCCTTTCCTGACTCCATTTACCCAATGGTCTTGAATGTTCTCTGAAATGGTCTCCCTTTACCTAAAATCCTCTTTGCTCAGCCTTGTCTCATTTTAGACCCTTCTTTCCTGATTCCCAACAACCAAACCAAACCAATCAAACAAACAAACCCGAGCCTTATAACTAGCCTAATATCTTAAACTTTGAACTTCAAAGACATATACCATTGACAATCATAGAGAGATCCCTCTCTGGACCCAGGAGGGCTAGATCCTGAGGTCTGAAAGTGGTTCTGATGTTGTCTCATCTTTTGGTCTTGCTAATCTGGCCAAAACATGGGAACCCCAATATAATGGCGACTCTGCTGGGGAAGAGACCAATTGGCCTCATTTGGTAAATCACTGTGGTGGACAGTAAAATCTTGAATCATCCACCTAGCGACTCCACAGTTCCTAAATGATTAAAAGACTCCAATGGTGATCAATAGGCCACTGATTATCTGTGTTTTCACAAGACTCCACTGGGAGACCATGTCGCAGAACAAAATCAGCCATGCTAACGACCAAATCACTTCACTAATGGAAGACTCTGAGTAGTTTTCATAAATGCATCCAAGTTTCATAGCAGAGTGTCGTGATACAATTTCAAGTGACTTGGCAGAGCTGGAGGTGGAGGACCTTCCAGGGGCTACTCTTCTCAGCTCAAAATTCAAACTCGTGCTTAAGAAAATCTTTCTAGAATTGGTGGTTGAAAGGTATGAAGCTGAGATTGAACTTCTAAACTCACAAGAGAAATCATACCAGTTCAGAGACCCCAGAGCATTTTTGGAAAGTCTCCCTCCCCCTAAGAGGGAAGAGATTCCACTGCCTGTTGAAATACAAGAAAAAGATGATCTGGTTTTCACGAACCACATTGAAGACGCAGTGGAAAATGCAGAAATCAAAGCTGCCCAAGATGAAGACAACCTACCAATCATGGAAGGCCTAAAAGAAGAAAGCACCCATCATGTGTTCATTGATCCTGTGGAAAAGTATATGGAGGCCCTGATTAGCTCAATTTCTCCAGCATTGATCCTTCGCCAGGGCTAGATTCATCAGGAGTGGTCACCACTGATGGTGACCTCAGTTTTGAAGAACCACCGACAGAACGCCCTATGGTTATATTTGACAGGAAGTCAGTGCTCCTATCCTTTTTTTCTATTGCTTGACTGGCTGCATTGGCATTATTGTATCACCTAGAGCATCAGAGATTTCCAGGTTAGAGTAGAGTAGGTAGGAAGTCTGAAATAAAGCTCAGTCTATGAGCATGTAGTTAGTTTTTTTAAATTTCTGCAAAGTCCAGCAAGCCAGATAGTCTAATCCTGGCTTGACTGTTTTTCAATTTCTGTCTTAGAATGTAAAGAAGAAGTCTTCTAGACAGTTTAATCCTAGAAAATATAGTTTAGGTAGAGAAAACTATGAGGCCAACAGTTTAATCTGGTCTCATGGAGTAATAAGGGTATAAATAGAATAGGTTTATTATTCTATTTATAAAAATTTGATGATGTAAGGGGTCTGCAAGTCCAAATGCACCCAAAAGAGAAAATGTTAGGACTATATTGTGGGTAGGTAGTTGTTTGGGAGAGTTTTACTGCTAATGTAATGTATTCATGATTTGTGGCAGCTGATCCAAGAGGAGTAAATGAATGAGTCAAGTACCAGGCATCTGGCCTACACCAAAGATCATTCTCTGAATTCTTGACTCCTTCAAGAAGAAGCCATCCCCATGTGGAGCCACTATTAGCCCCCTATAAATTTTTTTACAAGCGAACAGGGGGCTAAAATGTTTCTGAGCCTTCAAGGAATGCATTTCCTCTGAAAACACATCATCCTTGAAGCCTCGTTTTGCCTTTTGTCCTTTGACAAAAACCCCTCTGCTGATTCCCATTATAAAGCCTCTCTGTTTGTGAAGAATGCCCAAAAGCCCCCTTTTCCCTCTTATTTCATCTCCATAAAGCCTCCGTTTCCTCCTATTTTATTCCCACTAAACCCCACTTTCCACCCTCTTTTCCCCCTTTTAAAATTTCCCTCATTAACACTCTAAATCCTCCCAAATCCCTTCCTAAACCCTCTAAGTCCTCCATTTTCCCTCTTGAACCCTTCAAATACCCTTTATTGGTTTAATAACCCCTTTTCCTATACCCCTACCCTTTCTGGCCTCTAATTGCATTGAAAGAGGTTGAAAAACCCACATTTTGACATATATGGGTCTTAGCCCCCTTCAGGCCAGCCCCCTTAACCTTTTCCACCACGTGACCTGGGCGCTAGAACTAGGCGCCAAGGCGGAAGGCGCTTATCGCAAATATGTATCGGGAGCGTCTTGAGCCGTCGATCTACATCGATCGGACGGTCATCGCAAGCTCCATAGCGTCCGCCGCCCGCCCCTTGCACCACCCTGATCACACATCCACCGTTCATTTATCTGCAATCAACGGCCCAAAGTTTATCCACCTCAGTGGTCCCTGCGACATTCACTATTCAGAAACTAGTGGTATCTATCGCACCGCGTTTGGAGGGTGAGCGGTATTTTTCCATTCGACAGTGATTCCACTCACCGCCTGACGCGTGTCTCGAGCACTATTTGAAAACCGCCCGCCCCCCCCCCCCCCCCATCGCGCATTAACGTCCGTCCGCAGATCTGACACGATATGGTTGTACACTATCCGATCTGGGGCAGGCCATCCGATGGTAGTCGCTCCCCGAAGATGTGCGGGAGTTAACCAAGGCAAACAGTACCCCTAGCCCACCATCTGTCGCCCTCCGATGCGTCCTCAGCCATCGATCTCCTTCTGAGATCGGACGGTCCAGATTTAATGCATGCCCGCCATTGACCCGGTCCCGCCACGTCATCCATTTCATATGTTTCCATCACATTTTCGTACGTTTCCTTATTATTTCATTCAAAGGTCAAAATTCAAAGGTTTACGTTAAAATCTGCTGCGCTGCGCCAACGTCCACCACACCATGTTCCACTATTTCGCTACGTTTTCACCATCACCCCGCACTGTTCCACCTCCTCGCCAAGCTGCACTGCTAGTCTCATCGTCCCCTTTGCATCCACCATTTCCATGCATGGTTTTCCTAATAAGTTTGCGTGTTTTGCAAGGTTACAGGGAGGCGGAAAACCGCGATGATCCACAGTCACTGTTACAGTGACAGAGGACACAAGGAAGAGCATGCGCAGAGATCGTATTTATGAGGAAAGCCTAGGAAGGAGCCATGACAGGATGTGCATTCAAAGAACGGAGCTAAACTCTGTCAAACCTTCCAGAACCATTTAAAGCGCAGACTTTGCAGCCAGAGAGTATCAGTGAAAAGCAGAGAGTTTAAGGCATATAATTGAAGATTGTAAACCTTAACTAAATAGTTAGAGGAAAAACATCAAACTGAAGACCCCATGGATCACCCAGAAGGTCCAATGCACAGAAAGCCATACCATTAGGGTGTTTAAATCAACATAATGTTTCCTCTTGAGAAAGGACACGGTACACATTATTGTTTCAGTCTACATTGTGTCCAAGTGAATTTTCCCCCCTCTGACAACAGTCCTATGCCATCAGAAGCATTTGTTACATAGTATGGCAGACCTGAGTCATTGATTTTTTTTTTTTTTTTTTCAGTTCACCCGATTGATGCAGCAAGTACATCAGAGACATACATTGAGTAAATTGTAGCATGACGAAGACCACTCTTTCATCCAAAGAGTACTGAAGATAAATGCCCAGAATTTAAAACAGAATGGGGCCTCGGCCCTCTTCCTCTTCTAAGATTTAATACTGCATTTAGTTTTCCATCTACCTCTTTAGCCTCTTCTTCGGCTATAAAATTCATGAAAAAACCCAGTGTAAAGGTTGTTGTTGTTGTTGTTGTTGTTGTTGCTGCTGTTGTGGTTGTAGGGATTGTTTCGACTGTTAGAAACAGTTTTGGAAGAGAGTAACAGAGTAGCTTGTAATTTAGTAGGCTGGGAGGAGAAGTTTGGATTTTATTCAGCCATTGAGCTCAATGTATGTGACTGGTTTTGCACATCAATTAATCAAGCAATTTCACAGGATCCTGGTCTATTACTACGGGTGATGTTTCTCTTATCATATTGTTTTATTACATTTTCATGATGTTCATTGGTCTTCTAGGCATGCATCAGAAATCTGGCGTAGGGTTTACCCTTGTTAGGTACCCTATGTTTCTGCTCTCCCTGCCTTCCATGTTTTTTGTCGATTGTGAATCTAAGAGTAAATTTAGCTAATTTAACTAGTGTAGCGGTTCCATATGCTGCTAGCTGATGTATGAATTCAGGGTTTGTTGCTTGGATGTTCTTGTTGGTGTAAAAGCAGGGAAGGTTTAAATTCCTTCTTCGAGCTATAGACCCTAGCTCTGTATTAAACCTTATCTCTATTTTTCCCTTGGAGCATGCTAAATCTGAACTGGAGTTAAATGACCTCTGGTCCGATCTATAAGCTGCCCCTTTGTCCCTCCATTGAAAGCTACCTTTGAGTATGTCCAAGCAGGTCTGGAGTTAAATTACCTCTGACCTGATCTATAGACAGAAATTGGGTGTCTTTCCTTCTTTCACTTTCAATCCTTAATGTTCCATTCCATCATCTATCTAAAAATATCCTTTAGTGTAGATGACTTGCCCTTTGAAAGCCTTGGCTAGTTGTTTGCAAGTAATCCCCTTTCATGACTCCATAGCCCAATGGATGTCACATTCTTAACCTATCCTCTTTTGCTGAAACATCCTGCTGCTCTGCTCCTTTCCTTCCATTACTTTCTCAGTTTATGATCTCATGACCCAACCCAAAAACCAACCAACCAAATCATTTTATACCCCCCCTTGTGCTTCATAACTAGCCTAATACCTAATTTTGAGCTCCAAACATATACCATTCTTTGTCTTATTGGAGAGATCCCTCTCCGGGTCCAGGAGGGCTAGATCCTAGGGCCCCAAAGTGGTTCTGATGTTGTCTCATCTTTTGGTCTTGCCAATCTGGCCAAAACATGGGAACCCCAACAGGAGGATAATCAACATTTATTTTATTCCTTCCCCTTTGCTAAAAATATTCTTAGAACTTTATGCTCTCATTTCCAGTTGGATACACCAGAATATAAGACAACTAAGGATTGCATCAAGTGGTGGATTGGGAGGGGGAAAACTTTCAGAAACATTCCGCTATTATTTCATTGGTATCTATGGTGTGGGAGGAATAAGAAGATATTTGAAGGTAGGTCGGTTATTACTGAGAATTTATGTCATAAAATCATCAGAAATTGGGAAAATATGAAGAAAAAATAAAATCCTCAAAGAGATTTATCGAAGAGACAACGCCCTTTTGAACTCCATTACCCAGTTGGCTTCTTTGATGGAGCTTCTTAAAAAATTTTGTGTGGCTACGGGGTGTGGCTAATGCTCTCTCCCACATGTCACTACAAAAATCATTGGAACGGGGGGAGGGGAACAACTATGAGGGCGGAAATTCTTGCATTATGGGGTATGATGTGGTTCGCCTGCCAGTTATATTTGGAAAAGTTGTTGGTTTTTGGAGATTCAAAAATTCTAATTGATCATTTGAACAACAAAACTAATCTTAATCTGAGTCATCTCACACATTGGTTGGAGTGCATCCATTTCTTAAAAATAAACTTTGAGATAATTACTTTCTGTCATGTCTACAAGGAAAAAACATTGAAGCGGATCGTCTCTCAAAAAAAGGTCTAAATGGGGTCTTTGGTGAAATGCACTACGCTTTATACAATGCTGGAGGACAGGGCGCAGAAGGAACAGTAACCTTCATCTAATTTTACTTCTTTAATCTTGCAGTGGTTGAAAGTTTGAAAGGACAAACAACTTTTTTGGCAGCAACTATTATCTTTTTGGTTTATGTTTGGTTATAGCAGGATGGCGATGGGACTTTTGGAAATATTACCAAACATCACAATGCTGGATTATATTTTAAGAAATAGATGAATAGTTTTGACGATGGCTGTATTTTTTTGGAATTTTTATCTATCATGGACTATGCATATTTTATAAAAATGAATGGGGTGATACACTCCTACCTGGTAGATCATTCCTGTAATGAATAAGATTGTATTTTATGCTATTTGTAATACAGTATTTGCTAAGAAAATTTGCCCTAGTACATAATATACACTAGATAGTATTTTTCATGTTGAAAAAAAAGGTTGAGAATGTCAAAACGACTAAGCATGAGCAAAGGCTCATCCAAGATAGCTAAGAAGTCCAGGCCTCCCATTTTTTATCACATTCACAGGTCGTGATTTCGAGAGCTGGTAAAAGAGTCATAGGGAATGGTTTCAAACACACGGTGACAACATCTCCCGTAAATTCCAATGATCGCTT
This sequence comes from Pinus albicaulis, assembly GCA_034641835.2. Lineage (NCBI taxonomy): Eukaryota > Viridiplantae > Streptophyta > Pinopsida > Pinales > Pinaceae > Pinus > Pinus albicaulis. Next base: position 248,597,147 of record CM076571.1, read on the forward strand.
GAAGAAATTCGCTTCACCTCCGCTCGACCCTACCTCCACAGAACGTTTAAACTCCAATATGTTCCCTGTGTCCCTCGTGTCGTTACTATTCTCCCCCTTGACTGAATTCGCTCTGATGGATTGGACATGGGTGGACGATATCTTTTCATCTCCCATTAGCCTGGCATATAGGCAGCTGGTGAAGAGCCTCGCTGAACAGGCGGACATGAGGTCCTAGGTGGAGAAACCCACCGATTTCCCCTGCTCTCTAACGTTGTTTTGGAAATTGAAAAATAATTCATGGGATTCAACGTTTTCCCTCCGCAACTACTGAATCTTTGCGCATTTCCAGGTTTGTAGATTCCACATGTATTTTTTCCTTAGCTGTTAGGGTAGGTTAACTATTTTTTCTTACTATTAATCTAACGACACACAAATCTTCAATCGTCTAACATTCAATCCAACGTTGCAGAGTTGTACATAGTGGCAGCCAGGGGAGTTTTTTTCAAAGAGGAACGTATTACGATGTAAAAATCATAAAAAATAACAAAATTATAATTTTATTTTAAATCATTATTATTATTAATTATAAAATAATTAATATAAATTTTAAACCTATATACATTTAAAAAATATGGAACAAGATTCTTAACCATAGAAATTTACCTCGATTTGACCTTGAGGATTCGTAATCTATAATTAAACTTTGTTATGATACCATGTCTTATGCTACCACATGCCTAAAAAATACCATGACGCAATTCAAATGACACTTGTTCATATCACATTTTTTAAGTTAATCAATTTAATTAAAAGGTTAAAAGGGAAAAAATGGTATAACTACTTTGAAGATAAATCTTGTTACAATATCATGACTTATAATAACACATGCCTAAAAAATCACGACTCACTTCAATTGACACTTGTTCATATGAAATTTTTGTTTAGTTAATCAATTTAATTAAAAAGGGTAAAAATGGCATAACTACGTTGAAGATAAATCTCAAATCCTTGACCTTTGATTTATGTGTATTACTATGAGTATTCTAGAATATTCCATAGAGTTTAAATCTCTACTATCGAATAAATTAGTATTAATAACTAAATTAAATTTTTGAAAAACATATTCCAAAATAAACATACTTATCAACATAATTATAATTATATATAATTATTAATATCTACTTTTATAATCCTAAAAATCTTAATTATTAATTATTTTTATTTTCTAACATTTCTATTCAATCAATTATATAATTTTTTAAAAATATATTTCAAATCATAATTATAACTTCTCCTACATGAACTTATAATGATGTATGAACTTGTAAAGAATATGCTTTTAAACTTGTATAAATATAACTTGTAATTGGATATGATTAATATAAATTTTATAAATAATTTATATCATAATTATTTAATATTTTATTTTCATAGTTTTTTATAGCAGTTTAATTAGGGTGATGATTTAGGTGGATATTGGTGGCAACCCTCCTATTCCACCTGTACCTCCAGTTGGCTTCATTAGTTTCCTTGTTTATTGCACACTTTACTAGTTTTAGCAGGTTTTCGGGTCTTTAACTTCTGGCGCTGTCTTGACGCCCTAAACGATGTTTTATTTTGGTCTGTAGAAGGCCCGTTTCCGTAGGAACATAGCCATAGGTATAGGTTTTTTGCAAATCTTGTAGTACTTGGAGAGATCTTTCAAACGGGGTATTGTACGCGCCATATAGAGATCATATGACCAAGTTACGACCCTGAGAATTTGGGTGCCCTACTAACCCAAACGAGGCCCACAAACTCTTGGCGTTACATCTATTAGGGTTAGGTTTTTGGTTGTTTAGGATGTCCCTTTGATGTTCAATAATAAAAATTCCCTTGAGCCTTATTGTAACACAGTTCAGAGGTATGTATTCGCCACACCTCTTCTTAGAGATAATAATTATTTCCATTATGTAAGTAAGCATATTACAGTTCTTTGATATTAATGAAATGAAAATTTATTTCTATTGTGTCTCTGTATTTATGTTTCTTTCTATATTATGTTGCATTCTTGTATAGTTTTGGATCAATGGTATCAGTGCGATCTATTTTTTCTTTGTTTTCTTTGCATGTCCTCAATGAGGTTGGCGTATAAAGAGTTAGGGCTCGAACTAGCTGAACCTTTGCAAGAACAACCTCGCAAAAGTTGGCGACCTTCCATGGTGGAAGAAAATGAAGATGAGGGACCAGGAGATCCTTTAAAAATATGATCCAGGTGGATATTGGTGGTCACCCGCCTATTCCACTTGGGGGCCCCACCATTGTCTCTTTCAGTTTTTCAGTTTCGGCACGACTTACTATTTTTAGCAGTTTTTCGGGTCCTAAACTTCCAGAGCCGTTTTGAGGCCCTAAACGACGTTTTTTGAGAAAACGGAGAGCAACATGGGTCCATGGACTGATGTTGCTCGTTCAAAATTGTATTCCTCAGATAGATGTTTCTAACGATGTATGGTACGCATCAAACGAAGATCGTATGCCAAAGTTACGCCCCTGGGAAGTTGAAACACCAATTTACCCAAACGGGGCCCATAGTTTTGGCGCTTCATCTCCTAGGGTAAGGGTTTTGGCTGTTTAGGATTTCCAATTGTTTCTAAATAATAAATAGGCCCTCGAGCCTCATTGTAACTAAGTTCAGAGGCCTGTAGCCGCCACATCTCTTCTCAGAGATAACTACCAGTGCCCTAGCTAGTTTTATTTCCATTCTGTCTGTAAGAAAATTTCAGTTCTTTGATATTAATGAAATGAAGTGTTATTTATGTTGCATCTTTGTATTTATGGTTATGTGTTTATTCTGTTGTGTTCCTGCATAAATCTGGATCAGTGGTATCAAAGGGGTCTACTTTTTCTCGATCCTTCTTTGCATGTCCCCAACGAGGTCGGGCTATAAGGAGTTAGGGGTCGATCTGGTGGAACCTTTGCGAGATCAGCCTCGCAAACCCCGACGGACGCCCATGGGGGACGAAAAGAAAGATGAGGGAGCAAGAGATCCTATCAAAATATTGCTCGAAGAGGCCCTCGAAAAACAAAGGAACGCGATGATGGATAACTTTGCCCAGATCCTTCAACGGCTGCCCACTGGCGGTGCATCTGCATCTAATAGCCACTCTGGAGGTGCGACTCCTTTTAAGGTACAAGTAAATTTTGACATTCCAATATTTAAGGGTAAAATAGATACATATGTCATAGATAGATGGTTGAATCTATTAGAAGGATATTTCTCGGTTCATGACTTTTTCGACAGAGAGAAGATTATTTTTGCACTCCTCAAAGCTGCCCCCCCATGTCAAGGACTGGTGGGAAACCCACTGTGAGAAAAAGGAAGAGATAGAACCCTCTCTGTTCTCAGCCGTACCCACTTGGAATTCTTTCCGAGATGCCATCAAGGAACAATACTATCCCATGGGGAGCTATGAGGACAAGTACATACAATGGACCACGCTACGACAACAAAGGGATCAAGATGTGCATGAGATGACGAATTTGTTCCATACCCTGCACGCCAAGTTGGGTATCAAAGATTCAAAGAAATATCTGGTGCTAAAGTATCGCAGTTTTATGCACAAATACATTCAGGAGGAAATGGAGTTCCTCGACATCTCCTCGCTTGGTACGACATACCGGTATGCTGCAAAGATTGAGCAGAAATTCAAACAGAAGAAGCGAGACTTTGGATCTGTGAATCAAAAGCAAGGGAAAGGTGCTCCCAAACTGCAGAACAAAGGACATAACCAAAGCATGGCGACTCAAGACAAGCTGTCGAAGCCACAAGCAAAGAACAACACCGCAAAGCCAAAGAAGGACACGGGAAAGTGGTGTGAGTTCCATAAGAGCTCCACTCACAACACAAGTGAGTGTCGGGCCAAGCAGTCGCTGGTGGCCGAGATGTGGGCTTCTGAGTTAGATGCATGCTTCGACTCTAAATCAGAACCTGACAAGGGGAATGACAAAGGGAAACAGATTATTGATGCAGAGCCCAATGCCACTGTTGCCACTACGAAGATCCAGAAGGAGGAACTGGAAGATACAGAGGAGGAGGAACGTCTCTTCCACTCCCAGATGTGGATAAAGGTCTCCCCGGTATAGTTCTTTGTCGACAATGGGAGCCAAAAGAACCTCATTTCAGCAGACGCCGTGAAGCGGTTGGGCTTGCCGACCACAGCTCACCCACATCCATACACCATCGGGTGGCTTCACCAAGGACGAGATCTCCGCGTCAGCTAGCAGTGTCACCTTCCCTGTAGCATCAAGCCCTTCATGGATGAGGTATTATGTGACGTTGCTCCTATTGATGTTTCTGATGTATTATTAGGACAACCATACTTGTGGAAGCGTCATGCTATGTATGAGTCTCGGTCTCGTGATGTTATTGTTACTTTGGGAAATAAGTTGTACAAGATACCAGAGGTACCACCTCCTGCCACTATCTCTTTGGTTACTGCAAAACAATGCAGTAAGCTCATTTCCCAAACTAGGAAATTTGTTTTCTTGATGATCTGCCCCCAGGGCAAGAAGAATACTGTGGCCACGACCTCCAGACAGGGCTCCTCTGCATGACAACAAAAAATGGATAAGGTTGTGGAGGAGTACGGGGACATCTTCACCTCACCCACAGGGGTTCCTCTTCACTGTCAGGTCAAGCACCTGATTGATCTGACCCCAGGTGCGCCGCTACCCAATGGACCGATCTTTCGATGCTCTGTTATGGAGAACGATGAAATCAAGAGGCAGATTTAGGAGCTGCTTCAGAAAGGTCACATCCGACCAAGTTCATCGCCCTGTGGGAGCCCGATCGTGCTGGTACAGAAGAAGGATAGGACATGGAGACTCTGTATTGACTATCGGGCGCTGAACAAGATCACTATCTGGAATAGGTACCCGATCCCATGGATTGATGACCTTCTAGACCAACTCAAAGGTGCAAAATATTTCAGCAAGATTGATCAAGAAGTCGTGGTATCACTGTGCATCAAGCACCCTCCGATGTAAGACTCGCTCAAAATCAAGGGAAGGCCTTTTCGAATGGCTGGTCATGCCTTTCGAGTTGACGAATGCTCCCACAACCTTCATGAGGTTGATGGACGACATCTTGTGGCCATTCACCAACTCATTTGTAGTGGTGTACTTAGATGACATTCTGATCTTCAGCAAAACTTGGGAAGAGCACCTTCACCACATACGACAAGTCCTCCAAACACTACAGCGACACAATTTACATTCCAATTTGGAGAAGTGCACTTTTGGCATGACCCAGGTTTAATATTTGGGATACATTATTGATGAAAGGGGGGTGCATGTGGATCCATCCAAGATCCAAGTCATTCGGGATTGGCCAGCCCCAACCACTATAACAAAGCTTCGCAACTTTCCGAGTCTTGTTTACCGTATACCGCAGGTTTTGTGTTGGGATTCTTTCATATCACTTGGCCCTTGAGTCAAGTCACCAAGGGAGGAGTGAGAGAAAAATTCTTTTGGTCGGAATCTCAATAGAAGGCGTTCACAGAATTGAAAAATTGCCTCTGTTCTACCCTAGTGCTCACATTACCAGACTTGCAACAACCATTTGAGATCGAGACATATGCCTTTGATTATGCTATTGGGGAAGTTCTTACTCAACAGGCACATCCAGTGTCATATCACAATGAGACATTGTCTGACACAGTTCACAAGTATCCCACTTATGACAAAGAAATGTATTCCATTGTGCTTCATCGACAATGGCTGCATTACATTTTGGGGAAGGAAACAATCATCCACACAGACCACCTCCCCTTCTCCGCAATTCATACAAATGAGAGGAAGTTGCAGAACGATCACCATCAAAAGTGGTCCACATATCTGCAACAATTTCATTTGAACATCAAGTACAAGAAGGGTAGCACCAATAATGTTGCATATTGCCTCAGCCGACCACCAATCGTCGCACTCAACACCGTTCTCAACTCTTGTGGGCATGAGACTTCTAATTGGCCGCTTCTCTACGAGAGTGACCTAAAATTTGGCCACACATATAAGGCACTCTACGGGGGTATGCAAGTTCCAAATTTTCACCTCCAAGATGTAATTTTATGTCACTTGGGACACCTTTGTGTTCCTTTGGGCGAGCGTGCCAAGATGATATGAAGCACACTGCCAAGTCAGCATTTGGGGGTCGAGAAAACAAGATCAATCCCGTAGAAGCATTTCTAATGGCCGAACCTTCGAAAGGATGTCGAGAAGAATATCGCACCCTCAACACTATTGTGCCATTTCCTATGTGCCATTTCCAAACCGACCATCAAGAAGCAAGGCCCCTATACTCCGCTACCTACCCCTAGTCGACCTTGGGAATACATCTCCATGGATTACATGTTGGGATTTCCTTCTACTAAGCATGGAAATGACTATGTTTTTGTGGTCGTTGACATATTTTAGAAGATGGCCATTATGGCGGCTTGCAAGAAGAATAGCACAAAAGAAGCCACTGCTAAAAGTTTCTTTGAATGAGTGTGGGTGCACTTTGGGATCCCACAGTCTATCATATCAGACGGATAGTAGGTTCTCAAAGACATTTTTGTCCAACTCGGTCAATGGTGGACAGCAAGCTCACCAAGTCCGCAGCTTTCCATCCCCAAACAAATGGCCAAACAGAGGTCGTCAACAGAATTATTGTACACATTCTGCGCATGTACAATTAAAATCATCCATGCACATGGGATGAGAGCCTCCCCTACGTACAACATAGTTATAACCAGGCTCTCTACAGCTCAACTGGCCATAGCCCCTTTCAGGTGGGCTCGGGATTCTAGCCACTATGTCCCATTAACGTAGCCATGCCATTTGTAGTCGCTCAGGCCGGACCACTCTCATGTCCACTCGAAGTTGACAAGCAAGTAGCTTCATCGGCATTTGTGTACTTCAATTAGGTCTGCGAGATATATTGGATAGATCCAATGCCAAGTACAAGCAACGCCATGATCAACACCGGGTACCACACAATTTCCAGGTGGGCGACAAAGTATGGCTACATTTGCAGAAATAGTGCCTCACTGGACCCCACTGCAAGCTTCACCTGCTCCGATACGAGCTATACACCATCACCAAGGCTGTAGGGAACAATTCCTTCTAGCTCAGTATTCCACCATTCCTTGGTGTACACCCAGTCTTCAGTGTGGATTTCCTTCGTCCTTACTTCCCACCTCTACCGGACACCTCGGACATTGTAGAAAAACTCACACCAACAAAGTTAAACCCAGATCGCATGAATGGTGCCACGCATTGTATCATGGACATGTAAATCAAGAACACCACCATCATAAAGATCCAACTCATGGGCTGTCAAAGCCGGCCAACTCCTACACCAGGGAAAGTGGTTCACTGTGGACTAGGTTCTCGCAGAAATTTCCTCATCTCATGGAGGAACTTAACGCAATGGGGACCATTGCTTCCTAAGGGGGGAGGAATGATCCAGGTGGATATTGGTGGTCACCCACCTATTCAACTTGGGGGCCCCACCATTGTCTCTTTCAGTTTTTTAGTTTCGGCACAACTTACTATTTTTAGCAGTTTTTCGGGTCCTAAACTTCCGAAGCCGTTTTAAGGCCCTAAACGATGTTTTTTGGGAAAACAGAGAGCAATATGGGTTCGTGGACCAATGGACCAATGTTGCTCATTCAAAATTTGTAGTCCTTGGATAGATATTTCTAATGAGGTATGGTACGTGTCAAACGGAGATCGTATGCCAACGTTACGCCCCTGGGAAGTTGAAACACCAATTTACCCAAACGGGGCCCATAGTTTTGGCGCTTCATCTCCTAGGGTTAGGGTTTTCACTGTTTATGATTTCCCATTGTTTATAAATAATAAATTGTCCCTCAAGCCTCATTGTAACTCATTTCAGAGGCCTGTAGCCGCCACATCTCTTCTCAGAGATAGCTACCAGCACCCTAGCTAGTTTTATTTCCATTATGTCTGTAAGCAAATTTCAGTTCTTTGATATTAATGAAATGAAGTGTTATTTCTATTGCATCTCTGTATTTATGGTTATGTGTTTATTCTGTTGCGTTTTTGCATAAATTCGGATCAAAATATTTCTCGAATAATCCCTCGAGCGACAAATGAACGTGATGATGGAAAATTTTTCCCAGATCCTTCGGTGGATGCCCACAAGCAACACAAATTAATCTGGAATCCACTCTGAAGGTGCCACTCCCTTCAAGGTACAAGTCAACTTTGACATTCCCATATTTGAAGGCCAAATAGATGGTTAAATGTGTTAGAAGGATACTTTTTGGTTCATGATTTTTCCAATTGGGAAAATATTAATTTTTCACTTGTCAAAGTCACCCCCCATGTCAAGGACTATGATGAACTCCATCATTAGACATATTTGGAGGGGTTAAAAGTTACCTTTTTTCCTTCTTAGATCTCTTTTTATTGCATTTTTATTATTATTTGGTTTTATGAAGCTAGTATAGGTGGTGATAAAGGCTAACATACTCTGAGTATATAATATAAGGTTGAGTGCAAAAAATCATGATTTATTAAGAATTTTTATAAAGATTTTATCATAAAGACTTGGAAGAGACAAAAAAGAGAAATTATAGGAGGATTTTCCACCCTCAAAAGCAGCCGTAGGATCCCAAAGATTCTCTCTATCAATTCGAATTCCAAAAGCAGCTAAAGGATCCCCAAGGATTCTCTCTAGCAATTCGAATTCTAGAGGCAGCCAAGCAACTCAAACAGGAGTGCACCCAATCCTTGTTCACCGAGAGTCAAGTGGACTCAATCACCATTTTCTAGGGAGTTGTTTGTAGTTTCCCTGTAGAATAAATAGAGCAAATTTAGAACTAAGAAGAGTTAGTTTATTCTAGTTAGTAAGTCAATTCCATTCATAACTATTGTTGTTAGTTATTGAGATTTTTGTTTTATTCAATGATCACACATTCAGAGATGTATGAAGTTATTGTTTTATGAAATGAGCAGACTGATTTCATTCGACTGATTTAAGTTTCAAAGGGCTAGGCTCATGTGTTAGGGCCCAGTCCATGTGCCTCAGCTTCTCTGTTGTCACTATCTTTTCCTTTCTATCATTTAGCTATTTTTGCTTCTTCCATTTAAGTTAGATCTACTTCTGATAGTTTCATTGATGTTTAGTTTTTGTGCTGATGTAGTTTTTTTAATTTCTTGTGCATAGTAAAATAGAGGAAAAAATCCAAAAACTGTGGTCAAGCCTCCCCCTCTCATCTCTGTCAGTAGAGTTTGAGTAGGGTAGACCTTCCCATAGGGCAAAATTTCTTTATGTTTGAGTTTCGGAAAGAAATTGCATTACCAAGTCAGAGTCTCTCTTTCCTTGTTTTATCAAGCATTTCTATCTGTTTCCCGTGCATGAATCCGCAGGTGTGTTTCACTTCTAAGCACTGCTCGTACGCCTCCAATCCCCTCCTTTCCTTCTCACCTTAACATTGTACTTACCCTTTTTCCTAACGCACTTAAGCCCTTCAAGCCTTATTCCTTTGCTTTTCTCCGTTCACAGTTGCCTTACCCTTTTTATGCAAAACACCTGAAAAACCATTCAAAACCATTGAAAAATTGACCTCCGCCGTTGCTCCTCAAGTCTCCTGCCACCGTATGTCACACTTCGCAAATCACAAATTTTAGCTTTTACCTTTAATCACTTACCACTTGTTATTTTGATTGCGATATTGCGAAATCGTGCCCCATCATCGATTCCACCACCACGTCACCCATTGCAAATCGCACTTCGCACATTTTAGCTTTTACCTTTAAACACTTACCGCTTGTTCTTGCAATTGTGATATTGTGGAATCGAAAATCGCAAATCGCACCATTTACCTTTTCACATAACACTTACCGCTTATTCCGCGGATGCGATAACTTCGCCACGTCACACGTCACACTTCGCTGAACTTACCACATCGCAGATTATAGCCCACAAATTTTACCGCGGCACAAATCGCACTTCACAGCATTTAGCTTTTCGCATAACACTTACCGCTCATTTCGCCGATGCGATAACTCCACCACGTCACCCGTCGCACTTCGCTGAACTTACCACATCACAGATCGCAACCCACAACTTTTACCACATTGTAAATCGCACTTCGCACATTTTAGTTTGTTCTTGTTCATCCTTACCGCTATCCCTTTAAACTTGTGATATTATGATTGTGACATCGCATATCGTAACTTTCATCCTCCATCAAACTCTACCACGTCACGCATTGCAAATTGCACTTTGAAAATTTTAGTTCGTTCCGTTAACCTTTACCACTATCCGTTTAAACTTATGATATTGTGATTGCAACATCGCACATCGCAACTTTTTTCCTCCATCGCACTCTGCCATTGCACTTTTGAGTTATTTCCACTCCAAAGCCATTTCTAGTGCGATGATAAACTTTTATAAGGTTTTAACTCCCTCTTTCCTCTTCGAAACCTCATTTCATGTGTTAAACCCCCCATTAGCCTCTTTTAGCCCTTTTCTTCCCTCTAAGCTACAAATTAACTCTTTTTAATTAAAATTAAGGCATGGATAGCTTAGTTGCATGACTAGGAGCATGGTAGATAGATCATAGGATAAGTAGAGTGAATTTAGTCATTTGGCCAAGTCAAGTGTGGTTTAGAATTAGTTTCCTTTTTGCTATTTATTTTTTACGAATTAAATTAGTTTCATTCTTGTCATTTATTTTCAAAAATTTAGTTTAGTTTCCTTTCTGTCATTTCCTTCCAGCAATTTACTTTCAAGTTGTTCTCATATTTTAAGAAATAACACCCTTTCGTGAAGTAGAAGAGAATGACATGAACAAATGCATCTGTTGTGTATAGAACACTGTCACCTCAAAGTTTGTACGAACCCTAGGTTGATAAAGTAAAGTAGGGCAACCCTTGGGAGTTGCAGCACTCTTGGTGAAATACTAGAGCTCACCACTTTGTGGCACCGTTGCCGAGGAGGTGTCTAGTAGATGTTTTGATTTTTTTTTAGCATTCCTTTATGCTTTCCTTTCTTTTTATGTCATTTTAAAAATATTGAAAAAATACAAAAAGATCTTATTTTCATGCCTCGTAGGACTAGGAATACTCAAAGACAAATCTTACCTAAAACCCCCACATCACCTCCTAGCCACCCTTCACTCTTCTTCAGTGGTAGTGAGATTGAACTCCCTATAGGAGAGCCTTCTGAATATTTTGAGGATCCTATTGGGGAAGAAGAAGAAGACCTTGTTTCAACTAAGGGACCTACTTCACCTATCTTAACCATGGCTGGGATCCAGAGAGCCTGTCCCATAAGAGAGGTAGATGGAGAAACTAAGATGAAAAACATTAGCCCCTCATCTCTTCCACACTTCGATTGACTTACCTCTGAGGACCCTGACACATTCATGTTTGAATTTGATGTTGTTTGTAGAACTTATGACTACACCTCTGATGATCAAAAGTTGAAGTTATTCCCATTCACCCTTAAGGATGCAACCTTGCGCTGGTTCATGGGTTTGTCTGGGGATAGCATCACTACCTGGTCACAGATTGAAGAGACCTTCAGCACCAATTACAAAGACTATTATAGGTCCAAGGAAACTAAGGATGATATATCTAGGATGAATCTAGGGCTTGATGAATCCTTAGAGGATTATGAAGAGAGGTTTCAATTTAACTATAAGAGAGTCAATTGTACTCTTGATCCTGACTCACTTAAAATTATACTTCTTTGAGGGATCAGCGAAGAGATGATAGAAACCTTGAATATGTTATCAGGAGGATATATCTACCAAAAACCTTATGAAACAATCAAAAATGTCTTTTGGAACCATTCTAAGGAATTTAGGAAGAAGGGTGGAGCTAGTCAAAGTACATCTAATACCCCTTCCTTTTCCACCTTCATAAAACATGAGATTGGAAACATGCTAGAGGACTTCAAGAGTGACATTTTGCACACCTTTTCTTTGCAAATGGACACAATACAGGTCAAAAGGAAGCAAGAGGAAGCAGAGAGAGCCCTGACCATATTTTGTCCTAGATGTACTAGGAAGCACCCAAGAAATGAATGTCCACTAAATTTCATAGAGGGTTTCTTAGTCTGTGAAGAGAATCATGCCACAAACAAGTGTCCCTCCTTACCTGGACTTAAATTTGTATATCAAGGTGGGGAAAAAATGTCAGAGAAACTCTGTTTCATCAACCAGAGAAGGCCTCAAGGTTGTTGGCCATATAAACAAGGTATGCAAGGTGCACCTTACTCTTACTATTACAATAATCAGAGTGCACCCATGCAACCTTGGTACACCCCCACTCCTCCATCCTGGTCTACACCTCCTACTTGGCCTTCCAACCCTTCATATCATCCTCAGCCAATAAACTAACCATTTCAGTAGTATGTTCCACAACAACCTCAATGGAACAATCCATCCCAAGGGTGGAGGCCTCAAAAAAATCAACAACTTGCTCTAATGTCTCCACCCCAAACTCAACCTCAAGTTACTCATGTTTCTCCATGTAATGTTCCTACTTAGCCTAAGCTAAGAGAAACATTCAATTTTGGTTTTATTTTCTGTTGCATGCATAAATGAATAAAGGAGGACATGTAAAACTCCTAAGTAGACTAAATAAATCAATGCCCATGTAAACACAGTTAAATCAGGGCCATGTAAATAATCACTTGCAGGTGTGAAAGGGGTTTGAGCTGTGAGACTGGGTCAACCTTGACCAAATCCACAACGCTGTCTAGGTTTAATGCATCTTCTAAAGGGACAACGTAGTTTTAGAAGGGGGCCCCTCATGTGAAAATAAATAACCCATCAAGGTGGTTTAAGGTTTGCAAAGGCTCTCATCTTAGAAAAGGAAAGGGAAGGCAAAAAAAGGAGGTTGTTGATTGATCATATTCATGAGTATTTTTTCTGCTTAGACAAATACTATTCTCTATTGTTTAGTGGAGAATTTTTCTTGGAATTCCTATGCAGGGATCTCACCTCTTCCTTTGAGTATTCTTAGAGGAGTGTTTTTCCGAATCGATCCACTATTAGGCTTGAGACCAAGCTCTACTTTCAATTTCAACGCTGATCCATTGAGGGTTTTGCTGCTCTTGCAAGCTGCAGCTAGTGGGAGTCTAGATTTGCAGAGATCTAGTGTATTTTGGGAGCCTCTTCTCGTGGAGTGTGTCTTTTAACCTCCTAGAAGAGTGCCTCTTTTGTTTTTACTTCAGATCTGCAATTTTACAGTGGCTATCTATGTAAATTGAGCTACAACGTTGTTCCTATTTATGGACTGCGTTATTTTGGTGTGAGGCTCTTCATGGTGTTTTGCTCATAGTTTAGATCATAGATCTCTAGTGCTAGGATTTGTCTTCCACTTGGTGATCCATGGATTAGATTGCTGATCCATGTTATGTTTAGATCCGATCCATTGTAATGAAATGTTATATTCAGAAATTTACTGCAGCATTTTACATATCTGCAACTTTTTTCTCAGATCTAATCTTATTCATGCATGATTTGGTCAAAACCCCAAGGCGATCTTGTAAAGAAAACTATCTAGTTTCCAGATCTGAAATAGATCTGATGTTTTGTCCACAAATATTTCCTAGATCTGAGTTGTAATATGAAACTAATACAGCCCCTGAAAATAACGTTGTTGAGCCATTTCTGCTGATATATACATTTTGTATCTCTCTTTTATGAAGATATATTTCTCTCTTGTCTCATGTAATCTACTGTATATTGAAGGAGCTTCACTTTACTTCTGATTTTTTGCTGTACTTTCATTTATTAATCATATATGATGGCCTCTTTCTCATATGGACCAAGACTGCGTTATTCTTTAGGCATTTTTTTTGTGCATATCTGCAGCCCCTCTTGTAGGGTGTTTTTCAGCTAGACTAGGTTGTGGGAGACCTGTTTACCACACCTAGTTTGATTTTTTTTTGCTCCCCTTATGTATCTAGACCATAGATCTGACGATATAAGGGATCCAAGGGCTGTAAACTCATTTTTGTACAGAAATATCCCAAGGAGTGTGTTATTTTTCAAGGCTTGCTGTGCAATCCCAATTTGGGAACATTATAGTGGTATCAGAGCTCCTTTCTTGGCACAGCCTGTGCTTGCCTTGGAGCACCAGTTATGCTGCATTCATAAGAAGATGATCCTCTTACTGAGAGGGAGAAGAGATACCAGAATAGAAGTCATTAAAAGTATGACTACACTACTGATGATCCTGACAAGGGTCAAGACAAGGGGAAAGCCCCTGAAACTACCAGTGACAAAGAAGGAGAAGAGTTTGCAAGAACTATGTTAGTGGCCATGCAAGATCTGGCCAAGGAGATCAAGGATATGAGGGTGGATAGAATGAGGGAGTCTCTTGGGATATTTCATCAAGGAGAAAGCTCTGATATGTGTCATCATGAGACTGGTCAACCTGTGAACCTGCCACAAGCTCCACAGGCCTCACAACGCTCCACTATGCCTACCTTCTTGGCTGTGGAGAATGAAGGACTATAAGAGCAAGCCTCCCTTGAAGTTTACTTTATGGAGTATGACTCTCAAAGTCAAAGATTCAAGGATAACTTGAGTTTCCAATACTTTTTCCATCTCAAGGACCAAAGGAGACCAGTGCAGCAGTATAGAGATGGTGGATTATTTCATGGTAGACACCATACTATGGGCAGATTATTTTTTCCCAAGTTTGATGGATCATCTTCCAGTTTTGCCAAGGCATGGGTAGAAAATCTAGATATCTATTTCCTGCTAAACAAAGTCCCTGAAGTCGAGGCCATCAAGAGTGCAGTGTTGCACTTTGAAGGTGAAGCACACAATTGGTGGTTCCATGGATTTTCTACATTGGGACACATCAATGTGACTACCTATGCTAATTTCACTAGAAGACTGGTGGAGAGGTTTGATAGGAAGGATCCTGAAGCACCCTTCATAAGCCTTGAAAAACTGAAGCATTCAGGAGATGCAGAGACTTATATCTATGAGTTTTTAAGATTATCAGTCATGGTCCCTGATCTATCTGTAGCAAGGAGAGTCTACATGTTCATTGATGGCCTAGAGGAACCCTTGCATGGATTGGTTAAATCTACCAAGCACATCACTTTGCATGATGCCATCGAGAGAGCTAGAGATCTCCAAGATACCTTGCCAAAAGAAATGGAAACTTTCCAAAGCAAGGCCCCTCACTTTTCTAAGGGGAAAGAAGGAAAATCTGCTCCTCCCAAGGACAGCTCTTTGAAGAAACCTCTTAATATTGATCTTAGGAGGGAATTGAGGAAGAATAAGCTGTGCTTCACTTGCCAAGAGTCATGGGTGCCCGGACATAGGTGTGTTGCTGGAAGAGCACACTACATAGAAGTCTTCTCTGATTTGGAGGAGGAATATGATGATGAGGAACCTAGGAAGGGTCACAGCATTGATGATGAGGAGGAAGAACAAACACCCACCAGAGATGAGAAGGGAGCCTTTGCTCCAACTAGTGGGACTCTTGCATCTTTGAGAGGAGTGCCCAAGTACTTGACCCAAAGAGTACAAGGTTCAATTATGAATCAAAGAGTATCTGTACTAATTGAAAGTGGGGCAACCCACAACTTTATTGATTCTCACCTTGTGCAAAAGAGAGGAATCCCCACTGATAATTTTGAGGGATTTTCTATCTTGGTTCCAGGAGATAGAACCATGCAATGCATGCAATATGTTCCATCACTCTCTGTCACTATGGGATCCTACACCCTGGTGGATCACTTCTTTGTAGTTGACATAACAGACACCAACATCATCTTGGGAGTCCAATGTTTGATTACCTTGGGGAAGGTTACCACTGATTGGAAATATTTGAAAATGGAGTGGGTGGACTTGAAGAGTGGGAAACCACAAATTATTCAAGGCATGTACACTTATCCTTCACCTAATGTTTCCACACAAACAACAGAGATGGATTTGCTTTGTGGAAGTAGGGATCTCATAGTCCCTTCTCTCATTTTCATGAGGATGCTGCAAGGGACATTCTTATCTTATGGCAAGCCACCTGGAATGCCATCAGATTCAGATCTTGTGGGGGAAGCCTCACAAAGTGCTACTCAAAATCTAGATCTAGGAAGGATTGGAGCAATAGAAGACCAAGCTCCAACGCTGTGGGAGGAGAAGAATGGGAGGATCAACCTTCCAACAAACCACTTTGGCATGTGTAATGTCAAAAATACAATCAACAACAAGACAAGCACCCCCATGGATGAATCAGCAACGCTGTCATTTTTTATCAGTGTGGATCTTTATTGGAAATCTCAACTACTTGTAGAGTATTCCAAAGATCTCCACACAGGTGTGATATTGGATGGAATGCATCAAGAAGAGGGGTACTTGGTCCAAGGAGGGGTCATCTATTATCATGGTAAAGCCTTTTTGGCTAGATCTTCCAAGCTCAAGCAAAATATCCTACAAGGAGCATATGAAGAATTCTTCCTCAGCCATATGTGTTCAATGAAGATCTATTCCCTGATCATTAAGAGTTTTGATTGGGGAGGCATGAGAGAGGACTTACATCAGCACTTTCAAGAGTGCAATAGCTATGGAGGATTGGGTCAGCCAATGGAATCTTTGCAAGAGTCATTTCAGCCAGCTCTTCCTTTGCTTGAAAGGAAGGGAATGTTCATGCACAACTCCATGTGTGTGAAGGACTATGATGGTAAAGGGTTTGATCATGGTAAAAAAGTTGTATTTTCTTATCTATTACATTCCTTTGCCATGTTTTTGTAGGATGGGACTCATAAAGGGAGTGAGAGATCATATGGATCTCATAGTTTTTTGGGGGCCAATGAAAATTCTAAACTTGGCCACTCCCTTGATGTGCAAAAGGAGATTCATTTTCATGATGGGTGCTCCCCAAAGGCACAAAACTTATGTAACACCTTCAATCATGTTAAGGTGACTTATGCAGCAAGAGTGTGGTGGGAATGCCACTTACCACACAAGGATCTAATGAAGACAAGAGGTGCGTTGTGTTGGCATCTCATGTGGGATTTTGACCCACCTCCTCAAGTTCATATTTTAGTTTGCATCTATGTAGTCTTGCTTCCATACATTGATGATATAGTTGTATTGTTTATGGGGTTGTATGGACAGAGGATGGGCAGTGTGTATGTACCACATGGGTTGGAACTTCAACTTGTACTTCATGATACATGTTTTAGATGCAACATTTCTCCACCCATGTTTATTTCTGTTGAGTTTTTCACTCCGGAGGGGATGGACTATGCCCATATTATGTTGGCCTTGGAGGAGCAATTCATGATGCTTTGGCTTGCTGAGCATTTGGGTTATGATGGAGGTTTGATCCTTGATGATGCCAACAATGAGGGAGGAGAAGAACTATAGCTCTTACCCTATCAGTTTCTTGAGGACAAGCAACATTTTGGAGGGGAGGACTATAATGTTCCTACTTAGCCTAAGCTAAGAGGAACATTCAATTTTGGTTTTGTTTTCTGTTGCATGCATAAATGAATAAAGGAGGACATGTAAAACTCCTAAGTAGACTAAATAAATCAATGCCCATGTAAACACAGTTAAATCAAGGCCATGTAAATAATCACTTGCAGGTGTGAAAGGGGTTTGAGCTGTGAGACTGGGTCAACCTTGACCAAATCCACAGTGCTGTCTAGATTCAATGCATCTCCTAAAGGGACAGTGCAGTTTCAGAAGGATGCCCCTCATGTGAAAAGAGCTAACTCATCAAGGTGGTTTAGGGTTTGCAAAGGCTCTCATCTTATAAAAGGAAAGGGAAGGCAACAAGAGGAGGTTGTTGATTGATCATATTCATGAGTATTTTGTCTGCTTAGACAAATATTATTCTCTGTTGTTTAGTGGAGAATTGTTCTTGGAATTCCTATGCAGAGATTTCACCTCTTCCTTTGAGTATTCTTGGAGGAGTGTTTTGCTGAATTGATCCACTATTAGGCTTGAGGCGAAGCTCTAATTTCAATTGCAGTTCTGATCCATTGAGGGTTTTGCTGCTTTTGCAAGCTGCAACAAGTGGGAGTCTAGATCTGCAGAGATCTAGTGTATTTTGGGAGCCTTTTATCATGGAGTGTGTCTTTTGACCTCTTGGAAGAGCGCCTCTTTTGTTTTTACTTCAGATCTAAAATTTTGTAGTGGCTATCAATGTAAATTGAGCTACAACATTTTTCCTATTGATGGACTGTGTTATTTTGGTGTGAGGCTCTTCATGGTGTTTTTCTCATAGTTTAGATCAGAGATCTCTAGTGCTGGGCTTTTCCTTCCACTTGGTGATCCATGGATTAGCTTGCTGATCCATGTTCTGTTTAGATATGATCCATTGTAATGAAATTTTATATTCATAAATTTACTGTAGCATTTTACAGATCAACAACGTGTTTCTCAGATATACTCTTATTCATGCATGATTTGGTCAAAACCCCAAGGGGATCTTGTAAAGAAAACCATCTAGTTTCCAGATCTGAAATAGACATGATGTTTTGTCCATAGATCTGTCCTAGATCTAAGTTGTAATATGCAGCTGCTACAACCCCTGAAAATAATGTTGTTGAGCCATTTCTACTGATATATACATGTTATAGCTCTCTTTTCTGAAGATATATTGCTCTCTTGTCTCATGTAATCTACTGTGTATTGAAGTAGCTTCACTTTAATTCTGATTTGTTGTTGTACTTTCATTTATTAATCATATATGATGGTCTCCTGCTCATATGGACCAAGACTGCATTATTCTTGAGGCAGTTTGTTGTGAATAGCTGCAACCCCTCTTGTAGGGTGTTTTTCAGCTAGACTAGGTTGTGGGAGACCTCCCAGATCTTCTGATCTAAGGGATCCAAGGGCTAAAAACTCATTTTTGTAAATAAATCTCCCAAGGAGTGTGTTATTTTTCTAGGCTTGCTGTGCAATCCCAATTTGGGAACATTACACTCCACCTAGGCTACCTATACCTACATAGCCCAATCTGAACCCGAAAAATAGACAGGCACAACAGGATCCCAGTGGAGAAACATCCCATCCAGCTTATGTTGTGGATATACAAGAGGTTAATCTCAGGCTAGGAAGAGTACTCCCAGAAAACCATCCCCCATCTCTGCCTGTAGAGGTTGAGGAGGAAAAGGAAGAAGATAACACTCAGATCCAACAACCTCCTTTTCCCGAGCACTTGATCCACCCTAGTCAGCTCACCCTAGAGGAGACTGAACTCCTGGTATAATTGGAAAATTTGTGTGTAAAGATACTATTTCTCTAGGCCATTAAGGATGTCCCTATCTATAATATGTTCATCAAAGAAATTTTCTTCAATAAACTTGGGAGGAGGAAGAGAGATAGCCCCACCATCAATGTGATAGGACAATTGTCTGACCTGATGTTCGGGAAGGTGATATTTCCAAAATAATTGGACCCTAGTATTTTAGTTTTTTATGTGCATATAGATCATGTCATAATCCCCAACACTCTAATTGATCTAGGGGCTACCATCAATATCATGACCAAGGAAACTATGTTGAAACTTAATCTCCAAGGGACTTTGAGGAAAACCACAATAATTATGCAACTTGCAGATCGGTCCATAGTAACTCCGAAAGGAATTGTTGAGGATGTTATCATTACCATTGACTCTTGGGACTATCCTAAAGATTTCCTGGTCTTGCAACCAAAAACCAAGTTTAATGGTTATCCTCTTGATCAGGAAGGAGTTCATAAAATTTTCTCAAAATTTAAAGTTACAGGATTGGGTTGAAACTAGGATGGTTTCGTAGATCTCGTCTTCTTGATTACGACGTCATGAACGGTTCGAAAAATCGATGTCGTATGAGGAAGATATTGTGTTCTGATCGAAATGGAAAATAGGTAAAATTACGATAATTTGACCAGGTTTGACTGGGATGAACAGTCAACAAACTGGATGTACAGTTAGCAAAAAAGAGAATATTCCTTACACCGGACCAGTCTTTGGTTGACAAGTGTCATTTTTTTATTTGAGGTACAAGTTGGAGGAACCAATGAGAGGGTGCCACATGGCAAGCCCTGAGGCCAACACGTGGCCCTAAAAATTCATATTAAAATTGTGTTTGAGGTCACAGGGCTCGACGCCCTGACCTCCCTCTAGGCACACGCAAATTTTACCAATCGCTCTACACTTGTTTCTTAACATCATAAGGCTGCAGGTTGTATTTATTGTGTATTGAAAATATGATTGGGGGTTGGGAACCGCCAGCGGTCCCAACCCACCAGCAGTCCCCAATATATGTCACATGTCTAAATATTGATGCTAGCCCAACCGCGCGGTCAGCACTAACTCGAAAACAATCAGCCCATGGTTCAACATTTTAAATCGCAGTCCTGGAGTAGGTTCCACTAACTGTCTTATCTTCTAACGGTTTAGGGGTGTGCATGTGGCCACCACCCAATCGTAACATTTAATAAGCGTTTTATTCAGCGGAGAGGTTAGGGGAGCACAAAATTTGGAGGTCAACCCATATTTAGCTCTAGTTAACTGGATTTCTCCACATTTAGTGGAGCTTTCCTAGGAGATATTGGGAAAAGGTGTAGGAGGCTCAATTTTTGACCATTCTGAGTGAATGAAGGGTCATTTTTGACTAATTGGATAATTTTGAAGCCATTGGTGCAGAGAAAACAACCATTAGAGAACTGTAACTACATGTAATAGCAAATGTTTGAGCATAATGAAATATGGACAAACCACTCTGGAACAAACGATGGACGGAACTAGGGTTTTGCTAAGATGCCCTGCAGCGGTCGCTGCTGCCAACGATGTTGTGGATCTTGCACCAGTGCTTGATTCCCTACGACGCACTGTTGTGGCTAAGAAGGGGATTGTTGTGGCCTTCGTTGTAGATCCTCGACGAGAACAGAACCCACCCAGGCTGAATGCTCCGCTACTCTGTGAAGGTGTCACCAATGATGTGAACTTCCTTTGTGCGGCCTCCACTACCCTGAACGATCATTCTACCACAAACAGACTTGCGGCCAATGCCATAAATCAGGATTATGCCACAACACTACTACCAGAGATTGCCCCTCTTAGCAATAGGGTCACGACTCTGTCTCGGCCAGATTCAATAGTTCCCCACAATAATGATGATATTGGCTTCTTTAAACAAGAATATCCTACCATCGTTTATACCCAGTGGCAGCCATGTCTTCTGGATCTGATGGAGAATAGAGAAAAGGATCCTTCTTATCTTTCTCCTGCCTTTCAAATCTAGATATCTCTTCTTTCGTGCAGATCCCTGCTACTTTGGGGCCGTCCAACAGACGAAGTACAAAATATCTTGCACGCTCTTGAGCACAAGCTGGGAATACCCACAGCTCTTCAAAAACTTCTTTACGGATGTAAAAAACTTGAAGACTCCTTCCCCCTCTCATTCTACCATATTGAAAGAGATGCTACTTTAGTTATATCACTATGTTTGAGAGGAGGAGCTGCTGGAAACACCTCTTCAGCTCCAGCCTTTTCTTATAAGGATGTGGTCCATGCACAACCCAGAAAATATGCCCAATCCTTAGAGGCCCCTAAGCCTTTTCTGGTTGATAAATTAGAGGATGTTCCCTCCATAGAAATTACCCATCCAAATCTAGCAGAACAACTCCAAACATTTGCAGAAACCACTATCATATGCAGATTCAATGGTCTTTGGCCTCACTCAAAGGTGATCTATGCCAACTGGACCCACAACTGCAAGGTCAACTTTTGTTCAAAAGGTTTTTTCATAGTTTTGTTTGATCATATCAAGGATTATCAACAGGCCCTCATAGAAGGACCGTGGTTTTGGGGAGCATCAGGGCTATTCCTCACCCCCTGGTTCCCGGATTTTGACCTAGCTACAACAGTCATTACCAGAACTCCAGTATGGTTCAGGCTACCCAATATCTCGGCCCATCTCTGGCACCTTTCAGTCTATTGAGGAATAGGAAATGCTCTGGGCCGCTTTCTGAAGGCAGACTATACTCAAGAATACCAAAGACTATACACATATGCCAAAATATGTGTGGAAGTAGACATTAGCAAAGGCTTGCCCAACCAAATTATTCTCAAAATAGGTGACTTTGTATGGACTCAGATCCTAGATTATGAGAACATAGCTTTCCGATGTTGCCATTGTCACCAAACAGGGCATCTTCATAAATCCGGCCCCAAATTTATTGCAAAAAAAAAATGAAAACACTCCAACATCCAAATCTAAAAGATGGACACCTTGTAGTCCGCCGCCTGTGCTCAACACTGATTCTTCAAGTTCAGAGGACGAAGAGACAGATGCAGAAATGGAACATGCTCAACAGACAAAGGACTTGTCATTTTCTACACCTTAGGATCCTCCAGACATGACGAACTCCCAGAAACACACTCATGAGTCCTCCTCTTCTGATACAGATAAGGAGACTCCTCACACCACCAATACTAGTCTAGAAGTGGTTCTTTCCCATCCACATCAAGATGAATGGGTAAAAGTCATCAAGAAGAAAGGAAAATAACTTTTCCTAGAGGCTTCTGCCCATTCTGGGTAGATTTCAGTTTATTTCTTTCAGCTCTCTAGTCATGCTCCTTCTCTCTTTGTTTGTTTCTCTTTCTCTTTTCAGGACCGAGGTGGATAGTTCATCCTTTCCAGTTGGCCCGTTTCTTGTCTCTCTTGTCTGTAAGCTTATCTTGTACTATATTTTCACCTAATAGAATTATTCTTACTCAGAAAAAATAAAAATAAAAATAAAAAAAGAAAGATGGACAAGCCATTGGGAGTTGGACCAACAGATGTAGCCCAAGAAGGGTGAACTGCTTCATCATGTCTGTTGTCTAAATTTCATGTCGTGACTTATTTCTCTATTTTACACTGTTGTTCAGTGTTATTTATTCTTGTTTTATGCTTCTAATTCACTAAATATCATCTATAAATAATGGAAAAACTTCTTAATCCTTATGCAAACTAATGAGCCAATTATGCACATGTTTTTAAAACTGAAATACCCTTAGCACAAAAAAACTAATGCAGTTATTTTAGATCAGATGGCATCAAAGCTAGAGTTTTTCTCTGGTGTTGTTTAGTGCAAAGAATTGTTTAACAGTTTGCAATTTTTAAATGCTTACAAGGCTCAAGCTCAAAAGAGGAGAAGGAAAACTGGTGGAAGCAGGAGGGTCTCAAAAGGAGCCAAAGAAAAGAAGAGCAAGATTACCACAATTTCCACCACCTATTTCACCTCCTAAAGAAGCAGAAGCTTCATTAAGCATGCCTCATGAGGAAGGAGAAATTCATGAAGAAGTTGACCCTAAGGAAGAAGAAAGAGTGTTTAGGAAAGCATTTCTTGACATGACTGAGATGGTTAGAATTCTTTATCAAGAAAGGGATGAGAGACTGGAAGGAGAAGTATCTAAACTCCAAAAGGAAGGACAAGGATCTTCAGGAGTTCAACATGATGAAGACAATTAAAAGAAGGGAAATGGAGGAAATGGAGGCAATGGAGGGCCACCATCTTCACCCTCGTCATCATCATCATCACATTCTACCTCTTCTTCAGTACATCAACCACACAAGTCCAAGAGAACTGGTAAATCTCCTTTATTAAAACTTAATGTTAAGTTTGAATTTCCAATGTTTAATGGTGAAGTAAATGCAAACAAGCTAGATAATTGGATTCGACAATTGGAGGTCTATTTAATAATATAGAACCTTCAAGATGATGATACAAATATTCAATTAGCTTCTTTGAAAATGGAAGATGCAGCACTTGTTTGGTGGGAAGCCAAGACACAGGAGGAAATCAAGAATCATGGTAAGATTATTCTATCATGGTCATAATTTATTGATGCTATTAAACAAAAATTTATCCATTAGCTCATATGCAAAAAGCCATCGTGAACTAGTAGAAATTTATGTAGTTAAAGGGACAAAATGTGCAAGAATACACCCAAGAATTTAGGAGAATATTTCTTTTATTAGGGGTGGATTTGCAGAGCCAAGAAACTTTGCTAAAGTACATAGGAGGCTTACATAGCTACCTAAAACATATTATTCTCATGTTTAACCCCACCAGTCTAGGTGAAGTTTGTGTTCAATCCACACATCTAGAAGCTAGAGGGAAGAACATTTCTGCAGAGGGTAGGAAGAAACCTTTTAAGGGTAAGGCCAAGGAAAAGACCCCAAAAGGTATAAAAAAAATAATTCATCTATTAATAAACAGGGAGAAAAGTGACTTGTAAACATTTTTCAAAAGAAGGCCATGATGAAACTCATTGTTGGAAATTACATCAAGAATTGAGGCCAAAGAAATAAAATAACAAGGGGAACAGAAAAATGCTGCTACAACCACGGGATTGAAGTACATGAAGGGAAAAGAAATTGAAACTAAACCCAGTACCAGTACATCAAACTATCACATAAACACTCCAAATGAAGAAGAAATAATAGAATTGTTTCATGTGAGTTTCATATCCAAGCATACCAAGATTGAAACATTGTTTGATAGTGGGTCACAAAGAAACTTAATCTCTGAAGATTTGGTCAAAAAACTTAACCTTGAGACCATAGCACATCCAAAACCATATCCATTGGGTTGGATTTGTAAGGATTCAAATCTACATGTTACAAGGAAATGTATATTGAGTTTTGCAATGAGTCCTTACTTCTATGACAGGAAAGAAATATTCTATTTCCATAATAACAAGTATCATTTATTCATTGATGGAAAGGAGTTCATTGTTAGAGCACACCGCAAGAAGACAAACATTGCTTAGGTAAATTTTGGATAGGTAAATAGGCTGGTAAATTCAAGTAAGAATTTTGTTCTTCTTATGATTAAGTCAAAAGCTGATATTAATCATGAATATTTTGAGGGATGTGATCCTAAGTTGAAATCTTAATTATATGATGTGGTTAATGGGCATCATGAGATGTTTCAGGAGCCAACAGTATTGCCTCCAAAAAGGGAAATTCAACATGAGATTTAGTTGCAACAGGATTGTCCTCTTCCAAACATCGGTATGTATCACATATAGATAATGGATAATGTTAAAATAAAGAGGAAAATCAAAGAGATTTGGATAAATGTATCATAAGGCCAAGCACCTCGCCATGCGTTTCACCCATAGTCCTGATACCAAAGAAATATGGGACTTGGCGCATGTGTGTAGATTTTTGAGCTTTGAACAAAATTACGATAAAAAATCGTTACCCACTCCCAAGAATAGATGATTTTATTGATCAAATCAAAGAAGCAATGTTTTTCACTAAGTTAGATTTATGAAGTGGATATCATCAAGCAAGAATTGCAGAAAGTGATATATGGAAAACTGCATTCAAAACCAAACAAGGACTCTTTGAGTGGCTAGTTATGCCTTTTGGTTTATGTAATGCACCGATAACTTTTATGCGAGTTATGGATAATGTTTTGTGACTATTCCTTGATTACTTTGTTATTTTGTACTTAGATGACATTTTTATTTTCAGAAAAACAAGAGAAGATCATGTCTTGCATGTAAATAGAGTGCTTGATATTTTGAAGAAAGAGAAATTGTTTCTTAAGATGTCAAAATGTGAGTTTGGAAAGACTTCTTTTGTCTATTTGGAACATATTGCAGGAGGAGGAGAATTGAGGATTGATCCTTCTTAAGTAGAGGCCATTGTGAATTTTCCCACACCCAAAATACTTACCTAGGTAAGAAGTTTCTTAGGTGCAGCTCAATATTGGAGGAAATTTGTTGCTAACTTTTCTTCCATCGCAGCTGATATGCATGCAGTGACAAGTGTGAAGAAAGGCATCCAATGGGGAGGAAAACATCAGAAAGCTTTCAAATCTTTAAGATACAATATCAGTTCAGCTCCAGTCCTTGCATTACCAAATTTGAGACAGCCATTCGAGATACAAACTGATGCTAGTGACTATGCCATGGGTGCAGTTCTTTTGCACCATGGTAAGCCTATCGCCTTTCATTAAGAAACTTTTAATGGCACTATGACTAATTATCCTACATATGAAAAAGAACGATATGAGTTGGTACAAAGTGTCAAGAATTGGAAACACTACTTGATGGGTAAAGATACTATTGTACACACTGATCACCAACCATTACAATACTTGTAGTTGCAAAAAAAATTGCAGCAATCAAGACATTTCGGGTGGATGGGATTTCTTCAACAATTTCACTTGGTTATAAGGTAAAAAAAAAGTATATTCAATAAAGTTTTAGATATGCTTTCGAGACCAATCATTAGTGCTTCTACTTTACTCAAAAATTATTCCGTTGTACATGAGAGTTACATAGAGTAATATGCACATGACATTGATTCCCAAGATGTGTATGCTAGTTTGAGTGAAGGGAATCAAGTTGAAGAAAAATATTATCACATGCATAATAATTTGTTGTTTCATTTTGGGAAAGCTATGTATTCCAAAAGGAGAGAGGCTAAGTGTCATAAGAGATGCTCATTCTTCTCTTATTGCTGGACACTTTTGGGTAAGCAAAACAGTGGCGCATCTATAGAGGTATTGTTATTGGCCTCACAATATAGATTGTGTGTCATGTTTTATAAAAGGTTGTTCTATGTGTGCAACGAGTAAGCCTAGTAATAGGAAGCTTGGCTTGTACACGCCACTACTGATACCATCAAGGCCATGGATGGACTTTGTTGGAGGTCTACCTATGTCAAGAAAACAACATGATTATCTTTTTGTAGTTGTGGATAGATTCAGTAAAATGTGTATACTTATGCCATGTAATAAAACCATTACTATTGAACAAACTTCTAAACTTTATTTTCAAAATGTTTGGGTTCATTTTGGATTACCCACTTCTATTGTTAGTGATAAGGATTCTAGGTTCATTGGGAATTTTTGGTCAAATCTATGGAGAATTATGGACACAAAATTGAAAAAGAGTATTGTTTTCCATCCAAAAACGGATGGAAAAAACGAAATAGTGAACATAACAGTTGTGCATCTATTAAGAGGATATTGTGGCAAACATCCTAAGTTGTGGGATGAACAACTGCATTATATTCAACAAGCTTACAACCAGACAAAGCACTCTTCAACACAAACCTCAACTTTTGAAGCATGCTTTGGGTATTTTCCAAAATCGCCATTAGAATTCATCTTTGGGAAGGATTTTCAATTTATGGCCATATTGATATTGATAAGGCTCGAAATTTCATTGAGAAAAATCAGATGATACGTCAACAAGTTCAATAACAACTTGAGAAAATTCAAAGCAAATACAAAGAGAGGCATGACAAACATCGGGTTGATCACAAGTTTCAAGAGGAAGATGAGGTATGGTTTCACATTAGAAAATAAAGGACCAAGGGAAAGGTAAAAAGCTCAAACCCATTCGATATGGTCCTTTCACGATCATAAAAAAAGTTGGTAATAATTCATTCCAACTTGATTTGCCTTCTTACATGCAAATGTATTCAGTTGTTAATGTTGAAAACTTACGCTTGTATGAGCCTCCTTTGATCGATGATCAAGGAAGTGATGTTCAACTACCTTCTATTGAAGATTTCTCGCCATAATTTCTAGATGAGCTCAAAGAAGATTCAATTCTTGACAGGAGGACAAGAGCATCAAAGAGGGGAAGTGTTGACTACCTTCGAGTTGGGATCAAAGGCTGTAAACTAAGCAAGGAAAAATGGATGGAGATTGGAAAGGTGAGGGAGTTGTACCCTCATCTACTGAACAGTACCAAGTCTTTTTGGGTCCAAAAGCTTCCCAATGGGGAGAAATGATTAGGAGTTCATAATTTTTGTTCAAAATTTAAAGTTACAGGATTTTTTTGAAACTAGGTTGGTTGCGTAGATCTTGTCTTCCTGATTCTGTCGCCGTGAACGGTTCGAAAAACCGATTTCATAAGAGGAAGATATTGTGTTCTGATCGAGATGGAAAATAGGTAAAATTACGATAGTTTGAACAGGTTTGACTGGGATGCACAGTCAAAAAACTAGATGCATAGTCAGCAATATTCCTTGAAATATTCCTTACACCGGACCAATCTTTGGTTGACAAGTGTCATTTTTTATTTGAGGTACGGGTTGGAGGAACCAATGATAGGATGCCACGTGGCAAGCCCTAAGGCCACCACGTGGCCCTAAAACTTCATATTTAAATTTTTTTTGAGGTCGCAAGGCTCGACCCCATGACCTCCCTGCAGGCATGTGCACAATTTACCAACTACTCTAGACTTGTTTTTTAATATCATAAGGCTGCGGGTTGTATTTATTGTGTATTGAAAATATGATTAGGGGTTGGGAACCGCCAGTGGTCCCAACCCGCCAACGGTCCCCAGTATATGTCACATGTCTAACCGTTGATGCCAGCCCAACCGTGAGGTCATCACTAACCCGACAGCAATCAACCCATGGTTCAACATTTTAAACCGCAGTCTCGGAGTGGGTTTCGCTAACCATCTTATCTTCTAACAGTTTGGGGGTGCGCATGTGGCCACCACCCAATCGTAACATTTAATGAGTGTTTTATTCAGAGGAGAGGTTAGGGGCATGCTAAATTTGGTGGTCAGCCCAGATTTAGCTCCAGTTAATTGGAGTTCTCCACATTTAGTGGAGCTTTCCTAGGAGATATTGGGCAAAAGTGTAGGAGGGTCAATTTTTTACCATTATGAGTGAATAAAGTGTCATTTTTGACTAATTGGATCATTCTGAAGCCATTGGTGTAGAGAAAATAGCCATTAGAGCATTGTAACTACATGTTAAATAAAAAATTTAAGAATAATGAAAGATGGACAAGCCATTGGGAGCTAGACCAACAGATGTAGCCCAGGAGGGGTGAACTGCTTCATCATGTTTGCTGTGTAAATTTCATGTGGTGACTTATTTCTCTATTTTACACTAATGTTCAGTGTTATTTATGCTTTTTTATGCTTCTAATTCACTAAATATCATCTATAAATCATGGAAAAACTCCTTAATCCTTATGCAAACTAATGATCCAATTATGCACATGTTTTTAAAACTGAAAGACCCTTAGCACAAAAAAACAAATACAGTTATTTCAGATCACCTCTCATCTTAGGGAGACCTTGGTTAGCCACTCCAAATTCTTATATTCGTTGTCAGGCCGGAAACATGACTATAAAAAATGGGCCTTTATCTAAACAGCTCATGTTATATTCTCTAGCCCAGCCTTCCATTGATCATGATCTCCCTATATGGTTGTAGGATGAAGAAGATGAGTTATATAAAACTGCCCCTATGTGTACCATAGATGTTATTCTTAGAGGGGGGAAACTTAATGAAGATTAACTCATCGACCATGCCATTCAAAACCAATCCTCCACTAACACTCCTCTCGAAACCTTAGTCAAAGAGTTTGAAAGCCAACCTTGGATGGAAGTGCACTCAGTTGAGACAACCTCTGAAACCACCAAGGATATTGAGTTTGGCCCATCCAGATATCTGAAAATCAACCCAAAACTCTCAAATAAAGAAGAGAATCAACTATGCCAGCTTTTGAAAGAAAATGTTGAAGAATTTGTTTTGGATTACAAGGACATGAAAGGGGTGCATCCTTCAGTATGTAGACATCACATTTACATCAAAGAAGGATGAAAGCCTGTGAGACAACCCCAAAGAAGGATGAACCCAGCTCTGAAGGACATATTCAAAGAAGAGTTGCAGAAAATATTGGATGTAGGGTTCACATATCCTATATCCGACAGTGAGTGAGTATCCCCTCTTTTCCTAGTCCCAAAGAAGAATGGGAAGTGGAGAATTTGTGTTGACTATCGAGAACTTAACAAAGCCACCAAGAAAGACCAATTCCTTTTTCCCTTTATAGACCAAATCCTGGATGGCCTTGTATGGAAGAAGTTCTTTTCCTTCTTAGATGGGTTCAGTGGGTACAATCAGATTCAAATCAGCCCTGAAGACTAGGATACGACTACTTTCACCTTCGCTTGTGGTACCTTTACTTATAGAGACCTACCCTTTGGGTTGTGCAGTGCCCCAGCTACCTTCCAAAGAGTTTTCCTAAGCATATTTTCTGAGTTAGTCCATGACTCTATCAAAATTTACATGGATGATTTCACACCATATGGGGATGACTTTGAGGAAGATCTCTCCAATTTGGGTAAAGTAATAAGGAGGTGCATTGAGATGCATCTCTCCTTGAGCCCAGAAAAGTGTGAATTCCTTAATAAATTTGGGGTTGTATTAGGACACTCCATATCCCAAGCAGGTGATACAAATTAAATTAACTCAGAAACAGATTTAAAGCCCACATAATACAACACACACAAAATAAAGGCGGAAAAGGCAGAAGCCTCATGGCTTCTTCATGTAATCTCTCTTATTAAAAGAATTTAAATTTACAATTTAAATAGATGAGAGAAGATAGTCTGTGCTATCTTAGTCTCTTTTTTTTGAGTTAATTACTCACCAAAAACCCACCAAGATAGGAGTTCCTAAACAAACTCCATCTTTTGAGGAACAACCCAACAACCCAAGAGTTAGGAATATTTAATTAATTATTTAATTATTTTGGATTTATTATTTTTATTTTAGAGAGGCTAACATTCCCCCCTTCAATGAAAAATCCAAAATAAGAACGAGGAACCATCTTCCAAGTTCTCATGTTGATCCTCAAAAAACATTGCCTGAAAAACCGCCAAAGCTGGATGTTGAAAAACTGCAATCTGAAGAGACCATGAGTCAGCTGTAAGTCTGATTCATGTCTGAATTGCGCTTGAAAACTCCATCAAGTGCCAAATTGCAAAAGGATCCATCTGTCCTTTGCATGAAAGCAACATCCTTTGTCCACTGACAAAATTTGTTCAAAGCCCACCAACTGATGATGTCAAAAAAAAATCACTGTTGCTTTTACTGTGCTGAAAACCGTCACTGCTTCTTTTCTGTCGACTGCCCACTGGAAAATTTGTTGATGCCCACTGGAAAATTTGTTGACTTCCCACTGGCAAAGTTTTTGATGCCCACTGGCAATTTTGTTGATGCCCACTAGCTGTTGAAGATGTCCACTGGCTACTTTTGCTGGTTGTGTCGAGACTTTCAGTCTGACAACCACTGTCAATCTCATTGAAATTTTCACCCCTTTGTCAGCTAAAAGGAGAGACACTTTTGTGGAAAATATTTCTGAACTCCCCCCCTTCAGGTGTAGGAGTTTTACACTGTTGTACTCCCCCATTCAATTGCATGAGAGTGCCATCATCTTTTCACTGTGGGCTGCACAATGTGTGATCGTATGCGGTTGTAGAACTGAAGCAATATTTTAACTGTGGATGACCATTCCCAAGGGTCGATCCATTCATAATGTATCTTCAACCTTGCTGATTTGTGTCGATTGCGACATTTGTTTGAGGAATGATTTCACTTGCCACAATGGCTACAGGGATGGAGATCAAAACATTGATCTTCCATATGACCGGTTCTCTGACAATGAGAACATTTCGATTGGACTTCAACCTCAGATTGTGTGGAATTCTCTTTTTCGGCAATTTTGGGTTGCATGCACTGTTGGTTGTCTGCAACTGTCTCTGAATGTGCTGAGGGGATCTGTTCAAGAAATCCCGCACTGACGAACCGAATGGGCTTGGAATAATTTGGAATATGTAAGTTGGCGTCATCTTGGACATATCCTAAGCCTCGTCGATTCTTGTTATTATGAAGTTCTTCCCAGGGCTTGATGATGGGCTTGGAAGAAATTGGAACTGGAACAACTTCATCACTTGAAGCTGTCTGAATGAATGAATTATTTTGATGGTTTAAAGACTTATCATCTGGAGGGTTCAAAGACTTGAAAGTATCATTCTTTTCTTGCAACTCAATCCTTTGAAGTTGCGACTCGAGCTATAGAAACTCAATAGTTTCATGTGTTTGTTGTAGATGCCGTGAAAGATCAACAAGAGTGTCTTTGCTGACGTGCACCATGTCTTCATCATTGGAGATGATCAAACTGTGAAGAATGTTTAACAACTGAATATGTTGCGCCATCTGAACTTGCGCACTTGAAAACAGGCTCTCTTGTTGTAGATGTCGTACTTTGAACTGTTTCACTTGAATGACAGGCTCGCTTGCTTGTTTTGTTGCTGACTGTGCTTGCTTGGAACACTTGCTAGAAGTGTAGAATTGTCTCGCTTAAACTATGGAATTCACGCTCGCTTGATGACGATCGCGTTTGTTTAAGCGCTCACTTGACTGACTTGATGACTGAACGCTCACTTGAATGAATAACCACGCTCGCTTGATGTCGATGTGCTTGCTTGATTGATGTCAGATTTTAACTTGTTTGGTTGCTTTTGATGGTCGCTGCAATAAACTGCACTCTGGCTTGCTTGATGGTTTGATCTTTGTATTGTCTTGACGCAAATTGCTTGAAATCACGCTCGCTTGGAGATGTAAACTTGTTGCTTGTTTTGAAAAAACTCATGCACTCAATTGATTTTGTGTAAAGGAAGGGTGTCGAACACTATCGACAATGCACCCAAGAAAGCTTACAATGATTTTAAAATAATAAATTCACTTGTCCTCTTAAAAATTCATGAGAAATGAATTTATAATGATTAACATAACATAATGAATTTTATTACAAGTTCTGAAAAGAATGTATAACAACGCTGATGTAGACTTTGAGTGTGCAAGTACATGAACTTGATGAAGTGAATGGGCTTGTTGATTTAAAATGCTGATGTAGACGATCTTCAATTTGTGCAGATGCATGTGTTGATCTAGCAGCTATTTCGTTATGTGTTGTGCTTGCTTTATGTATGCGATATTA
The DNA here is from genome assembly GCA_034641835.2 of Pinus albicaulis. Classification (NCBI taxonomy): domain Eukaryota; kingdom Viridiplantae; phylum Streptophyta; class Pinopsida; order Pinales; family Pinaceae; genus Pinus; species Pinus albicaulis. Next base: position 248,629,915 of record CM076571.1, read on the forward strand.
AATGAAATTATTGATGTGTCACAACTAGACACAATTTAAAACGCAACAACATGAAGCCATAAAAAACATACACCATCAAACACACATGGTGTACCTTAGATCCCCTTATTCAATTTCGGGCGGATCTAGGACACATCAACACCAAAAAAAATGATATCTTTATTAATCACTGAGTACATGCCAAGCTGACAACCCTTTGAAACAATGCGCCTTCAAAATCTGACTGGATAGTGACACGATCTCTCTCAAAGTAAGACAATACATTGAATTACAACAACTTTCCCTTATCACTCCAAATACAAAATAAGACACTTATCTCTCCAAAATGCATTAAATCACCTTATGTCTCCAAAAATTACAAAAGCATCACAATGCTAAAAAAAAATTCCTTCTTATTCCTCCGAATAAATGCAACTTATTCCTCCATTTTTTTTTAATAAAAATTTGGGTGCCACTTTCAATGGAGTTCCCCATGGTGGGCGCCACTTCAATTTAAACAATATTGATCAAAAAAATTCATGTCCTCCTTTAAATGGCAAAAATAAAAGGTGAACTCAATCACATCGCCCCCTTGATCGATGCTTTGACTAAGAACAAAGCAATATGCGTTGGAGGAGGGAAGCATTTCAATTCAACGATGCTTTGACTAAAAAAAGTGATGCTTTTAAATATCTTCAAGAGGAAGTGAGCACGAGTAGCAATAACCGTAGAGGCTCTTAAAAATAGCTCAACAGCTCAAAAAACAACCAAACAACAGCTCCAAGAGTACAAAAGACAATGTACAATTCATGCGCTACAGGTTTCAAAATGCAGAAAGCGATGTCACGTTGGTTCTGGTCCACAATCTTTTGTGGGAAATTAAGTATTGTAAAACGCTATTTTCAAATGTTGATTCTATTCATTTAAAACGCAGACAATGAAAATGCTGTTTTAAACGATGTCAAATGAAGAAAATGGGCTGAACGCTGGTTCATACATCCGTTCAACACAGAAAGCGATGTCACAAATCGCTGAATCGATGCCAGACCACAAATTAACGCTGGTCTTTCTCCAAAAATTAACGCTGAATCAAACGTTGGTTCCTAAACTTAATTGAATGCTGGTCCGCCTCCACATGAAATAACGCTGGAATGAACGCTGCTTCAATTGATTTACGTTACAATTTTGTTGGATTGAATTGAACGCTGCTTAAATTGAATATATTTTGGATTACACTGAGATACTCACTCCTTGAAGCTTGGAATTTCTTTCTTTTCGGCTTGATAATTATTAGAAGAATTGAAAGCTCTTTGGCCTAATCTAGTTGGTGAATATCCAAAAAAGGCTTAGAAGAAATCTATGTATGTACACTTCCAATGATTTTGATTTTTCACAAAATTTTATTGCACATTGTCCAATCTGCTGGTTGTGGAAAATAACTACCATGTTTATGCCGGTCGCCAACTAAAGCGCTTAAAGCAAATGAGAAGTAGAACTCTGAATACCTACTTGGCACATTCAAACTTAAGTAGAGCCATAACCGTGGTATTCCAGGCTTCGAAATACAGAAAAGAATGACTAGGCAGGAAATTATTCGAGCCGCAACAGGGTCATTCCAAGCATCAAACTCGAGACCTCCTGCACCTTAGATCACTCGGCCATCCTGACAAGATAAGAATGTTGAGAGTGGGATTTGAACCCATGCCCTTTACCAAATTCCTAGTCACGTCAACTGTTTGAACGCGTGCAGAAACACGCTTCTGATCTTCACACTGCACTTCAACGTATACCAACAAAAAAATGGATTGATCCATCGAAAACAAGTCACTGCTTGGCAAGCTTCACAGATATGCAGAGATAAATCTTCAATTCTGCTCGTGGAATCGATTCTGGATTGATACTAATTCATGTTTTTTTTTTTAAATTGCCAAATGAGCCCATGAAAGTGAAGAATCGAAAAAATACAACGCAGAAAGTGCAGAATCAATTTTAGAATCGATATTCAGACTTGAAAGTGCAGAAGCGAAACTGATTGGAATGGAGAATCGATGTAAACCACTCTCATGAAAATGCAGAATCGATTTAAATCGATACCAATTAAACGCTGTTTTGAATGATTTGCAGAATCGATTTGAATGTTTTGAAAGGATTTGAAAAATAATTAAAATATACAGCGCTATATCAAGAGCCTGGGCGGAGCCACAAAAAATCGATTTATATGAAATGTAAACGCTGGAAAACTATTTTAAAAAGGTTGTTTTCAATGCGCTGATTTCAAAATGCTAAAAAACGTTGTTTCAATTATTTGCAGAAACGATGTTAAATAGATTTCAACTGATTTCAATGATATATTGCAAAAAACTGGTTTCAACGCTGGTTCAAAGTGCAGAAAGCGATCCAAATATGCTGTCAAACGCTGGATTTAACACCGCTGTCAAAAGCTGAAAGAGCAGAAGTCGATGCTGTTGAAGCCAATTAAACAATCTGCACTAAATCACCAGCTCCAGATTACAACACAACACTGAACTCTGAGCTCTCACTACCGTGGCTCTGATACCACATGATACAAATTAAATTAACTCAGAAACAGATTTAAAGCCCACATAATACAACACACACAAAATAAAGGCGGAAAAGGCAGAAGCCTCATGGCTTCTTCATGTAATCTCTCTTATTAAGAGAATTTTAATTTACAATTTAAATAGATGAGAGAAGATAGTCCGTGCTATCTTAGTCTCTTTTGGTTGAGTTAATTACTCACCAAAAACCCACCAAGATAGGAGTTCCTAAACAAACTCCATCTTTTGAGGAACAACCCAACAACCCAAGAGTTAGGAATATTTAATTAATTATTTAATTATTTTGGATTTATTATTGTTATTTTAGAGAGGCTAACAGCAGGAATATAGGTAGACCAGAAAAAAATCACTATCATCAAAAGGGTACCTGCTCCTCAAAAGCAGAAAGATATCAAGAGTTTATTAGGCTTAGCTGGTTACTATAGAAGGTTCATCAAAGATTTTAGCAAGATGTCTTCACCATTATTTTGGTTATCGGCCAAAGATTCTGAATTTATTTGGTCTGATCCTTGTCAAGATGCTTTCAAGCTCATTAAGGAACAATTGATAACTACCCCCATCCTTCGAGGCCCAAATTGGACTCTCCCTTTCCACATCCACACTGATGAATCCAACAAAGCTGTAGGGGTGGCATTTGGAAAATTAGAGAACAAAATCCCTTATGCCATTTATTTCATCAACAAGAACTTGTCCAAGGCCTAGCTGAATTATACTGTTACTGAGAAGTATATGTTAGCCATTGTCCATGCTTTGAACAAATTCAGGCATTATGTAACTGGATATCAGACCATTTTTCACACTGACCATGCAACCATCAAGTATTTAATGAAGAAACCAGATGCTAATGCTAGAATAATTAGATGGTATTACTTTTGCAATAATTTTATTTGACTATTGTTGATAAACCTGGAAAGGAGAATGTTGTTGCATATTTTTTGTCCAGGTTAGCTCTCCCTGTAGGTGAAGAAGGAATGGTCGATGAAAAACTACCGGATGAGCATCTCTTTGCTATATCATCACTCTCACCATGGTTTGTTGATATACCCAACTACTTGGTTGCTGAGAAACTCCTTCCTAATATTTCATTCAGGGAGAGGATCAAAATCATCAGAAAAAGTGCACTTTTCACATGGATTGGGGGAAATATTTTCAAGCTAGGCCTTGATAAAATCCTAAGGATATGTGTGAGGGAGGAATAATTTTTTGATATCCTCTTTGAATGTCATGACAGCCCATGTGGAGGCCACTTTGCTGCAAAGAGAACTTCTTACAAAGTTTTGCAGGCAGGATATTATTGGCCTAACCTTCACCAATATTCCAGAAGATACACCAGCAGGTTTGACCAGTCCCAAAGGATGGGGAAGCCCAAACAAAGGGATGAAATTAATTTACACCCTCAGGTAGTTTTTGAGCCATTTGATAAGTGGGGCATGGACTTTGTTGGACCTATCGATCCACCATCTGGATAAAAGAAGTATATCATAGTTTGCACTGATTACCTGACAAAGTGGGTTGAAGCAAAAGCAGTGAAGGTAGCAACCGAGGAGAAAGTAGTAGAATTTCTTAGGGAGAATGTGTTTTAAAAATTTGGATACCCCAGATAAATAGTCACTAATCAGGGAGCACAATTCACCTGTCACCTCATTGAGAATATTTTGAGGAAGCACAAGATTAACCATAAAACTTCTACTCCCAATCACCCTTAGGAGAATGTCGAAGTAGAAGTAATTAACAGAGCTTTAGAGAGAATCCTCACCAAGGCTGTGAGTAGCAGCATAAAATATTGGGCAGACAAATTGGTAGAAGCTACTTGGGCCTACAACACTACTTGGAAGACAACAACAAGATTCACTCCTTATGAATTAGTCTATGGTAAGAAAGCTTTACTTTTAGTTGAGTTTGAATTAAATACTTTAAGAATGGCAGCTGAATTAAGTCTAGATCTATCAAATTCCCAAAATTATAGGTTTTTGCAACTAAATGGATTGGATGAGTTCAGAATGCAAGCACTTATTCACATAGAGGTAGTTCAACTGCAAAGGAAGGTATGGCATGAAAGGAACATCAAAGAAAATACCTTCCAAGAAGGATATTGGGCATTGTTTTATGATTCAAGGTTTAAATATTTTAAAGGAAAGATGATGACAAGATGGTTAGGACCTTACACAGTGGAAAAATGTTTTGATAATGGCACAATTCAAATCAGAACCATAGATGAGGAAGGAATCCCCTTGCTTTACAATGGTCACAGACTTAAAATTTACAAGAATCCTCTGTCAAAGGCAGAGTTCATAAATTCAATAAGCAGAGAGGTGTATGTAATGGGAAACTCGATAGTTTCCCACACATATTGGAAAATAAAATAAAAAAAAGCTTGTGGGTTGAAAACCTCAATGGAGGCAGCTCACTTGCTCAGAAAAAAAAGAAAAAAAGAAAAAAAAATAAAAATAAAAGAGAGAATGAATATCCATGGGTGAAAACCTCTCTAAGGCACCCAAGGAAAGTTTGTGGGTTGAAAAAATCCATGGACTTAACCCACTTTCTTTCAAAAAAAGAAAAAAAAAAAGAAAAAAAAAAAAACATCTGCATCTCTGTGTTTTCTATGTTTGTTGTTTTGCAGGTTGTTAATGGTTTCTGGAAACACATGGAAGCATTCATCTTCTTTTACCTTCTTCTATTTTACCATCCATACCATCATTCGCTCCATTCATCTTCATAACTTCCTGCATACTCCACATTCCTCCATTCCTGAGCACAATGTAGCAAGAGAAGCAACACATAGACTGCTACAAACATTAGGAAGTTCCTTAAAAAACAAAGTTGTTCATGGACTGCCAAGAAGAACAACAAAGAAAGTTGCATAGCAGACTCTAGGAGAACGAGAATGCCACCCATGGCATCTCAAGCACCCCACGTGACATCCACAGCTGAGAGAAACAATAACCAAAGATTAGCAGTTCACTCAGGAAGTTGCTCATTTAGCAAGCTGCTCAATCAGAGAACAGGAAAATAGTGAAGAACGCATCATATAAAAGGCTTGTCCCCGCAATACAACTCCTAAAAACGCCTCGGAAATAAAATGTAAACTTAGGTATAGCTTCTCACCCCTTGCTATGCATCCATAATAGCCAAAAATAATTAATTTGCAGACTTAGAGTTTAAGGGGTGGAAAGGTGGCCAATTAACTCGACCATCACCGTGAGGTATGACTGAAAAAACTTGAAGTACATGCCACCTAGGCATGCAAAGAAAAATAATTTAAATCAAGTGGAGTAGAGGAGAACGAGGGGAGGGAAAATGCAGTCCATCATAAATTAACAGGGAGGAGGAAACAACTATCTACAGTAGAACTGGAGCTGAGCCGAGTTACATAAGCACTCCAAAATTAGATGTGCTATCTAATAAAAGGAGACGTCGTCTCATCCAAATCAGTAAATTGGAAATTTTTAAAAGGGAGAGACCGACGGAAGCAGGCATTTATTAAAGAATAAGAGGAATAACTAGCTTAAACAAGAATAACTAGAAGAAGAAGAGGAAGAGACAAAGGGCCAATGAAAAACAGAAGAGATGGCCACAGAAGTCATAAAGATAGCAGAAAGTGGGAGAGAAACAAACTCACAACACAACACCACATCTCCTCAATAAAAAAATATAGTTGACACCATAGCTCCTTTGAGAGAAAAGAGAACAAGGCAGACCTCTAGGTATTCCATAGCTTACAAGAATCAAAGAAAGCCAGAAACTTCTCCCACAACCCCAATTATCATTAAATAATCACCAATGGGGGAGGAAAGAATCGAAGAGATAATTCTGAAGGAGTGGCTGCAGAAAGCACAGGCAAAGAATGTAGCACTAAAGGAGAAATTGCAGCAAAAAAAGAGGAGCAAGTAGCCACCATGGCGGACTTATGCATAGAAGCCCTTCAGCACAGATTCCCCTCTGACTCATATGTTGTGTACCTCAAAGAACAATGGCTTCTATTTCAAATCAAACTCTAGCTTCCCATGGATCACTACCTTTCCAAGGTTGTAGGAAATTCATGAATTTCTACAAGAAAGCTAACATGGTTGATTAGGCAAATATTGTAGAGTTTTATGTGCATAATTTTGTGCTGACAAATTTGGATATTTGGGACCCCAATCCTACAATGGGGGATATGAAATTAATGGCTCCATCATCTTGGATGGTGAATGAGGACACTAGAGCAAAAGAGACATGGAAGGTCATGGGAAGAAGAAATAGAGAACCCTTATATATCAAACCAGAATTGTTCAGCCCAAGAGGAGTCATCATTAACCATCGAGAGATTGAAAGGGACCCTTCACTGGTGGAAAACTACCTTCAGACTCAAAATTAGGTGATAGGCCACTTTGATGATGTTTCTAGGAATATAGAGGAGGAGTGCATTATGGAAAGCCAAAGGAGATGGAAAAACGTCCCTCATAGCCTCAAGAATAGGGAGTACCATACTTCAAAAATACTAAGGGGTGCATTGCAAAGGGAACCATTATACAAAAGGGCCATGCAAACCAAAAAGATCCAATGGTTGGTACTAAAGCTCAGCCCACCTTTGCTGTTGGGGTTGACTGATGAAGAGGACACAGATCGACAAGATAGAGAATGGGAGAATGCAGAAAAGAATAATGGTTTTTACCCCCTTGGGGAAACTCCCACACTTCTTCCCTAGGAAATCAGGGGGGTTTTCAAAGCCTTAAAGGAAATGTAGGAGAAGGATTAGTTGCTCAGAGGATGTTCAACCATTCAATAGGGGTGATGATGAGCTCCATCATTAGACATGTTTGGAGGGGTTAATAGTCACCTTTTTTCCTTATTAGATCTCTTTTTCTTGCATTTTTATTATTATTTGGTTTTATGATGCTAGTATAGGTGGTGATTAAGGCTAACATACTCTAATTACCTAATATAAGGTTGAGTGCAGAAAATCATGATTTATTTAGCATTTTTATAAAGATTTTATCTTGAAGACTTGGAGGAGAAAGCAAGGAGAAATTATAGGAGGATTGTCCACCCTTAAAGGCAGCCGAAGGATCCCAAAGATTCTCTCCAGCAAATCAAATTCCAAAAGCATCCAAAGGATCCCCAAGGATTCTCTCTAGCAATTCGAATTCCAGAGGCAGCCAAGCAACTCAAAGAGGAGTGCACCCAATCCTTGTTCACTGAGAGTCAAGTGGACTCAATCACCATTTTCTAGGGATATGTTCATAGCTTCCCTATAGAATAAATAGAGTAGAGTTAGAACCAGGAAGAGTTAGTCTATTCTAGTCAGTAAGCTGATTCCATTTGGAACTATTGTTGTGAGCTATTGAGATTTTTGTTTTATTTAGTGATCAAACTTTCGGAGATGTATGAAGTTATTCTCTTATGAAATGAGAATATTGATTTTATTCAACTGATTTAAGTTTCAAAGGGCTAGGCTCATGGGTTAGGGCCAATCCATGTGCCTCAGCTTCTCTGCTGACACTATCTTTTCCTTTATGTCATTTAGCTAGTTTTTCTTCTGCCATTTAAGTTAGATATTATTCTAATAGTTTCATTGATGTTTAGTTTTTGTGCTACTGTAGTTTTTTTAATTACTTATGCATAGTAAAATAGAGGAAAATCTCCAAAAACTATGGTCAAGCCTCCCCCTCTCATCTCTATCAGTAGAGTTCGAGTAGGGTAGACCTTCCCACAGGCCAAATTTTTTTTCTGTTTGAGTTTCGGGAAGAAATTGCATTACCAAGTCTGAGTCTCTCTTTTACTATTTTATCAAGAATTTCTGTCTATTTCCCATGCATGAATCTGTAGGTGTGTTTCACTTCTGAGGACTGCTCTTACACCTCCATTCCCCTCCTTTCCTTTTCACCTTAATGTTGTACTTACCCTTTTTCCTAATGCACTTAATCCCTTCAAGCATTATTCCTTTGCTTTTCTCTATTCACGTCTGCCTTACACTTTTTATGAGAAACACGTGAAAACCATTCAAAACCATCAAAAACCTGACCTCTGCCTTTGCTCCTTGAGTCTCCCACCACCGTACATTGCACTTTTCAAATCACAACTTCTAGCTTTTACCTTTAATCACTTATCGCTTGTTCTTGCGATTGAGATATTGCAAAATTGAGCCCTGTCGCCGGTCCCACCACCACGTCGCCCACCACAAATCACACTTCGCACATTTTAGCTTTTACATTTAAACACTTATCGCTTGTTCTTGCGATTACGATATTGAAAAATCACAAATCACACCATTTACCTTTTAACATATCACTTACCACTTTTTTCGCCAATGCGATAAATCTGCCACATCACTCGTCACACTTCGCACTTCCCTGACTTACCACATCGCAGATCACAGCCCGCAACTTTGACCACATCGCAAATTGCACTTCGTATCATTTAGCTTTTCGCATAACACTTACCGCTCATTCCGCCAATTCTATAACTCCGCCACGTCACCCGTCGCACTTTGTACTTTGCTGAACTTACCACATCGCAGATTGCAACCCGCAATTTTTACCGCATCGCAAATCGCACTTCGCATGTTTTAGTTCGTTCTTGTTAATCCTTACCACTATCCCTTTAAACTCTCCATATTGCGATTGTGACATCACACATCGCAAATTTTGTCCTCCATTGCACTCTGCCATTGCACTTTTGAATTCTTTCCGCTCCAAAGCCATTTCTCGCGTGACAATAATTTTTTATAAGGGTTTAACCCCCTCTTTTCGCTTCCAAAACCTCGTTTCATGTGTCAAATGTTGATATTTTTTGTATTTTGGGTAGCATCATTTGTGCTCTAGGTCCCAAATTTTGAGGAGGGACTAGAGTACACTTGATCTACAAGACCCATAAATTGATTTGGGAAATTTCATCTGGTTTAGGAGATATTAAATTAATTAATTATTTTAATGTATTTCCTAAGTTAAAACTTAGGAAAATAAAATAATTAAAATGAATTTAATTAAACATGTGATGAAATTGTCTTAAGTCACACGGATCAAGCTTTCTTTTAATCTTAGCCATTGATTAAAGATTTAATCTTGGTCGTTGGTTTCCCAACAAGAAAAGTATAAAGGAAAGGATTGGGGTCATTAGTAAAAATACACAGAGGTAGAGCACTGAAGCTAAGTTGAGATTCTAGGGCAAGGTTTGCTAAGAATACTCAAAAGTGTTTCAGTTGCAGAGAGGGGAATTTAGGCCAAGGGGATGATCTGATCCCGGGGTCTAGAATACACAAGAGGCAGAGATCAACTCAAGGACAACGCAGAAGAGGAGAGCAAGAACTGTAGCAAGTACAGTGTAGTCCCTCTAAGGACAACATGATTTTCAGTAGGAAACCTTCAGGGGTTACACGAAGGCCCTTCAAGGTCAACGTAGTGACTACGTCACCCAGTCTGGGGTAACTCAGTCTCTTCCGGAGCATCGCTAAGGGTTTGATGGGCTTTAGAGGCTGACATAAAGGCTTTCAAGGGCAGCGCTGGGGTTTCTAGGCCCTAATCTTAGCTAAGTTCTATAAATCCCATTTGAGGGTGTGGATCAGTCATTATTTTGGCCCTAGATCAGCGACTGAGTTGTAGATCTAGTATATTCTCTTTCCGGTTTTCCGGATCTAGAACCCAAATTTGTGTATTTAGAAAAAATCTTGATAATAAAACCCTCCAGCAACTAGAGACCAATTTTCCCACATTGGGTTTTTCCGGGGACTATTTTTCCATAAATAATTGTGTCACTTTGTCTATGTGTGCATGAACTTGTTCTAGATTTGGATTGGTAGAGATCTGTTATGTGTTTTTCTTCAATTTTAACTTTGAATTTATTCAGTTAATAACTTGTCTATATAGGAGGAGCATAACCAGATTAACAGTAATAATTTTTTCATAAAGTGTAAAGATTCAGAAATTTCTACATGGTACCAGAGAAGTTGCAGATCTAGGAGGGTCACTAGCAGAAGAGACTGAAGGTTCTAGCTACAGAAAGTAGCTGGAAAAGCAACAGAAACATAGATCTGAAGGGACAACGCAGTTTTCAGAGGAAAATTCACGCAGAGGGAAGGGTGACATTGTCTAACGCTGTGTCATAGCAAGCCCACGCAATTACTATGCAAAGGTAGCTCAAAAACAACGTTGGATTGGTCTAAATCCAACCAGTGTGATTCAGATCTGAATCTGTGAGATCCATAAAAGACTACAGAAAAGCTGCAGAAATTCAGAAGGTGCTGGTGGGGTTAATTTTTTTGAAGTTTTCATATTTTTTTAGCCTTAGCACAAGTGACAAAGAGCAGGAGGAAATCAACTTCTCAGAGAGTTTCTAACCAAAGGAAACTTGCAGTTTGATCAGAGGATCAAAGAAGAAGCTGAATCATATTTGATTTAGTATATTTCCAAGGAGGGAAATCAGTTGTCAGAGGGAGCAGAAGGTGCCTGTTTCACCAAGAGGTAGCACAACCCTGCATTGAGCAAAGTGAAGAAGGAAGATGAGGAATATGTAGCCTTGGCAGCAAAGAAGCAGCCAAGGAAGAAGAAGGATCTTTCGAAGATCAACTGCTTCCAGTGTGGTGAAATGCGACATTTTTCCAGCAATTTTTTAGATAAGAAAAGGGACAAGGAAGCATCTTCTTCCAAAGCAACTGTGGCAGATGATGGGTCAGGAGATGATGCAGCCATGAGTGCTCATGAACCACGGAGGTGGGATGACATGGATATGTAGAGGACCTACATAGAAGTGAGGCAGGATCCTTGATTAGCTCATCTCTTGGATCACATGCGAGCTATGATAGCCTTAAGAAAGTAGCGGGACAAGTGGATCAGTGGGTGCATAGATCACAGATGAAGTAGAGGTAGAGGTAGATCTGAATACTGGAACAAGCAGCGCAGAGCAAGGCAACAGCAGTGTAGAAGCAGTAGCAGTGCAGAGGCTGATGTGACTTCAGCAACATAGAGCAGAGCTGCAATAACGTAGAAGGCTTCAGTGGGACAGTGCAATGTAGCAGTAACGTGATAGATTTCAGCACAAGGGGATGATGTGACTTAAGTAGTGCAGAGGGAGTCTGATTATGCAGGAAGAGCTATAGCTGTGCATCATTCTCTAAATGCCAGCACATATCTATAACCTATGGAGCTTCAATGATGAGGATGCAGCCCATCTGACTTGTCTATCAAAGATTGGGTAGGAGATTCAGTGTTTCTCTCAACAACTGAAGTTGCAGTGCAAAAGAACAATAGTGGCAGTGATATGAGAAGCACAGATGCAACATATTGAGAGGGAGTTGCAGTACAGAAGTTGCAGTGGTAGTGGCAGAGTCATGGGTAGCAGTACATAATGGAAGCAACAGTGTAGAGTTGAGTGGCAGCAGGCCAAGCATCAACAGCATAGAACCAGTACCCAAAATCTTGTAATGCATAGTGTGATGTATTGCTAGAGCACACCCTTGATGCTAAGAGGGATTGTTGAGATTTTGTGTATTTGGGGTAGCATCATTTGTGCTCTAGGTCCCAAATTTTGAGGAAGGAATAGAATACACTTGATCTACAAGACCCATAAATTTATTTGGGAAATTTCATCTAGTTTAGGAGATATTAAATTAATTAATTATTTTAATGTATTTCCTAAGTTAAGACTTAGGAAAATAAAATAATTAAAGTGAATTCAATTAAACATGTGATGAAATTGTCTTAATTCATGCAGATCAAGCTTTCCTTTAATCTTATCCATTGATTAAAGATTAAATCTTGGTCGTTGGTTTCCCAACAAGAAAAGTATAAAGGAAAGGCTTGGGGTCATTTGTAAAAATACACAGAGGCAGAGCACTAAAGCTAAGCTGATATTCTAGGGCAAGGTTTGCTAAGAATACTCATAAGTATTCTAGCTATAGAGAGGGGAATTTAGGCCAAGGGGATGATCTTATCCTGGGGTCTAGAATAAACAAGAGGTAGAGATCAACTCAAGGATAGTGCAGAAGAGGATAGCAGCAGCTGCAGCAAGGACAACACAATCCCTCCAAGGAAAGTGTGATTTTCAGTAGGAAACCCCCAGGGGCTACGTAAAGACCCTTCAGGGGCAGCGTAGTGACTACATCACCTAGTTTGGGGTAACGCAGTCTCTTCTGGAGCAACGATGAGGGTTTGATGAGCTTCAAAGGCTGACACAAAGGCTTTCAGGGGCAACGATGGGGTTTCTAGGCCCTAATCTTGGTTGAGTTCTGTAAATCCCATTTGAGGGTGTGGATCAGTCATTATTTTGGCCCTAGATCAGCCAATGAGTTGTAGATATAGTATATTCTCTATCAGGTTTTCCAGATCTGGAACATAGATTTGTGTATCCAGAAGAAATATTAATAGCAAAACCCTCCAGTAGCCAGAGACCAGTTTTCCGGCATTGGGTTTTTCCGTGGACTATTTTTCCAGAAATAACTGTGTCACTTTGTCTATGCTTTCATGAACTTCTTCTAAATCTAGATTGGTAGAGATGTGTTATGTGTTTTTCTTTGATTTTAACTTGAATTTATTCAGTTAATAACTTGTCTAAGTAGGAGGAGCATCACCAGATTAATAGTAATAATTTCTGCATAAAGTGTAAAGTTTTAGAAATTTCTACATTAAACTCCCCATTAGCCTCTTTTAGCCCTTTTCTCCCCTCTAAGATGCATGAATAAGAGCATGGTAGATAGGTCATAGGATAAGTAGAGTGAATTTAGCTGTTTAGCCAAGTCAAGTGTGGTTTAGAATTAGTTTCCTTTCTGCTATTTTTTTTCTACAAATTACATTAGTTTCATTCTTGTCATTTCTTTTCAACAATTTAGTTTAGTTTCCTTTCTGTCATTTTCTTCTAGCAATTTACTTTCCAGTTGTGAAAAAAGGGATGATAGAGAACCATTATTGTTTTTAGCTGCACCCACTTGGAATTATTTCTGAGACACCATCAAGGAATAGTATCACCCCATGGGGAGGTATGAGGACAAGTAAATTCAATAGACGACACTACAACAACAAAGGATTAAGATGTGCATGAACTGGTGAATTATTTCCATACCCTGCACATGAGCTTGGGTATCAAAGATTCAAAAAAACATTTAGTGCTTAGGTACCGAAGTAACTTTAAAAATACATTTATGAGGAAATGGAGTTCCTAGACATCTCCTTGTTTGGTGCAACATACCGCTATGCTGCCAAGATTGAGTAGAAGTTCACAAAAAAGAAGAGAGACTTTGGATTTGTGAATCCAAAGGAGAGAAAAGATTCCCCCAAGCCATAGAGAAAAGGGAAAATTCAGGCTGCAATCCCCCAGGACAACTCCTCGAAGCCACAATCAAAGAATAATGGGAATGAAAAGAATGACATTGACAAGTCGTGTGATTTCCATAAAACTCCCACTCACAACACAAATGAATTTCGTGCAAAGAAGACACTGGTGGCTGAGATGAAAGGCTCAAACATGGATGCATGTTCTGATTTTGGGCTAGAACCGGATAAGGGAACTGACAAGGGAATGCATATAATTGACGCAAAACCCACTATGATGATAACCACCACCAAGCTCCAAAATACAGATCCTGAGGATTCATATGAGGGGGAGCACCTCTTCCACTCGCAAATGTGGGTAAAGGGTTGACTGGCGTATTTCATCATTGATAGTGGGATCCAAAAGAACCTAATCTCAGCTAGGTTGATTAAGATATTGAAGCTACCAAAAATTCCGCACCCATAGTCATACACCATATGGTGGCTCCACCAAGGGTGAGATATATGTGCCAGTCAGTAATGTTGCTTTCCTTATAGCATCAAGCCCTTTATGGATGAGGTATTATGTGAAATTGCCCCTCTTAAAGTCTTTGATGTTTTATTAGGCCAACCATGCCTATGGAAAAGTCATGTTGTATATGAGTCCATACCTCATTATGTTATTATTACTTTGTGTCAGAAGTCATACAGGATAGAAGAGGTAGTGCCACCTACCGCATTTTTTTTATCTCTATTAAACAATGCAGTAAGATCATTTCCCGAACCGGGAAATTTCCTTCCTTATGATTCACCCCAAGAACAAGAGGAATATTGTGGACACATCCACAACCTCCAAACAAGGCTCCTTTGCATGCCAACATCATATGGACAAGGTTGTGGAGGAGTACAGGGAGATCTTCACCTCTCCCACAAGGGTACCCCTACATTGTTAGGTCAAGCACTCCATTGATCTGACCTCGGACACGTCGCTACCCAATGGATCGATCTACCGACACTCTGTTCTAGAGAACAATGAAATCAAGAGGCATATTCAAGAGCTATTATAGAAATGGCACATCCGGCCAGGCTCCTCACCCTATAGGAGCACGATCATGTTGGTACAGAAGAAGGACATAACCTGGAGGCTATGTATTGACTATCAAACAGTGTATAACATCATTGTTTGGAATAGGTATCTAATCCCACAGATCAATGACCTTCTATACCAGCTCAAGGGGGCCAAATATTTTAGGAAGATTTACGTAAAGTCTGGTTACCACCAGGTACCAATCGAACCCTTCGATGTGTTGAAGGTTTCCTTCAAATCCAAGGAGGGCCTTTTCAAATGGGTGGCCATTCCTTTCGGGTTGAAAAATTACTCTGCAACCTTTTTGAGGTTGATGGAAGACATATTGTTGTCTTTCACCAACTCGTTCATGGTAGTATGTTTGGACGACACCTAATCTTTAGTCAGAGTTGGGAAGAGCATCTACACCATATTCAAGAGGTCCTCCAAACCTTGTGACAACACAAGTTGTGTGCCAATTTGGAGAAATTCAATTTTGGCTTAACCCAGGTTCAATATCTAGGTTACATCATTGATGAGTGGAGTATGCATGTACACCTAGCCAAGATACAAGTTATTCGGGATTGGCCAGCCCCAACCACTCTAATATAGCTCCATAAATTTTTTGGTCTTTCCAATTTCTACAACAGGTTCATGTTGGGTTTATTTCATATCACTTTGAATTTGAGTTAAGTCACCAAGGGATGAACGAAAGAAAATTTATTTTAGTCTGAATCCCAACAGAAGGTGTTTTCCGAGTTGAAGCATCACCTCCGCTCCACACTAGTGCTCACATTACTAGACCTACGTCAACCATTTGATATTGAGATGGGTGCCTCTGAATATTCTATTGGCATAGTTCTTAATCAGCAGGGGCATCTAGTGGCATATCATAGTGAGACACTTTCAAAAACAGTTCGAGGTTATCCCAAATATGAAAAAGATATGTATTCCATTGTGAAGGCCTACCGACAGTGGAAACATTACATTATGGGGAAGGAAACGGTCATCTACACATACCACCAACCCCTGTATATCATTTAGATACAAGAAAAGTTGCAGAACAATCACCATCATAAGTGGTCCACATACCTGCTACAATTCCATTTGAACATTAAGTACAAGAAGGGAAGCACCAATAATGTTGCAGACTGCCTCAATCGACCACTGGTCATGGCACTGACCATAAATGCTCGACTCTTGTGGACACGAGACTTTGGAATGACCACAACTTTACAAGAGTGATCTATAATTCGACACCACATATCAGATGCTCCTGGAAGGTAAGAAAGTTCCATAATTTCACCTCTAGGATGTGTTATTATGCCACCTGGGACATCTCTGTGTTCCTTCAAGTGAGCGTGCCAAGATGGTTTTGGAGGCGCACTCAAATTGAGTTGATGGAAATTTTGGGGTAGTGCTGAAAAAGTATTTTATTGGCCAAAACTTAGACATGATGTTGCCAAAGTACGTTAAATCATGCACTTCATGCACCATTTACAAATGTACAATCAAGAATCAAGGCATGTATACTCCTCTTCCTACTCCTATCCAACCTTGGGAATCCATCTCCATGGATTACATTTCAGGCCTTCATTCTACCAAATATGGCAATGACTGTGTTTCGTGGTCATCGACAAATTCTCCAAGATTGCTATTCTAGTGGCCTACAAGAAGAGTATCACCACAAAATCCAATGCCAAACTCTTCTTTGAATGAGTGTGGGTACACTTTTGGATCCCACAATACATTTGGAAAACAAGTTCCTAAGTGCATTTTGGTTAAGCCTTTGGCCGTTTTTAGATACCAAGCTCACTACGTCCACGACCTTCCACCCCCAAAATGATGGCCAGAAAGAGGTCGTCAATAGATCACCTGGACATCATGCACATATACAACTTGAGGCATCCACACACATGGGATGAAAGAATACATCAGTTAACTTCAGTGCATGAACAGTTTCAGTGGAGACTAGTGCAGAGATAGGTGAAAGGGCAAGGGTGACTATCAGTTGTGACTATAAGTGATGCATAGTTTGCATCCAACACTCAGTAGAGATGCCTATAAATACTGCATGAGCAAGGCTGGGGTAACATAATTCTCATCAAGAGGCATTCTTCAGCAGGGATTGCGTAGTAGAGGCAGGCTATCAAGTGGCAGAGATTGGAGCATGTGTTTTGCTAGATCTAGCTTGATTAGTGTGTAGCAAGTGGAGATTATACTAAGAGCTTGTGAGGATATTTGTATGATTATTTTTACATGATCTCTATGACATATATAATATATAGATATTTGGGGGTTTTCAGCTTTAAGCTTTCCCATTACATACTGTGTTCATATGTGTGAATTTTTATGGCTTTAATGAGTGCATGCAATTGATTTTATTTCTGCATGTGATGATCAATGGTAGAAGAGATTTTGTATTGTGCATGAAGATAAAATAGTGTGTGATAGGAGAATATCGGTGGATAAAATATCAGTTATTCAAATTTCTACATGGTATCAGAGTGATATTGATCATTGGAGCAATTGCAAAACATTGAAGCAGTTGAGTTTTGTGCTGGTGGAATTCGAATTTGCAGCAGTGTTTTCTTGGTGAAGTTGAGATGTCTTTCAACGGATTGCGATTGGAGGATGCCCTTGAGGGAAGCTCGAATTATATTGCATGGAAGGATAGGATGGAGGCGGTGCTGGATGAAAATGGGTTGAAGGAGTTCATAGATGCAGAAATTCCAAAACCTGCTTCTAGCGATGCTGCCGCACTAGACGCGTGGAAAAAGAAGACTGCAAGGTGTCGAAGGATTCTGTTGGAAGGTGTAAAGGATCACATAGTGTCAAAAAATCATGGTAAAGCTTCTACATTCTTGATGTGGAAAGCTTTGACAGATTTTTTCCGAAGCAAGAGTGACCAGAGGAAGTTGTTGCTCAAGGATAAACTTAGGAAAATAAAAATGGAGAAGAATGACACTATTCTGGTATACTTGACAAAGTTTTTCCACTACAGGGATGAGCTTGGGAGTGTAGGAGTTAGTGTGGATGAAGAAGGAAAATTCAAGAAGGTTGGGATTCGAGCCAAGAATCTCTACAGACTTTAAGTAGATGGGATGTCTACGGAGCTTCCTACTGTTGGGAAGTGCAAGAAAGACATGCAACTGATGCTTGAGAGGGAGCAAGTTTTGCATGCAGGTAATAGTGAACCTCGGGATGTGGAGTAGCCACAAGATGAGGATCATGGAGTGGAAGAAACCACTCATGCAGAGAAATTTCGTGCCAGATGGGCAGAGGGAGTGCATGCAGCTATACCACTAGGTGAGAGGTGGGGTGACATGCATGATTAATCCCAAGAGGAGATTTCTGGGCAGGATTCATGAGATGGTGTGGATCTCATGAGTTGACCCTGGCTACGAGGTGCCCAATGTGCAGCAGTAGCATGATCAGTTGGATTGATGTAGGCAGATCAAAGTGATAGTGTCGGATACTGGAGCGCGAATCAGAGTTGACAGCAAGTGCATAGTGCATGGGTGGAAGAGTTCAACAGCACAGTGGTTCCTGATGACATGTGCAGTTGGGCCTAGCAGAATTCAAAGACTTTGATGATAGATGCATCAGACTGATTGAGTTTTTTGGAGCCTATTCAGTTTCAGAGGAGTTGCAAAGAAGATGCATGGAGTTGCATGGCGCTTGTGAAGGTTGCAGGGAGAATGCATGGAGTTGCATGTTGCATGAAAAGACATTCTTTTCTTGTTGAGAGGGAGTGTTGAAGATTGCAACAAGAAACAGTGAAGGAGGCATCCTGAAACATCATTCTTGATCCTAGTTGGAAAGTGATCACCTAAACTAGGTGGGGACCACACAGGTGATTTTTTGTCGCAAAGTCTATTTTTATACATATGGATCATGTTCTATAAGTTGCGGGATGCTATTTGTGGATGGTTGATCAAGTTGGAAAAATAGATGGATTTCTATTTTTAGATATATTGGGCGGAATCTATTTTTAGATTGCCAGTCTAAAAATAGATATGTCGAATATTATTAGCTCTTAATAATATTTGGACTCTGAACGTTATCTTATTCTCTTGGAGCACTTCAGTTAAGTGCACATATGTGGCACAGGAGCTGACAGAAGGAATTACGCTATTCCTGAGGGTTATGTGGAGCTATTGCATGGATACTTCAGTTAGAACTCATGTGACATAGTTTGGTGGAGTTGATTGAGGAAGTTAATGGAGTTGTGTTCAGTTTAACTAATCTAAACATAGTTGAGCTATTTGTATCTAGTTTAACTAATCTAAACATAGTTGAGCTATTTGTATCTAGTTTAACTAATTGATACAATTAGTGAGAGTGGTGTGAATTAATTATTAATTAATTCACTAATTATAAACTCATTAATTAACTAAAGAATACATCAGTTAACTTCAGTGCATGAACAGTTTCAGTGGAGACCAGTGCAGAGATAGGTGAAAGGGCAAGGGTGACTATCAGTTGTGACTATAAGTGATGCATGGCTTGCATCCAACACTAAGTAGAGATGCATATAAATACTGCATGAGCAAGGCTTGGGTAACATAATTCTCATCAAGAGGCATTCTTCAGCAGGGATTTCGCAGTAGAGGCAGGCTATCAAGTGGCAGAGATTGGAGCATGTGTTTTGCTAGATCTAGCTTGATTAGTGTGTACAACAAAGTGGGGAATTATCTTAAAGAGCTTGTAGAGAACTGTAGGATGATTGTTACATGATCTCTATGACATATATAATATAAAGATAGTGGGGGGTTTTCAGCTTCAAGCTTTCCCATTACATACTGTGTTCATATGTGTTAATTTTTATGGCTTTAATGAGTGCATGCAATTGATTTTATTTCCGCATGTGATGATCAATGGTAGAAGAGATTCTGTATTGTGCATGAAGATAAAATAGTTTCTGATCAGGAGAATCTCGGTGGATAACATATCATTTATTCAAATTTCTACAGCTACCGCCCCCCCTGTGACCCCCCCGCACGTGCCTAGTCGTGGAAAGAATATAACACATACCCAACATTCTCCCACTTGTTGTTTTCTTTCTGCAGGGAGCCACAAGAGAGCTTAGTCATTAGCCCAGTTATACAACACCCATTTTTTCTCTACACCAAGAGAACTTCTGAGTGCTTACAAACTTCGTCAATGCATCTACAAAATTCTTCAAAGTGTCCACTTTTACCAGCAACACCCTTTTAGCCTCAACCATATCTCTGACAAAGTGATATTGAACATCAATGTGCTTTGTATTTGAATGATAAGAAGGGTTATTAGCTAAGAAAATTGCACTTTGGATATCACAATCTATCCTTATAGCTTGTTGCACCAACCCCATACTTGAACACAATATCTGCAACCAAACTTCTTCCTTGCTTGCATGAGTGGCTGTTATGTATTCAACCTCTGTAGTTGAAAGAGCCACTACAGACTGTCTTTTAATCATCCAACTAACTACACCTCCAAATAGGCTAAACACATACCCACTTTTAGATCTTCTTTGGTCCAGATCTCCAGCCCAGTCTGCATCAACAAAACCAAGAATGTCCAATAATATTTCCAATCTTGGTCTTCCTGGTAGCACAAGCCATAATCACTAGTGTCATGAAAATATCTGAAAACCCGCTTCACTGTTGTCCAATGCTCCTTCCTTGGGTTTGACATAAACCTGCTCAATACTACCATTGCATGTGCAATGTCTGGTCTAGTATAGACCATTTCATACATCAGGCTACCCACTGCGCTTGCATATGGAACATGAGACATATCCTCCTCTTCTTCTTGTGTCTTGGGACACTGTTCAGCAAATAGCTTTGTACCTACAAGAATCAGAACATTCACCGGTTTACTATGCTGCATATTGAACCTCTGTAATATAGTCTCGAAATACTTCCTCTGGTTTAACCAGAGCTTCCTCTTTGCTCGATCTCTCTAAATTTCCATGCCCAAAATATAGTTTGCAGCACCAAGATTCTTCATGTCGAATTTGGAGAACACCTGGATCTTCAAATCTTGGATAATTTCTTTTTCATTTCCAATCAATAACATATCATCCACATACAAGAACAAATAAATAACACAATCACCAATTAATCTAAAATAAACACAGTGATCCTCCTTGCTTCTGGTGAAGCCAAGTCCCCGTATATAGGTATGAAATTTCTGATACCACATCCTTGGTGACTGTTTTAACCCATACAGAGACTTCTTTAACCTGTATACCAGCTCTTTCTTCTCCTTCACCATAAAGCCTTCAGGTTGTTTCATGTAGATCTCCTCTTCCAGATCCTCATGAAGAAATTTTGTCTTCACATCCATCTGTTCTACCTCAAAATCAAATGCAGTAGCAATAGATAAAAGTAATCTAATAGAAGTAACTTTGGAAACAGGAGAAAAATATCACCAAAATCAATTCCCGACACCTACGAATAAACTTTTGCTACCAACCAAGCTTTGTATTTCTCCACCTTGCCTTCTACATTCATCTTCTTCTTTAACACCCATTTTCTCCCGATGGGCTTCCTTCCAACCAGCAACTCCACCAGATCCCATGCCTCATTTTTATGCAAGGATGACATTTCATCAACCATGGCCTCCTTCCAGAGTTTTCCATCCTCTGAATCTACTGCCTCCCTGAAGGTTATGGGATCATCATCAGTTATAGTTAAAGAAAAATTTGAATAGAAAGCAGATGGACTATACCTTTTTGGTTGTCTTCTTTCCCGAACTGATCTTCTAACAGCTGGAGTTTGTGGCTCTTCCTCTTCTGAGTCTTCTTCTGTTGTAGAGTCTAATTCATCCTCCTTTAGCTCAAAATCTATCTTCTTAAGTTCCTTTTATATGAATTCATGTTTAAGAATATCTTTCACCTCTCTAAACACCACATCTCGACTGTACACAAACTTCCTTGTTTCCGAGTTCCAAAGCTTGTAACCCTTTAAACCATCCTTATACCCAATAAAGATGCACGGTTCAGATTTATTATCCAACTTGCTCCTTTTCTCCTTTGGAACATGTACATATGTATCACATCCAAATACCCTTAGATGTGAAAGAGAGGGTTTCTTACCAGTCCATACCTCATGTGGAGTCTTATCCTCCATTGTTGATGAAGGTGATATGTTAACCAAGTAACATGCAGTCTCCATTGCCTCTACCCATAATTCTTGTCCTAATCCGGTACCACTGAGCATGCTTCTCACCTTTTCCATCAGCGGTCTGTTCATTCTTTCTGCAACTTCATTTTTCTGAGGTGTGTATGGAGTAGTCTTCTATCGTACTATACCACACTTCTTACAGAACTTTTCAAATTCCTTCTTGCAGAACTCCCCACCATTATCTGTCCTCAACACCTTTATCTTCTTCTCTGTCTGGTTTTCCACCAGAGCCTTAAATTCTTTAAATCTGTCAAAGACTTCAGATTTATTCCTCAAGAAATATATCCATGTATTCCTTGAGAAGTCATATATGAATGAAACATAGTACACAGACTTACCCAGTCATGGAACCGACACAGGTCCAAACACATCACTGTGCACAAGCTCTAATATCTTGTTTTCCCTCTTAGCACCAGAAGGAAAACTCACCTGATTTTTCTTCCCATATACAAAATGTTCACAGAAATCAAAATCCAGAGAGCTATTAGACATACCTTCTACCATACCATTTCCATGCAATATCCAAAGGCCCTACTCTCTAATATGTCCAAGCCTTTGATGCCATAGCATGGTCTTTTCTCCAGAGACCACTAGGCTTTCTGCTCCACTTTTGGGAACCACAGAACTGTTGCACCTAGCAATAACAGTGCCACCCTGAAGCTTGTACAGAGTTCCAATCTAAACTCCCTGCATTAATACCAGTTCTCCCGAAACCATCTTACATGTATCTTTCTCGAACACTATTTTTACACCTGCATCATCCATTTTGCTTATAGAAATCAGATTTCTAGCCAATGCAGGAATGTGCAGAACACCAGAAAGTGTTCTAATCCTTCCAGCTTGCAGCTTCAGCTTGACTTTTCCACGTCCGACAATTTTGGCCTTCTTATCATCACCTAAGAAGACATCACCACCATCATATTTCTCATACTCGCAGAACCACTCCCTATGGGGAGTGAAGTGAAAGGATTCACCCGAGTCAATCAACCATGACTCATCATGATCTACATGTGTATTTGAAGAAGAAGCGAAATACACATCCCCACCTTCATCCAAGGTGGTTTTTGCCTCTGCAGAAGGAGCATCATTAGATCCCTTTCCTTTCTTAGGAGCTTTAGATCTTCAATACTTTTTGTAGTGCCGTTCTTTTCCGCATTTCTGGCACACCTTTACAAACTTTCTAGGAGATTTAGATCTCCCTCTAGATTTAGATCTCCCACTCGAAACATTATTCTTGTTTCTGTTTTGGGACCTTCCTCATACAGATAAGGCATCTCCATTTTGACCCTCCATATTTCTCCGTCTCATTTCCTCCGATAGCAAGGCTGAGATAATGTCATCAAAATTCAAGGTAGTTGTACTGCTACCTATTGCAATAACCAAACTGTCCCATGAGTCTGGTAGAGAACACAAAAAACTGATGCACTTATATTCATCTGAGATTTTAATATCAACAGATGACAGTTGACTTACCACAGTATTGAAGGCGTTCAAATGCTCTGTCACCGAGTCTCCATCCTTCAACTTCAGGTTATACAGTTTTTTCCGCAGGAACAATTTATTCACCAGAGACCTAGATTGGTACAAAGTCCCTAGCTTTTCCCACAAGGTCTTCGTCGTAGCTTCCCCAGATACATTCAACAATACTGAGTCTGAGACACACAATCGTATTGTGCTCTTTTCCTTTTGATCCAGCTTCTTCCAGTCTTCATATGACATTTTCATTGGTTTAGTACCCAAATCTACCGCGATCCACTGATCTTTATCTGTCAGCAGATCCTCCATCTTGAGCTTCCACAACTCAAAAATCTAACCATTAAATTTCTCGATCTCTATCTTCCCACCGCTTGCCATATTCTTTCACCACAAGAATCGATCCCATAGATCTCCCACTCAACAAGGTCTACCTCGAGCCCGAGCAAAAAAACTCCTCAGCAGCAAAGGCGTCCCCCTGAAGCCGAAACTGCTCTGATACCATATGTAGGTTTTAACCCTGTACATAAATTAGCTACAAACGAATCTTAAAAATAGAAAATAAACAATATCGAGAGCATAAAACATAAAACAGATATACACAAAGATGTTCCCCTGGATCCCAAATTGAGACAACCAACTTGATTTTTCATTATATTCCTTTTAGTGTTACAACACATATATATACATGACGAAGCATAAATAAACCCCAACCCATTAACCCTAGATTATAACATAACCATAGTTCCCTTAACTGGATCTACAAAATACCAGGGGCTAAAAACCATCGTACCCAAAAACCATGTGCAAACCCATGCACAAAACCATGGGCAGATCTGCCCACCAGAAAATAAGGACCAAAAAATTTTTCTGGGGCACTGCCCCGGACCCTAACAAGGGGGAATACCACCCCCCCTGTGACCCCCCTGCGCGTGACTAGTCATGGAAAGAATATAACACATACCCAACAAGAATCTAAGGTTGTTGGATCAATATCCATGTTGGGTAAACCGTCATTTCCTACACGATGGGCTTCTTTTTCTTGTTGTTGTTTCAACATTTCCTCATCCTGGGCTTGTTTTCACAATCTTTCCCTTTTAATTTGCTCTTCTTATTATCTCATCTTTTGTTCTTCCTCCTTTTGCAACCTCTCTCTCTCTCTCTCTCATACATATTA
This sequence comes from Pinus albicaulis, assembly GCA_034641835.2. Classification (NCBI taxonomy): domain Eukaryota; kingdom Viridiplantae; phylum Streptophyta; class Pinopsida; order Pinales; family Pinaceae; genus Pinus; species Pinus albicaulis. The sequence goes on from CM076571.1 coordinate 248,654,583, forward strand.
GATCTTGTATTAGATTCTTCTCCTTCTCTTTCTTAACTATTTCCTTTTATATTTCCCTTTTATGTGCAGATTTCTAATATTTTCCGTCCATCCCTTTCGAAAGTTCTCTCCTATTACATGTTTGGAGCCATTTGTGTTTCCTAGGACGTCCACAAAATTGCAATTTTTTTTTCTTTTTTCCTCATCTTTCTCAGTTTGTGACAAGTAAATCCACTTGCACTTGCATTGGGAGTAATGTGTTGTGACCACACCCTTTGGGTCATATCTATGGAACTTGAGTTCTCAAAATCTGAAACGCCTTAGGTTTGGAGCTTCTTCCCATGCCTCTTTGAATTTTTGTATACCATACCCACCTATATAAATGGGTATGTAGGCTACGATTCCTAATTCGACCATGCTAACACCCAATCAATTTATATGGTTACCTGATATGAAACCTATTGCAAAATTACCTTATCAGTCACAAGTAGTGGGAGCTACCATAGTGGATTCCATGACCCAAAAACTTTGATGTACATTAAGTTTAGTGGGGTGAACCAGTCAACAAATTATGTTCATGATTCTTTAGAAAAAATTGACATAGAAGGTGAATCATGGTCAAATATAATATGGAATAGTGGTGAAACAAAGGCTTCGACTATTTCCATGTGTGATGTTGCATGTTGGCTATCCCACAATTCCTTGCAATAAATATGCATTGATTGAATGTCAGGGGTGAGATTCCATCTCTAACCCATCATTTTGAACTCGAATTTGGCACATATACAATAAAGTAAGTATGATTCCATATATAATTCTAGCTACTTCCCATCTAATATATTTTGAGCCTCTATCACCTTAGTATAGATGGATGTTGTAATGATTTCAACCCAATTGAATATGAATCCATCATGGGTGCATGTATACATTAGTGGAACCCATCTTTCCTTGAATAACTTTTTTGTGGCCTTGTCATAAATTCTAAAACACATAGTTTCAACCATATGATAGTATTTTTTGAGTGTAATTGTCTTATATAGTATGTCCTCCTTGCTTCTGAACTTATTGGGGTATTTCCACCAGCTCCTAAAGATATCGTTGTCATTGAGATTGAACTCATTATACCAAGCTATCAAGAATGCAAATTTATGTTTAGGAAATTTATAGTATTCATCTATTAGAGGATAAGTGAGTTAAAAAATGTCATTTCCATGTAATTATTTGATATTCATCCTTGATATCAATGCATTTCATTATCCACTTGATAGTCTTACTGCATGGAAACATTTTTGGACGAGAAGCCACCTCATTTAACTTTGATTTTATGATGTTTTGATGCACACTGAGGTCTTCCTCCCCAAAGAGTATTATCTACTTACTAACATATGATAGGATTTTGACCAATCGAGAGAGATAGAATTATTGATGTGGCATTTTTTATAGGAATTAGTAGGCATTGATGCAATGGGGCCTTCTTTTGATTCCTCCTCCATAGGTTATTTTCCAATTCTTCTCCTCAGAGTTTCCATATCTTCAGATGAGGATAAATTGAATTAATTTAAATCAACTGAACCTGGAAGATGAAAGATATTCGTTATAACATATAAATTAGAAATAAAAATTGACTTGATACACAATGCAAAAAAAGTGTAGTCTAAGGTTGTGGAATGTTTTGTGGTGCAAGGAAATAAATTAGACTATAAAGTGAGATTGAAATGTGATGCAATGATAGATAACGATAGGTCATGATATAAATATGTATCACATCACATAATCTTAGTGTGTTAGGTCCCTATAATACTAGCGTAGCCCACGTATTGTTATTACTAGTGTATTCCCCTTATTTTTATTATTAGTGTAACCCCTTATTGTTATTGTTGTGCCCCATAGAAGCCCATGTAATAGACCCAGGTTAAAATTTCATGTAATAAAAGTTAATAAAGGTAAAATAAGACCACAGGAAGGGAAATTTATTCCAAGATAAATTTTGGGCAAAATATCCTAGTGGGCATCACTTGTGTTTATGAGTAAAGGAATTTGGAAAAGCAATGGCTAAGGATTTTGAAAGGAAAAAAGGTATTTTTGGCACATTATTTATGAAAATAATGGAAATTTGGAGAAAATTAAGGTGAAATGTCACAAGTTGCATGTGAGGAGAAAAATGAAGGAAAATAATGGAAAATGAAGAAATTAGAGGCCTCATCAATAAAAATACCTCAGAGCATCAGTTGGTAGCCTTTTGCAATTTCATGTTAGAATTAGTCTCATAGAGGAGAAAACACTAAGAGGAGAAAATAAGCAAGAAAACAAGGAAAGGAAAGGAAAATGAAAGAATGACAAGGAAAGAAAAGGAAGGCAAGGATCAAGCAACTTCAACGGGAATACTTGTAGGTAACAAATTTCATGTGTGATTTCCTATTTGGTTTTGACATGCATGGTATTTGCATGTTGGTAATTATGGTTCTTTTTCTATTATTGGCATGGATTTTTTTGGGATTCGACAGTGGATTTTAGCCCGGCCTTTCCATTTTCGGATAGCCATGGTGTGATGAGATTGTTCTTGGTTTTGAGCTTTGGGTTGCCAGATGATTTCAGAATCCGGGGTGAGGTGGTCTCGGGAAAATTCGTCAAGGATGGTGAATAAATTCTAAGGCATCCAAGGTTGATTTAGTTTTGTGTTCTCGGCATTAGTTTAGGTGTGATCACGGCGTGGAGAGGGTGGAGGTGGTTTAACCTTTGGATTCCCTTGGTTGTCTTTAGACATGTTTATCCCATGATATCCCACATTGATGCTTGGAATATGGCATGGGGGTGATTGGTTGAAGAGATATTTGGCTCAGCCAATATATGGTCGGCTGGAATGTGGAAGTATCGAACCCGATCGGTATTTCACTATGTTTAATAAAGCTAAGTTTATGTTTTTTTTGGTAAGGAAATGTACTGGTTATTATGTGGCTTTAATGGTTATTCTCTTATTTTTATTTACCTGGTCACATGTTGGTTATAAGCATGGTTTTATGACAAATTTTAATCATGGATATTTTTATATTTGTACTCATAACTAAATAAATAATGAATGTAAGACCTACTTGATGTTAATAGAACTACCGAGAGAAGTTAGGGACCCTTCCTGTTAAACCTCATATGAGTTTTCAGTCCCTCGTGTTCAGACTTGTATTCATGACCTGTAGGTTGCATATCTACCAAGTGGTTGAAAGAATGTCAGTCCTAGTTGAGAATGCTCAGGTCAAGTTCTAGTTCCAGTTTTTGGTTTGCAAGCATTGTATTCATCTCTCTTATTATTTTTGGAAGTTTCATAGTTTTCTCGACAGAGGCCTAGCCCTGGCCCTGGAAAATAGCCTTAATTATCACAGTTGTTGGCACAACACTGGCACAAAAAGGCCATAGTTGCACTGATGCAGGCCTATGGGAGTGACCGGGAAACCATAGTCATTTGGAGGCTTTGGCAAGAGAGAGAATAGATTCTAAGTGAATGAAAAGGTGATTTGTCACAAGGGTTGGATACCTAGAGGGGTTGGGTTACTCCTAGAGGTACTGTGGCACCTGGGGAAAGTCAGTAAGGTCTTATTGTGTCAACTCTATTTCCTTAAGCTCATCTAGTAGGTTGAGTCATGTCATAGTAACCCTCAACTCATGTCTACCCTAGGAAAGCCGATGAAAGTGGGTAAATATGGGAGGAGGAAGTTACAATCCACTATTGTTATTGTTGTTACCTTACATTATTATTGTTAAATATGCTCTGATTATATTGTGATCCATTAGACTCTTATATGTACCAAGGAGGTATTTTCATTTGTATCATCTAATAATTGTTTATTTATGTGATGTAAAGGAGTTTTTCCTCTTAAAGAGGCTAATTCTCAAGTCATTCATCTATATTTTCTTCTATTTTCTAATATGGTTGCATAATTTTTTTTTATCAGAGCTTTGGATTATATGGTTTTGCTACTTCAACATGACATCTTGGAATTTTTGCTATAATTTTTTTTCGACGAAGCTTTAGAAGCTGGAATTTTGACCACGTGGATCTAGAATCTTAGTGAAATTTGTGTAGAAATTTAAAATCTTGGTTTGCTATATTTTATAATATATGGTCAAAAGAAGTTATGGTTTTTGGATGCTCGAGAATTCAGTCTCAAACATGTGACCTAGGGAAGATCGACATAACTTTCTTCTCAATGGTCATTTTTAAATTTCTTAAAATATGATTGAAATTGGACGAACTGCAGCTTCTCTTATATCAATTTCATGGACTAAGGTTTAAACTATGACATGTGGCATCCTGTACAAGTTCACTCTACTAAAACAACCCATAATCAGGTCATCATGGGATATTTGGCATAAATTTATATTTCAGAATCCAATATTGGTATGATTTGTGATTTTGGAAAGAAGACTCGGAGTGGTACCATAAGACCTAATTTCAAACGTTGGGAGGACGAAATTTTAGAGATACAGTAGTTTCAATATCAAGCTCCAAAAATTAAGAAGAAAAATGTGTGTATTTTTTAAAATTTTCATAAGTTTTGTTTAAAAAATTAGTCTGAATTAATTGAAAGGGAATAGTAAAACATATATATCATTATTTGGTTCCAATATGCCTTGAAAAAAATGGATACTCCCAGTAAGAAACCATAAATATCTACGATTGAATATGAGGAAGAAATGCAACATGATATATCAAAATTACGCGACCAAGTGCAACAAATTTCACTCATGCAAAGAGTAACAAAAAATGAAATGGAAGCAAATATGGATAGTTTGAAGAATAGTTTAAAATCATACATGGAAGGTTTGAAAGATGGATTAAAATAAGATATAGAAGTTTTGACAAAGTTGCTAAAAGAAGTGCTTCCTATGGTGAAAAGGTATTCCATGAATCTCATGGCTTACTAATACCACATGCCTAAGAGCCATAAAAATTTCACCCCTACTTTACTATGGAGATACCATGAGTCAATATCATGACTTATTAATACCACACTCCACAAAACCATAACTCATATTTATGCCCATAAGACTTTCACCCCTACTTCACCATGGAGATACCGTGGGTCAATATCATGACTTATTAATACCACAAGCCCAAAAACAATAACATATATTTACACATATAGGTGTGTCTATTTTGGAATAGAGCTTCTAGAATTTTAATTTAATTATCAATAATTATAGGTAGATGGTAGGAATTTAACTTGGTTATGCAATTTTTGCCCCTTTTTTTGTAACCAAAGGAATTGGTAACTAGGTCAGTCTTGAACTCACATGGGATCAATTCTCACCATCCAGTACCATTGTACCTCTAGGGCCTATGAATTTTCTTCCTCTCCATAGACTGGTTACTTCTAGGGGATTTGAACCTCAGATCGCTTAGTTTACACAATACTTCATATCAAGGCGATCACTAATATGTCATTTTTTCCCTTTTAATTAAATTAATTATTTTAAAAAATGTCATATGAACTAGTTTCATATGCAAATAGCTATGATTTATTGGGCATGTGGCATTGATAAGCTATGGTATTGACCTATTGTATTGGAATGAATCCTATTTATAATTTAAGAATCTCCATTGTAAATTAGGTGTAAATCTCTATAGCTAAGAATCTTGTTACATGTTTTTTTAAATGTATATATGGTTGATTAATATATTACTTTCATTATAATTAATAATAATAATAATAAAGTTATAGTTTATCTATTTCTTTTGTTTTTTTAATTTTTAGTAACATGAAGTAAGTATTTTGATTTTTATCGATATAAATTTTGTAAATGATGGTGATGTTATCGAGATTCAAAACACAAGTTCATACCAAGGTCAAATTTGGAAATGACAAATGTTGTATGGGAACTTCAGGCTAGTTGAGAAGAGATGCCTTGACGGGTTTTCATTCATCATAGAGAGGTGTTCTGGGATTTCCAGTCGAGCAATCGATGTTTGGTTAGGAAGAACATAAGAGTGTGGTCTCGATCATATGCTTTTTTCTTAGTGACATTGCCAAAGAGATTGTGTTTGTGGCTGAGTACTTTTGGGAGGTGGAGCTTTCCTTCCAAAGAATCCATGGCGTCACCAACACTAAGGTTGGATATCCTCAGGGATCTCTTCCCAACCCCATTTATATTGAATTTTTTACAAGAAATACCAATCACGTTGAGATCGTGAAGGTTCACTATGACCCAAATTAATGCACATAGAAATCCCTTTTGGACCTTTTATGGTATTTTCCTGATTCAACTTCTCTCAATTGTTAATTTTTCTTTGTTTCATGGGGCATCAGGGGTGATGGGTTCCTCTCAGGTAAGAGGTATGATGTAAAACTCACATGATCTGATTAGGTCTAGGGGTTATAGCATTCTTTGTGGTTTGGATCCCATTTTTTTTTTCTCTTTGAGGTTTTGGATGGGTTGTTGTGGGCTCAACCTTCTTTCTTCATATTTTTTGGTTTGCATGTGCAGGAAATCAATCCTCTTTTTTTTTTCTTCCTTCACAACATGCATTAGTCTCCACAGATCGTGGTAGATTTGAAATAAATAAACCCTTATTCTTCTTCATCGAGATCAATGCGAAGCTTAGAAATTTTGAAACATGTAGAAGGGTTTCTATTTTTGTCAAGGCACTCAAAGGGAACTCGATCCATATTTGGGTCTCTAAATTTGAAACAATGGTGTCCCTAAAGTTAATCTTGGAGAATCACTTGGGGATTTTAGTAGACATCCAATGGATAATTTGTGAAGGGAAACAATTGTAGAATTTGTTACTTTTGCATGATTAAAATATTTCTAGGAACTCCACAATTGTCATGTTACTAAGACTGTGTGAGGGTGTCACATGCACTCTAGGAATCTAGCTTCTTTAACTTCATATAAGGATGAAACACGAGTTAAGGGACCCATCTCAATAGAGCAAGCTATGTTCATTCCAGGACCATATATTATCTAAAGTTATGATAAAATGCCATCATTGGAGGTCAACAATAAAGAGGTAAACTATCTCTTTTATTTTCTGCAGTCTATGCCATTATTTGTAGATTTAATGGGTTTTGGCAAAGGTTTGAAGCATTGCACCGTTGGGTCTTTATAACTTGGAAAAAATACTCTAACATTTATCTTTGTTGAAAAAAAAAAATCATTATTTAGTTTGACTCCCAGGAAGACTTAGATAAAGACTTGTAGGAAGGATAATTGTTTTGGGGAAGAGTGGGGCTTTTCATCACCCCTTGGTATGGTGAGAAGGTTTGGAAATATGAGTAAGGCTCCCATAATGGTGAGAAAGTTTTCCAATATTGGTAAGATCACAAAATCTTCCTCTTCCATTTTGGCATCACAAGGTACTTGATGATATTGGAAATGCTTTAGGCTCCTTTTGAAAAATGGATGTTGAACATACAGAGAAATTATTATTTTCTTTTGCTCAAATATATGTAGAAATAGATCTAAGTAGAGACCCACCTAATTGAATTTTATTGAAATATAGATTTTATGAATATATCCAAATATTTTACGATGAAAACATGGAATTTAAATGTTGCATTTGTTTCCAAATAGGACACTTTCATGACACATGTCCACAAGCAAAAAATACCCCCAAAAAGAAAAAGGGGTAGGTTCATAAAACAAAAGGTTGGTAGCCTTTTGATCCCATTTTGATGTAGGATGAAGAAGAAGAAATCAAGGACGATCATCCAAAATAATATGATATGATTACTTAGGTTCTGGATGGGCATGCACGTCGACTACATAATGCTTCAAAAACATAATTGATCTTTGAACCTTAACATTTTGGAGCAGAGGCGTGCAAAGAGGATAGTTTGGTGGGTTCAAAGAGATTCCATGTCTTATAAAGTTCAAATTTTGATAAATAACACCCCATAGTGGTGAATTTGAATGAGTTGGAAATGGTACCTATTGACCCTCCTTAGGGGGATGACAGAAGGTCAGAGAAAGAATTATTATAACACTTAATTTCTCTTTTGTTTGTAGTTTTTATTTTATTTTATTTTTGCTTTTTAGCTGAGAGGATGCTAATATGCATTCACAAGATTGTGGTGTTGCTCATACTGAATGATTTTAGCATCTGCAAAATGGAACTTTGTTCCTCTTTTAAATTGCAATGAATTATGGTTTTTTTTTCAAGCAAAAAAATTATTTTGATGCATATCATGGGTTGATGCTTATCATTATTTACCAACAACATAATTTATATTATTGTGATACTTATATGACACATGTTCATATGACAATTTTTTAATTAATCAATTTAATTAAAAGGACATAACTATTTTTGAGATAAATCTCAACCTTCGATATGTGACTACTAATAAGAATATTCAAGAATATTCCATAGAAGTTAAATCCCTGCCATCCACCTAATAATTATTGATAATTAAATTAAAAATTTGAAAGCCCTACTTCTAAATAGACACACCTATCAATGTAATACTCATGTATTGGTTTACTGGTTGACTAGAAATTTATATAGAGTTTCCAAAATTTAACATTAAATATTTATTTTTATGAATATTTAAAATCATTTAATTTTCATAGAGTGACAATTCAATTTGAAATATTGTTCATGAGCTCAAAATCTGAGTAGTTTTCTCAAAATTGGTCTTATGAAACTAGCTCCAAAAATAGAACAAAAGAGAGATCAACGCCTTAGAAATCAGCCACTTCGAGGGGGAAACCTCCGATACACTACATAAAAGAGAAATTATTGGATGATACAAATGAAAAATCCTACTTCTATATATAGGTGTCCATGGGGCCACAATATAATCCTAGCCGGCCTAACAATAATAATGTACGTGTTGGTTTTAACCCTATACAGAAAATATCTGCAAATGAATCTTAAAAACATAAAATAAACAATAGCGAGAGCATAAAACATAAAACAGATATACACACAGATTTTCCCCTGGATCCCAAATCGGGACAACCAACTTGATTTTTCATTATATTCCTTTTAGTGTTTACACCACATATATATACATGTCGACGCATACATAAACCCCAATCCATTAACCTTGGATTAGAACATAACCATAGTTCCCTTGACCGGATCTACAATTTACTAGGGGGTGAAAACCATCATGCCCCAAAACCATGTGCAAGCCCATGCACAAAACCATGGGCGGGTACGCCCACCGAAAAATAGGGTCCAAAAAAAATTTTCCTGGGGCAGCCCAGGGGGGGTTACCGCCCCCCCTGTTGTACTCGGCACAATGTACAAGGGGGGTTTTCACCCCCCTATGACCCCCCCGCACGTGACTAGTCATGGAAAGAATATAACACATACCCAACGTTCTCCCACTTGTTTTTTTTTTTCCGCAGGGGGCCACATGAGAGCTTAGTCATTAGCCCAGCTCTGCAACACCCATTGTTTCTCTACACCAAGAAAAATTTTGAGTTCTCACAGACTTCGTCAGTGCATCTGCAACATTCTTCAAAGTGTCCACCTTTACCAGCAACACCCTTTTAGCCTCAACCATATCTCTCATAAAGGGATATTGAACATCAATGTGCTTTTTCTTTGAATGATAAGCAAAGTTCTTAGCCAAGAAATTGCACTTTGGCTATCATAGTCTGTCCTTATAGCTTGTTGCACCAACCCCATACTTGAACACAATCTCTGCAACCAAACTGCTTCCTTGCTTGCATGAGTGGCTACCATGTATTTTGCCTATGTGGTTGAAAGAGCCACTACAGAATGTATTTTACTCATCCAACTGACTAGACCTCCAAATAGGATAAACACATAGCCACTTGTAGATCTTCTTTGGTCCACATCTTCAGTCCATTCTGCATCAAAAAAACCATGAATGTATAATACTCTTTCCAATCCTGGTCTTCCCTGGTAGCATAAGACATAATCACTAGTGCCACACAAATATCTGAAAACCCGCTTCACTGTTATCCAATGCTCCTTCCCTGGGTTTGACATAAACCTGCTCAATACTCCCACTGCATGTGAAATATTTGTTCTAGTACAAACCATTGCATACATCAGGCTACCCACTGCACTTGCATATGGAACACAGGACATATCCTCTTGTTCTTCTTGTGTCTTGGGACACTGTTTAGCAGATAACTTTACACCTACAGGAATCAAAACATTCACCGGTTTACTATCTTGCATATTGAACCTCCGCAATATAGTCTCGACATAATTCCTCTGGATTAAACAAAGCTTCCTCTTAGCCCGATCTCTCTAAATTTCCATGCCCAAAATATAGTTTGCAACACCAAGATCCTTCATGTCGAATTTGGAGAATAGTTGGGTCTTCAAATATTGGATAATTTCTTTGTCATTTTAACTACCAAATATCATCCACATACAAGACCAAATAAATAACACGGTCACTAATTAATTTAAAATACGCACAATGATCCTCTTTGATTCTGGTGAATCCAAGTCCCCGTACATAGGTATCAAATTTATGATACCACATCCTTGGTGACCATTTTAACCCATACAGAGACTTTTTTAACCTTCATACCAGTTCTTACTTACCCTTCACCGTAAATCCTTCAAGTTGCTTCATGTAGATCTCCTCTTCCAGATCTTCATGAAGAAATGTTGTCTTCACATCCATTTGTTCTATCTCAAAATAAAAATGAGCAAAATGATGTTAGCTCCTATAGTTAACCTTGGCAACAGAGAAATATCTCAAAATCACAATCTCAACACCTCGGGAATGCTTTTGCTACTCCATCCTAAGCTTCTTTGTATTTTCCAATTGCCTTCACATTCATCTTCTTAAACACCCATTTTCTCCTGATAAGCCTTCCACTGCGAAAATACCAGATCCTATGCTCTCATAACTGCAAGGATGCCATTTCATCAACCATGGCCTCCTTCCAAAGTTTTCCATCCTCTGAATCTACTGCCTCTCTAACAGTTATGGGATCATCATCAATTATAGTTAAGGAAAAACTTGAACATAAAGCAGACGGACTATACCTTTCTGATTGTCTTCTTTCCCGAACTGATCTTCTAACAACTGGAGTTTGTGGCTCTTCCTCTTGTGAGTCTTTTTCTATTGTAAAGTTTGATTCATGCTCCTTTAGCTCAAACTCTATATTCTCAGGTTCCTTTGGTAAGACTTCATGTTTAACAACATCTTTCACCTCTCTAAACACCACATCTCGGTTGTACACAACCTTCCTTGTTTCTAGGTTCAAAATCTTGTAACCCTTTAAACCATCCTTATACCCAATAAAGATGCATCTTTTAGATTTATTATCCAACTTGGTCCTTTTCTCCTTTGGAACATGTACATATGCATCGCATCCAAATACCTCAGATGTGAAAGAGAGGTTTTCTTACCAGTCTGTTAGAGTCAGCCCTTGCTGCCCTCCGTCAGTGATCATTTCGTCTTTTGCAATCACTAGGATCATGCCACGAACTGACGAAGGGTTGTGTCATCTTGTGTTTCCTCATACTATACCTGCAGCGCTATTTTAAAAATTTTTCTTCAAAAAATTATTCATAGTTATTGTCATTATGTATGAGGTCATTAAATTGTCAATAAGTGTCCTAGGTCTTGTTGTCTAGGGTTTTTGAGTCATTTATACACTAGTCATAAAGCCTGCAAGGTGAAGAAAGTCCAGCACTTGTGATTTCTATTTTATTATCATCAGCATTTTATTAAAAAAATACATTTCTAGTCCAAAACCCTGTTTTGGAGCTAGAAATTTTTCATTATCATTTTGTAATAAATTGTAATTGTTCCGCCATGAAGACATTGTAAAAGCAGACCCCTGGTCTTTTCTCTAGCCAAGATAGTCATATCCCTGCAAGAAGACAATAAAATCATTAGTATCGATCACAAAAAAGCCAAAGGAAGTTTGTATTTGAAAAAGCCAAAATGAAAAATTACAAAAACATTTGTAATATGGGTTTTGAATTAGATTTGAAATAAAATCTGATTGTGAAGATATTTGTGAGATGAATAAAGCCAAACAAGTTCATTTGAACCGATTTCATTCCTCCCAAATCGTATTTGCAAAGTTGAAGGGCGATTTCAGAATTTTGAAGGCCATAGACAGAGTTTTAGGGCTGCGCGACCCAACTTGAGGCAGAGCGACCCTCCTGGGCTGCGCGACCCACGCAGACTCAGTTTAGCATTGTGGGTTTGCAGGTGCGCGACCCACCTGGGCTGCGCGACCCAAACAGAGCCTGCGCGACCCAAACAGAGACAGAGTTTTGGAATTGAGTTTGAGCGCCCAGATTTGGCTCGGAATCGACTCCAGTTGCCTTCAAAACAGGTTTTCATCAATCACTTGGGGTTTTCAAACATATTTCTGTCATCAAGGGTGATTTCTAATATGCAAATGAAGGATTTAAAGCCCCACTGTTATAAGATTATTGTTTTCAGGGTTTGCAACGACAATGAATGGTGTAAAGAGTGTGTTTGATATTTTAAACAGTGATATGGCCAGCCTTCTATACAAAGTCAAAATCAATTTGTTATCATACCCATAATACCACTGCTACCATTGTTAGTGTTATGCCATGTTTAAACCTTTTGAGTCACATTCTTCATGTTTGTAATGAGTCACATTGCCCAATGTTAGCATATGCTCATGTCTTTGTTTCGAATGGCCCATTGAAACCTTTATGCTCATAACTCGTAGACAAACATGTCACTATTAAATACCATGCTCTCCTTTGACTAGATGTGTCCAAACTTTTGAAGGTTGCCTGCTCCTATTTGGTAAAAATTCCATTTGCATTCAAAACAGAGATGGTGCCTTTTCAGTCCATTTGAAACAGAGATTTTATCCATAATTTGATTCCTTGATGGTGTTTTGGCGTGGGATATTGGTTGAGAGTTAAACATACATCCTAATTTTGCTTTCACTGCATTCATATCAGCATACACATTGCCAAAAGTTTAATCAGAGATATGTCAGAGACAGAGTCAGAATATGAGCCAGGGTCAGGCAGTGATTCAGTGGCTGAAGGTAATGTGCCACGGAGTTCCCGCAGAGAAAACAGAAGTGGTGATCATCGCAGAGAGGAGCCTACCTCTTTGGCTCGGTTGCAGGCATGTCCATTAGCTATGGATTGTTTTCGATTCTTGTCATGTTTCAGATTTTGTGAAATGGTTGTACAAACCTGACCTCATCGTGAATTAGCACGTCTGTTTGTTCTTCATTTGCGGGGTGATCGGGTAAGCCTTGCTGGGGTTGATTTCATTGTATCGCCTTTGACTATTGCTCAAGCCACTGGCATACCGAACATAGGCGAGAAATGGAGCAAGGGTAAGCAGTTAGAGAAATTTCATTATGAGCCATACATTAAAACTGGATATGTGGCTTACTTGAGCAGAGTTTTTCCATTCAGATTCTTGAGAGATGAATATGCACCACTCATGAGGCTCATTATTCAGTATTTCAGTTGTGAGGGCAGGTATGCTCGTCTTTTCTCATATCATGTTCGTTTGCTGATGCACTTCACAAGGGTGCGTATGATGAATATTCCTTATTTCATATACCGCAACATAGAGAAGATGGTTACATTTGTGCAGAAGAAGACGAGCCCAGTGCAGCAGTACGGGAGTATATATCATTTCGCTTTGATCAAAATCTTGGTGTCACATCAGTTGGCAGAGCAGGGCATCACTTGGGAGGATTTCATTTCTAGAGACTTTTTCAGAGTGCCACAGCAGCCTCCCGAGGCAGTTTATGATGCAGGAGAGCCCTCATACCAGCCGGACATGCTTGAGGTTGGGCATATCATTACTCCTTTGGTTCAGACATATCAGCGAGGCCACGGGGCCTTATTTGCAGCGACACGGCGGGTACTATCTCCACGTGAGGTGGAAGGGGTCCTGCCGACTTCATCGACACGGCGAGTATTATCTCCACGTGATGTGGAAAGGGTCTCGCTTTCTTCTCCAGTGCAGGTACAGGTACAAGACAGGGGCAAGAGGCCCATGCATGATGAGGGCCCATCAGGAGGCCGGGACACCGATTTGACGGTCATTGATGTTGATACGAGCTCCCCTAGCTCAAAGCTGAGGGAAGTCATCCAGGAGCAAAGGGCCGAGAATGACCAGCTGAAAGACCAATTGCAGAAGGCTCAGTGGGTGATTAACTATTTAGAGCAGCGCAACAAACAGCTCGAGGATGAGCTCACATTTTATGAGGTGCGCCAAATCCGTGAGGATAGGCAGTGGAATCGAAAGAGGCCCGGTGACATGACACCAGCTGACAGAGATACTGTACTCACGCGGGTGAATATACATCCGGAGAAGTTGTTGGCGAAGGCCAATCGAGACAAAGACATGCTTCGCCACATGAAAGGCCATTACTGGGCTCGCGTGCATGTTTGCAAAGCGAGGATGAAGATCATGAAGAGGAGGTTGCGCAAGGCACTTCAACGGCGGAAAAGGCCTAATCCACTTCTGATTTTGGCCGAGGCTTCATTGACTGGGCAAGACACATGATGGAGGACCTCCGCTCCAAATTTGGGCAAATTCGGAGAAAATTTTGTCATTTCCAAATTTTTGGTCTTAAAAACAGGTTTTGTAGCTAGGTGGGTCGCGCGCTCATGCGCTCGCATTTTTTTGAGGCACTTGCTGGAGGATATTTTTACATTTTTGGATTTTTCATGGTTAAATATGCATCCTCTGAAGTCAACTTAGCATTTTAACAAAATCTGGATGGTCAAACAGCTCAAAAACACCATAAAAACACCTTGCTGCCACCTTTTGCACCAGCAGGGAGTACCTCTGGGAGAATGAGTTTTTGGAGGGTCAAATCAACTCCAAATTCAGAAATTCCACTTGGGTTGGAAAGTAGTATCCCAGGCTCCAGCTTGAGCTATTATGAGGCTCAGATTTGGGTCAACAACATATCAAATCAGCCTAAAGTTATGAGCGACCCACACTGATTCAGGAGCATTACCTAGAGAATTTTTGGGATTTTTCGAGCACCCGGCTGAGTATTTCGCCTATTTTGGACCAGTTTTGCCTATGGATAGAATTCTTGGGTTTTTATGATGTAAATTCATGTTTGATACTAACATTTGTTTTATCTCTTCTAGAAGATTCACTCTCAAATGAGTAAAAAATCATGTAATGGATCAGTTTCCACTCTTTTAGAGGCAAGTTGTTAGCTGCCTAGATTGTAGTTCCATGATTAGAATTGGTTGAAACTGATCCCTGAAGAGGGAATTCGAACCCTAGAGGTGGGGAAAGGTGTTAGAGTGATCTATATATTGTAATTTCTGAGGCATTCTACAGGTTGGACTCTTGGGATACTTTTGATATCATTGTACATACTTTTCATATTTTGGCTAAGGAAAGATCGGGGGTTTTGCGGCACTCGTTGGGATCCTTGTGGTGTTCTATTCTTGATGGTGTTTCTTCTTTGTTTACTGTAAGTTTCTTCATGTTTAATGTATGCCATCCTTTCATTATGCTTCTGAACTAAGTTGAATGAGTGATTAAGGTTAAATCCATTGTTTACAGTGCTTGGCCTTTGAATTCAGTTAGTTCTATATGTTTTCAGCTGTTTGGAGAGGATCCAAGTTCTTCTTTGCCCTCTTCAGCTCCTCGTCAGTCTAATCTATCCATAAAATCCAATTCGAAGCATCAAGATCATCACCTACCTCGCCCCAGCTTGATCTCTGCAAAGGTCTGACCTTATCCCCAGACCCAAAATTTGTTTTCCCATTACTCCAGCGAAAACTCAAAAAACCAAAAACCAAACATACCTATCTCTTTACTAGCCTAAAATCAGTTCTTATTATAAGTCATCTCGCATCCTATTGCTTACTTTCTCGAGATTGACGGAGAGAGCCCTCTCCTGTCCTCGTAGGGCTAGCTACGAGGCTGAGCGTGGTTTGATGTAGCCTTGAGTTTTACTTCATTTCAGCCTGAGGTAGATTTGAGTGCTAACACAGTCCATACCTCATGTGGAGTCTTATCCTCCAATGCTGATGAAGGTGATCTGTTAACCAAGTAACATGCAGTCTCCACTGTACAGAAATTATCTGCAAAGGAATCTTAAAAAAATAAAATAAACAATAGTGAGAGCATAAAACATCAAACATATATACACAGATATTTTCCCCTGGATCCCAAATTGGGACGACCAGCTTGATTTTTCATTATATTCCTTTTAATGTTACAACACATATATATACATGCCGAAGCATACGTAAACTCCAATACATTAACCCTAGGTTAGAACATAACCGTAGTTCCCTTGACCGGATCTACAAAATACCAGGGGCTGAAAACCATCATGCCCCAAAACCATGTGAAAACCCATGCACAAAACCATGGGCAGGTCTGCCCACCGAAAAATAGGGTCCAAAATTCCTTTTCCCCAGACTCCGAACAGGGGGGGCTGTCGCCCCTCCTATGACCCCCTTGTTGCGCCCGACACAACGCATAGGGGAGGCTGTCACCCCCCCTGTGACCCCCTCGTGCATGACTAGTCGTGGAAATAATATAACACATACACAATAGTAAGGGCATAATAATAACAATATTTGGGTTACAAGGGTACAACAATAATAATAAGGGGGTTACACTAAGAATAATACGGGACTATTCCAGTAATATAGGGACCTAACATGCCCCTCTCCTTCAAAAAAGGGTTTTCCTCAATGCTTGAGTAGCTCTGGGTGCTTCTGTATAAAATTCTCATCTTCCCATGTAGAATATTCAATAGGTAAGTTCTTCCATTTGATGAGATACTCTGAAATTGATCGATTTCGTAGCTGTCGAGTTCTTGTTCCATGACTTCTTTAGGTTCCAATAGGATTTTTCCTTCCTCATCAAGTTCCTGCAATATTGTTTGAACTAGAATTTTGTCCCCTCTAACCTTCTTTAAGCATGAAACATGGAAAATTGGATGCACTCGCGAAGAAGTAGGAAGCTCCAATTTGTATACCATAGTACCAATCTTTTGCAACACCTTGTAAGGACCATAGTACTTTGGCGATAATTAATTATCCTTCTTAGATTTCTTGAGGGACATTTGTTTGTAGGGTTGTAGCCGTAAAAATACCTAGTCTCCTACATCAAAAATTCTCTCATTGTGATGTTGATCTGCCTGTTGTTTCATTCAATTTTGTGCCAAATTTAGGTTATCCTTTAAGAGTTGGAGAAATTCTTGTTGATGCTCGATGTGATCTTCCACTGCTCGAACCTTAGAATTTTCTCTTAAAGAAGATGTGATGGATGGTGGATGATATCCACTAATTTATAAATGGGTCATTTCTTTTAATGGAAAGATATTCTCTCCTGCTAAATGAGAATCTTCACTTGACCCATTGTGCTTGCTTATCAGATAAAAAACAACGAAGATATCCTTCCAAAAATTTATTCACTCCCTCAGTTTGACCATCGGATTGAGGATGATAAGATGAGCTATGTGCTAGTTGAGTATCCAAAAAAGAAAATAATTCTGTCCAAAAATTTCCAGTAAAAATGGGATCTCTCAGTTACAATTATATTTGGGTTTCCATGTATATTTTGAATTGTTTCCATAAATGTAGTAGCAACTGTACTTGCTTTAAATGGATGAGATAATGCACAAAAGTGTGCATACTTGATAAGTCTATCAACTACCACCATGATGACACTCTTTCCTTCAGACTTAGGTAAACCTGTGATAAAATCCATTGAAATCTCTCAACATTGACTTGGAATGGATAAAGGTTGTTGAAGACGTGGGATCTTAATTGTCTCAACTTTATTTTGCTAGAAAACAAAACATTCTGCCACAAAATTTTGAATATCAGATTTAAGGCCATCCAAAAAAAAAATATTTCTTCACCCTGTGGTAAGTTTTTAAAAATCCTAAGTGTCCTCCTAAAGGAGAAGTGTGCAATTCCAAAAGAATCTTTTGTTTTAGTTGGGAATTCTTGCAAATATATAAGCGATCTTTGTACCATAAAGAATAATTTTTCCAACTAAATGTATCATATGTACTAGGATCTTGCGTCAACTTTTGAATGAGTGTCAACACTTCTTCTTCCTTCTTCCATTCATCCCTTGCTTCGATTATCCAATATGGTTGGATAATAGAAATGGCACAAAGAAATGCTTCCACCTCTTCATCCTTTCTTGAGAGTGCATCTGCAACAACATTTAGCTTCTATTTTTTGTAGATGATTTCGAAGTCATAACACAACATATTTGTGACCCATTTTTTTTGCTCTTATGAAGATAGTATTTGTTCCAAAAAATGTTTAAGACTATCATGATCAGTTTTTACCTTGAAGTGTCTTCCCATTAGGTAAGGTCGCAATTTCTTTAGTGCATGTAGTATTTCCAACATTTCCTTCTCATAAATAGCTTTTTTTAAATAATTTCCTTTGATGGGATGACTTTCAAAAGCAATGGATCTTCCTTCTTGCATTGAAACAACACCAATTCCAGTTCCTAAGGCATCACATTCCACAATAAAGGTTTTTGTGAAGTCTGGCGTAGCTAAGACTGGTGCTAGGCACATTGCCTCTTTAAGATTTTCAAAGGCCTTAGTTGCTTTAGGAGTCCATGAAAATGCATCTTTCTTCAATAATATTGTTAGAGGTGTTTTTATTCACCCATAATTCTTAACAAACTTGCGATAATACCCTGTTAACCCAAGAAATCCGTGCAACTGCTTTATTTTTGTGGGGACTTTCCATTCCTTAATGGCTTTAATTTTGTTAGGGTCTACCTTAACACCCTTGTGAGATACAATATGACCCAGATATTCCACCTCTTGTACTCCAAAGAAAAATGTGGATGTTTTTGCATCTAATTGTTTCTCCTCCTATAGTTTGAGCACCCTTTCAACATGTTGAACATGATCCTTCCAGGACCTGTTGTAGATTAGTATGCCATCAAAAAATACTAGCACAAATTTTCTAAGGAAGGGTTTGAAAATGGAATTCACCAACCCTTGAAATGTAGAAGCTGCATTGGTAAGGCCAAAAGGCATGGCCAAATATTCATAATGACCCTCATGAGTTCGAAATGTTGTTTTTGGAATATCTTTAGTCTTCATTCTAATTTGATGATATCCTGAACGAAGATCCAACTTGGTAAAATAAATTGCTCCACGTAATTCATCCAATAATTCATCAATCACAGGAATGGGAAATTTATCTTTAATAGTGAGCTTATTGATCCAGATTTATGTAGGAACACAACAGAACACACATGTAACCATAAATACAAATATGCAGCGGAAATAACACTTCATTTCATTAATATCAAGGAACTGAAATTTTCTTACATAAAAAATAGAAATACACCAGCTAGGGCGTTGGTATCTTATCTTTGAGAAGAGATGTGGCGGCTACAGGCCTCTGACCTGAGTTACAATGA
This sequence comes from Pinus albicaulis, assembly GCA_034641835.2. Classification (NCBI taxonomy): domain Eukaryota; kingdom Viridiplantae; phylum Streptophyta; class Pinopsida; order Pinales; family Pinaceae; genus Pinus; species Pinus albicaulis. Next base: position 248,673,923 of record CM076571.1, read on the forward strand.
GGCTCGAGGGCCTATTTATTATTTAGAAACAATGGAAAACCCTAACCCTAGGAGATGAAGCGCCAAAACTATGGGCCCCGATTGGGCAAATTGGTGTTTCAACTTCCTAGGGACGTAAATTTGGCATACGATCTCCATTCGGATGCTCTCAGTTTTCCCAAAAAACGTCGTTTAGGGCCTTAAAAAGGCTCCAAAATTTCAAGACCTGAAAAACTGTAAAAAATAGTAAGTTGTGCTGAAACTAAAAAACTGAAAGAGAAAATGGTGGGGCCCCAAGTGGAATATGTGGGTGGCCACCAATATTCACCTGGATCACTTATTAAGCTCCCTATAATACAGACACATGTGCCATGAACCATCCTTCTTGTGCACCAATACTACTGGAGCAGAGAAATAACTTTAACTAGGTTGAATTATACCGACCTCTAACATTTCTGCAATCATACATTCAATTTCACTCTTTTGGACATAAGGATATTTGTAAGGCATGATGTTTGGAGGAACACTTCCTGGAATAAAATGAATAGCATGATCATGATCACAAATAGGTGGGAGTCCTTTGGGAGTTTCAAACACCTTGGAATGATTGTCCAAGACTTTTTGGAGATGTGGAGAAATATATGATTTTGATGTTGGAACTGCTAGTGAGAATTATTTTGCAATTAAGCCTCGTTGTTCTTTCTTCAGAAGCTTTGTCATAAAATTAGAGCTTATTATCTTTCCTAGCTTCCCTGCAATACCCTGTAATTCGATTTCCTTTCCTTTCGAAAAAAAATTTAAGAAAATTTCTTGAAAATTAAAAGCTACCGTCACCAAAGATTGTAACCATTGTACTCCTAGTACAACATCATCACCTCCCATTGGAATGGAAGGAATTGGACTATTCAATACATATTACCCCATGGTTAGCTTGATATTATGGCATTTTGCAGAGCAATTTATAGTTCCTCCATTTTCAACCATCACTTGACATTTTGGTGCTAGGTATAGGAAACAATTCAATTCCTTGGCTACCTTACAATGAATAAAATTATGGGTACTACCCGAATCAATCAACACTATTACCTTTTTCTTCTTGATATTTCCTTCTATATTGAGAGTTTGAGGAGTGGTAATTCCTGCCAATGCATTACACGATATGGTAGGACTCATTTCTTCTTCTTCTAATGTTGGTTCCTGGTGTATGTCCTCTCTTTTGAAGTTTCTTGTTCATTTTCTTCCTCCTATTCACAATCTATGTAAAATAATTTATGCTCAAAACTTATGACCTTTAGTGTATTTGCTATCACAACTGTAGAAAATCCCTTTTGCTCTTTTTTTCTTCCAATTGTTGTGGTGTCAACCTTGTAGGTTGTGGAATTCTAGGAGTAGCAAAACTTCCATCTTTATAGGTGTGAGTGGTAGGGTTCCTTGTCGCCATAATTTTACATTCAATTTTTCTTGCCAACCTGAATGCCTTCTCCAATGAATCAGGTTCCCAAACACGAACTTCATGTTAGATGTTATCCTTAAAATTCCCTATGAAGACATCAATCCTGTGTTCCTCTGGAATATCAGATACCCTTATATTCAATTTTTGGAAGTGAACCATTTTGTTTGAGACTTATCAATTGGCTAAAGAAGGTGTTGCTCTTTGTATCCTCATAATGTGCTAGCATTTCCTCTGTAAAAAGTGACCAAGTGAAAAACAATTTACGGGAGAAAAGCCATCGATACCATACAAATGTATTTTGTTCTAAATGTTGTTGGGTGCTAAAAGGTGTCATTAAAAACTTCTAATTGCCTCACATTAATTATAAACCAAGGTAATTCCTTTTATCTCAAGTGTGTACACAGTATGTGCAAGCTCATTCATACAAGGAGTAATGCTAAAGCCAATTGTTGAATATAGATGCGATCATAAATTTGAAGCTTTAAAGAAAGTAATTCATCTATGAATTATAATCCAAAACTGTGATTCATTCTTTAATTCAAATAATTCAATCAACCGAGAGCACTGAAGCATTAACCGAGCTCTTTCAGCTGGATCTAAACTATCAAATGCAAGGAAAGTAGTGGAAATAACAGTTTATGCTTTAACTAATCAAAACCAATTTTGTTAACAAAAAACTAATAAATTGGAAATGCGTACGTAGAGGAACAAATACAGAAATCTAAATCATCCAAAGAAATTCACTATAAAGCAGAAAAGCATAATATACTTGCAGTAAATGGAAAGTTATAGCACAAAGAATAGCAATGAAATTCACCAGATATCGGGCCCTTAGCCGCCAACGAACACTGCTTAGTTACTTCAGAACAACCGAATGAACAAAAATGCAAACTATGTATTAATCATCTCAATCATTACAATACAAATCTGTGTTTCAAAACTACGTTCTGTTCATTTGCAAATGATACACAAATGAAAGATACATGACACAATACATGATAAAGTCTAATTTACATTCTCCGTTGTCTCCTATGTTATCATATAATCTCCCCGTATTCGTATTCTTCTCATTATTTTATAACTAAAGAAAAGGAAAATGTGATCCCTCAAGATCAGGGGATCTTGAGGGATTCACAACAAATTACTATTCCAAACAGTTGAGCATTCTCTCTGATTCATTTCCTGATTTGGCCGCGCCCTCTTTTCCCTCGATTAGATCTTGCTTCTCCTTTTTGGGAACAACTATTTTTTTATCTGTTATTTTCATCATAAAAGCAATGGAAATTAGTCTGGATGGTTAAACCATATCAGGAATACTTCATTCATTTTTTATCAAAATCCATTCATGATATTATTATATTGTAGCACAAAAATGGATGAAGAAGAGGAAAAAGGACAATATTTGAGAGTAAATACATACCTATTGCAAGGCTCAACATACTCCCCAGCTTACCTTTTTTCATGTCCTCATGAAAAATAAATAATTCTGATGCAAATAAGTTAAAGAGTAGGCTAGAGAAGGTTTGTCTATAAGAGGCCTGAGACCATGATGTCGTAGCAAGTGTGCAAAGGCTCTCGCTTCTTGTCCTTCCGGTAACTCATAGTCAGGATGATATCCTTTAGGAGGATACCAAATAACGGGGCATCTATAGCAACATCCCACCCAATAAGATCCTCCTCTTAAGATAAAGTTGTCATATGGGATTAACCGTCTTGCAACAACTTTGAAATTTCCATAATTAAATGGTTCTCTATCTTTAACATTGTTGCTTGAAACCATCCATCTCATTTTGGATGCAACTAGAGATATTTCTTGAATGGAGAGGAAATATGTTGTTCCTTCCAGCACAAGTTCCTTATGTATGGGCCCTAAACTCTTAGTCATGCCCTCTTGTTTCATCAGTGCTTTATGCTTAGAAAACACTTGTAGAGGGTGAGTAGGTTCACTTCTTACCCAAAGATCCAGGCTGTGTTCTTGTATTTGGAACGAATTATAAGCCTTAAACCACTTGAGGTGGTTGACTGCAAAAGAAATAAAAGCCTAAATTGAATATCTCCAATAAAAGGGCTAGGATTCACATCCATTTCTTTATCTAATATGAGATTATGTAAATAAAATTCACAAAGAAGCCTTTGGACCTTTACTCCATGCATCTTACAGCAATTTATAAAATCTTCCATTGTCTTCAGCTCAATTGGCTTGTCGGCTCTAACAGCTTTGATTTTTAACAAAAAATATCATTCTAATAAAAACAAGGCATAGTTCGTAGCAGGAGATCGACAAGTCAAGATATTCGAATATAATGAACAAATGGTGTCCAATTGATTCCTAACTCTATTCAGCTTAGTTTTCATTCTATTCATTTTTTCTTCTTCCTATCTAGCCTTATCAAAAGCCTCATTCTCTGCTAGAGCTAATCCTCTCAATTTTTTTTGTAATTCTTGGTATTTTTGTAGGGAGACTGTCTGTTGTTGATGTTGTTCTAAAGCAAGCTGGGCTTGCATTAATTCTTCTTGAAGCTTTAAAACAATAGGGTCCTTCTTTAACAAGGAATCCTCAGATTTCTTCTCTATTTGGGTGCCAATACTGTGAAAGAGTACCTTTTCAGTTTGTATTTGCTTATTGTGGGAGGACCAACCCTCCATTTGAACAGCTACATTCACCATGTTATCATGCAAATAAATACGGGTGGCAATTGTTCTAGTGGAAACGAGTTCTGTTTGAATCCCCACTGATTTATTTTCGCATTTTAGTGTTTGTGTTGTTACAGAAGTACCTCAGGAGAGGTGCTCTGCATTTTCTATTTTTTTTATTTTTCGTCGTAACCTTTTAAATATCTTTTGGAGGTTCCTGTATTGTTGTCGCAACTTCTTAAGTCTTGCTCCGGCTCCTAGGTTCTTTCGAGGAGCATCTGTACCCTTGACAGGTTAATCAATTTTTTATAAGGCTGCTTGTTGGCCCTCAGGTCTGTGTTCCAAAGGAACTGTATTTCCTGACTGATTATTAGATTCATGACCAATATCTATATCTACAGACTTCTGTGGGTCCTCCTGGCTTAACAAAATTGTATCACCAGACTGGTTATCAGATTCCTATGCAATTTATGTGTCTGCAGCCTCTTGTGATGGAGGAGTTTCTATGTGCCTGGAATTCTCTGGGGCTCATGTTTCCAATGTGCTAGGGCCAAACGATCTTCCAGGTTGCATGTATACATCGAGATTTGCTAGTATCTCGGCTATTCCTGCCTCAAAATCTGGTCCAGCTTCAACTTCTAATTCATAATCTTGTTCTTGTTCTTCGGGCTCTGATTCTGGCTCAGCCTCTTCCTCAGACTATTCTTCTTTTTATGGTTCTGACCTGGCAGCTTCTTCTGGCTCTTCCTCTGAACCTGGTGTCTCTTGTTCAGAGTCAGAATCCCCTACCCTAACTAGGTTGGATGTCTACGCAAGTTGATTGCTTTCGTCCCGTAGATTTACAGACATTCTCTGGGCTAATTTTATTATTATAGACCTCCTACGTTTGTGAGGTTCGACCCTTGGACGGGAAATCCTTTTTCTTTTTGAGACAGGTTTTTTCTGACTTGCTTCCGCAATTGCGGAATATTGAATTATAGGGTTTTGTATGCTTTCTAGAGCCGTGATGAAACCATCCCAAGTCAAGTCGTATTGGACTAGGCTATGACTAATGATCATTCTAATCAGTCCATGGTGACTTACCACCATTTCAGGGTGCCTAGCCCATCTTATTCTAGTAGCAGTATCGTGCAATAAAGAATTTAAAAGGGATGGAAAATTAACAGTATTTGTTTGCTTTAGAACAGCTATGAGTTTGAGTTTTCGTGGCCTTACCACATCACGACGTCCATCACAGGTAATGTATTTCTAGATGATGCTTGCTAATTCCCTCCATGGTTCTGCGAGAGAATATGGTTGAAAGCCTTTGCCCTTTCTTACCATTTGTTCACCTTTGTCTTTGAAGGTCTCCACCGCGTCTTGTATTGATACATGTTTTTGTGCCCATGTGGTGCCTTCTTCCGGTAGCCTAGTTACCTCAGCTATTACAGCGTCTGTAACTATAATCCTTCTTCCTTTTACCATGGATTCCCTATTCTGCAAATTCTGTAGAAACTCAATAGCAATTTCCTCATTTGAGGGCTGAAACCTTTGTCAAAGACTTCTAATAATAACGGTTCACGGTGCACTGTCTTGCCACCCATAATGTTTGAATTCTTCTTACTTTTGCAAAGGATGAATGTAATGGGAAAATTCAGCAATGCTGAAAAGCACTGGAATACTGAAAATCACAGTAATACTGGAAAGCACAACAATACCGAAAATAAAAGAAAATTTGAAAATCACAACAGTATTGAAAAGCACAATAGCACAATGATACTTAGAGCGATAGAACAACAAGTTGTTAAAACAACTAAGTATAGCTGATGTTGTTAAATTTTCACATGCCGCATAATCATGGGATATCGTGTTAGTTAATGAAATAGTGACAGCACATGCATAATGGAAGTCCTCTCCCCCTTTGAAATGAGAGGTCGCCTTCGAAGGACTAGACAGGAAATGACTATTTCAGCGGCAGGATGTATGGATAAAGAGTACAACCATAAATGGGTCAAAGTACATAGATGAATGATGGGACAATAAGAAATATGGATAGAGTAAAAGCATGGTGTATAATGATAATTAATGATAAGAGACAAGAAGCTTTAGTTGATGATAAGTTAAGTGATAGGAAAGGGAACAGCAATATGTAAAAAAAAAAAAAAAACTTTTCTTACAATATTCTAACTGTGTATGATATGATTGAGTAAAAACATAAACGCATGCATAAAGGTTCAAAGTAGGGAAGTATTTAGAGTAAATAATCTCTCGAAAAATAAAGATAAATGGGAAGATGGTATTATAAGAGTTATTGATTGTGGAAATGGAACTTCAATACCATAAGCAGAGCTTCTGCTGCCAGCAGGCATCCATAGCCTCGACAAAGTTTCTTTTTAACCCATGTGAGCTAGGATCCTCAATTTAGAATTCAAAAAATTATTTTATTTTTATTCTTGTAGAAGAGACCAGTGTGCTAGCATGGTAACCAGATAACCACACTGCCATTCACTGAGAAGTAGCAAAAGTGAGCAAGCCGGCTCGTGATGAGACCTCCTGTTCCAAGGATATTTTAGCCATCCAATGGACCATAACCCTGGTGTGGTGGCCATAGTGGGAATGTCACATTGCTACATCCTTATGAACATGGTAGTCTGGCTCTTCATGAGACCCCCTATCCTCTGTCTGTAGATTAGTTATCATTACATATTTTTATGATAAATAGAGGGAGGATCAGTACTCCTTAAGAGTAGGGATGGTGTAAGAAGTTGAAACATGTCAATAATAAGAAAAATTATACCCATAATCCCATTGATAATAGACAGAGAGAATTATAACCAGGAAAAGTAGAACCAGCATGGTAAAGATGATCATTCAATATCATATACAGTAGAAGTTAGTACAGTAAAGTAAAATATAAATAATTGTGTCCCTTTCAATTTTTTTAAGCCTGTCATCAAGAAGTTTTCTTTGTCAAAGATCATAATGTTTAAAATAGTGATCTTCTTTAATAAAATCCATAAGTATTTGTCCACATGAAGTACTTTACTGCAGGCCATAAAAGGAATCAAAGAAATGAGGCTGAAAAAAAAATGAACTAGAAGTGTTTGAGAAATATATAACAAGGGCGTTGTTCAAAACACACAAAAAAATGCAAGAAAAAAAAAACAAAAGAGAGCGTTATTCCAAAGATGGAACAACAAAACCAAAAAGTGTTGTTCCAAAGAGGGAACAAAAAAACCAAAAAGTGTTGTTTCGAAGAGGGAACAACGAAACCAAAATGTGTTGTTCCAAAGAGGGAACAGCAAAACCAAAAAGTGTTGTTCCAAAGAGGGAACAACAAAATTAGAAAGTGTTGTTCCAAAGAGGGAACAACAAAATAAAAAAGAGTTGTTCCAAAGAGGGAACAACAAAATCAAAAAGTGTTGTTCCGAAGAGGGAACAAAAAAATCAAAAAGTGTTGTTCCAAAGAGGGAACAACAAAATCAAAAAGTGTTGTTCCAAAGAGGGAACATCAAAATCAAAATGTGTTGTTCCGAAGAGGGAATAGCAAAATAAAAAAGTGTTGTTCCGAAGAGGGAACAACAAAATCAAAAAGTGTTGTTCTGAAGAGGGAACAACAAAATCAAAAAGTGTTGTTCCGAAGAGGGAACAACAAAATCAAAAAGTGTTGTTCCGAAGAGGGAACAACAAAATCAAAAAGTATTGTTTTGAAGAGGGAATAGAAAAATAGGCAAAAAAACAAATTAAATCGACAATCTTATTTACAAAAGAAAAAAATGAATTTCTACAAAGATGAAGTCGCGGAAGGATTATTTTCTGTAGATAAAAATTGCATGGTGGAGTCTTCGCGTATTTGTTGAAAAAAAGATTCTCTTGTAAGCGGTCTTTGGTAGAGGCACACCTGATGCCCATTTGCTTTAAAGGAATAATCAGACCTATCAATGATGGTTAACGTAAGAGTGCCATTGTCATGTACTTCCTTTATTTCATAAGGACCTAACCACGTAGTTTGCAGTTTGCTAGGGAAGTCTTGAAACTTGGAATCGTAGAGAAGTGCCCTGCCGCCCTCATGAAATGTCTTTTTCTTGATTAGAGAATCGTGCCATTTGGCTCTTTGTTGTTGAATGAGTGCAATATGCTGCAGAGCCGAAAGTCGGATTTCATCTAATTCATTTATTTGTTGTAATCTATTAATCTGGGCTTTAGTTAAATCCAGTCCCACTTCCTGGGTTGTCCTTAGTGTTTGTATCTCAAACTCTATGGGAAAAATAGGTTCCTTACCAAATACTAGTTGATATGGGGAGTATCTAGTAGTATTCCTCCAAGTTGTGCAATATTCCCACAAGGCTTCTGGTAGTCGAGTAGCCCAGTCTCGTTTGTGTGATGAGACTCTCTTCATTATAATAGCTTCAATTACTTTGTAAGTGCTTTCTACCTGCCCGTTTTCTTGCGGGTGATATGGAGAGGTAATTCTGTGAATAACATGATGTTTTTTCAATGTAGCAGCAATCTTGTGGCCTACGAATTGCGGCCCTTCATCAGTGATTACTTCTCAGGGTAACCCATATCGTACGAAAATTTCAAAAATAAATTTTATCACAGTTTCTTCTGTGGCTCTAGGTAATGCTACCGCTTCCACCCACTTAGTTACGTATTCTATTGCAACAAATATGTATGATTTTTGGTTGGATGATGGGTTGACTGGCCCAAAAAAATCTAATTCCCAATGCTCAAAAGGTTCTATGACCAGCTATGGAAGCAGGGGCATCTCATCATATTGGATAGGGCGACCCATTCTTTGACAACTATCGCATGCCTGAACAAATTTCTTAGCATCTTTAAAAATCATGGGCCAGTAGTAGCCCATTTGTAAAAATTTATGTGCAGCTCTGCGGTCTGCAAAATGTCCACCGCAAGGTCCATCGTGGTATGCTTTTAAGATATCATAAATTTTGTCTTCCCTGATACACCTGTGGATGTGCATATTGGCCCCTGTGTGAAAAAGGTATCCTCCAATCCAGGAGAACTGAGTGTTGCGTTGTACTATTGATTTCCTTTCTTTGGGTGCCAAATTTTTACGTATTTTTCCCACTGCTAAATAATTCGCCACATCTACGTACCATGATGTTTTCATGGTTACAACAAACAGGTGTTCATACAGAAACTGATCCTCTACTGATATTGCGTCATCTGTTCTTGGCACTCGGGAGAGGAAATCTGCCACAAGGTTTTTCTTCCCTGGTCGATCCCTTATAGTTACATCAAACTCCTGCAAAAGTAGCAACCAACGTGTCACTCTTCCATTCGTAATGGGTTTATTAGCTAAGTATTTAATAGCAGAGTGATCCGTATATAGAATTACAGGATATCTAGTTATACAGTGTCTAAATTTGTTAATAGCATAAATAACAACTAAAAACTTCTTCTCTGTTACCATGTAATTCAATTCAGTAGGGGTTAAGCTTTTGCTAATGTAATATATAGCGTAGGGTTTCTTCTCTTACTCTTGGCCAAGAACTGCTCCAATGGCTATGTCTGATGCTGATGCAGGTTACCCTGCAAACCCAGAATCTTCAAGCTATGCTATGCATATAAGAATACATCTCACCAAACTAAAACTTCAAGTCCGGCAATTCCCAACTCTCAATGCGTAAGCTTATCAAAACATAGGATTTAAAATCCCTCAATCCATAATCAAATTCTTTCATTATCTCTCAATTTCCATTCAATTCCAACATTCACATATGGCTATATTTAAAAGTCAATAAAACCAATGTAACCATGCTTTAAATCTCAACTTGACCATATATGAATTCAACTCTTGATAAAATCGGATTCCAATAAAAAACTCTATTTAAATAATGCCATCGCAAATATTTATTATATCTGCACTTAATAATTTCCACATATCACAATTGGTTCAACTGCGCAAGGCATCAATCCATTCATTTCAATAATAAACCTCCATACGCTACAAAGGTGCTTACCTCAACAAACACCTCTTCAAATTCATAGTTCGCCCTTCACCTTATTCAGATTTGACGAACGCTTTCACACATCAATTTCCATCGATTTTCACCAACAGGTTTGCCATCGATCCTTCAGCACGAAATTGCCATCAGCAATTACAAATCCTCTGCATTATTCATTGTAGATCGATACCATTCAATTAAATAACACAAACCCACGCAACACAAATCAATTTCATTATTTCAACAGCTATGTTTTCGATTCTGTTCAACTGGTTCTGCATTTATAATTCCGTGTCAAAATACTCCACACCAACAAAACAACGCTTCAACTGATACAAGCTTCAAATGAAACAGCACTTCAAAAAGATCGGAGTTACTATACAGGCTTTACTTCATACCCAAACTCGTGGATTCAATACAAAACAACCATTCATAAAACTTTTCAGGACTCGAATCCAGCTAAGAGAAAACATTACAAGCCGCTTTTTAACCCAATTTTCCACGCAGTTCAAACGTTTAACGCCTTCTTACCTGATCTGAGATTGCCTTCTGCGCCTGAGATTATAGTTCGATCTCAACTCTCTTTACAACTGTTCATAGATCTCGAGTAATGCACAGAACGCTCTATATTTGGAATCTCGTCTCAAGTTATCTCCCAACAGTATCATATCGTCTTCAGTTGCTTTCAGTGAGATATCAACATTTGTTCCAGCTGACATCGTTCTAACAAATGATGTGTTCGATTTATGGACCTGCATTGCTATTCATCGGTTTTTTTTTTAATGCAAAAAACCCTTAATATCTGAGGTGCTTTCCAATAACAGTTAAAACCTCCTCACAAGCCAACATCGTATTTAATCGATTTAAAACTCTTGTATCGATTTTCATGTACATTGTTGAGCCATTAACACTAAATGAGAACAACGTTCATCATACCATTCATCATACTCTTCCACGCCTTCGAGTATACATCCTTTCAATGCTGTAGATATTCTTATATATACAATCTGCCAATGTGAAACTTTATCTTTGCCAGATATTCAACATTCATGGCCCTTCCAATTGTCCGGAGGCTTACAAGCTTTGGTTGTCCAAGCCTCACCTTCTCCTCTCTATTCTATTCTACCTGCTCATTTGCCTTTGAGGCCTACTAATTTATACAAATTAAGAATGCACTAATTTGAGTTCAATCCCTTTAAAATCTCAACAAATCCCCAAATCTCTCAACATCCCTAAAAGATATATTTTTATCCCTAAAAATTTGAAACTAATTCCAACTTAGGCTCCATCATTAATTATAAATTATCTTAAGGCTAATGTCTCTCATGTTTCTAGTTGTTTGGAAACATTTACAAATTCTCACAAATAATTAATTAAAAACATAATTAATCACTCAAAACTAATATTAATATTTACATGGAATTAATAAATTCTCAAAAACATGAGACCCCTAGGTTCAATAAAAATACAAGGTATTTCTCCGAGCTAATGCTCCTGCATCAGACTCCCAAGGTTGAAAATGATCATGATCTCCAGATCATGCGTTTTAAGTCCTTGTCCGCCTGGATCCCACACTTTGTTTTGTAAGTTATCATCGACATCTGTTGTCTGCTGCTTTTTTCCAGGTTTCCATATCTTGTGCTGTCTTGCTCCACTCGCTGCACTTTCACACTCTGTCTCTGTCTTCATTTTGCTGCTGCTGCTTCTGTTCCTCTTTCCTACTGATATCTTCCTCTGAGATACTTTCATCATGATTCTTCTGATTAATTTAATTTCTCGGTCCAATAAATCTTCAAATTGCTGATTTCTCACTGCCTGCTGAGCTAAGACGGCTTGCTCAGTTCTTACTTGTTCAATTTTTACTGCTATGTTTCCTTCTATTCTTACTTGCTCCGTCTGTACTTTCTCATTTCTTACTTATATGTTTTCTTCTGTTCTTACTACCTCCCAATCATCCATGCCCTCTTGTTTTCTGCAACGGAAAACTTCTTCTCTGCCTTCTTCTATCAGCAACTTATTGGACTGGTACATTGTGTACTTCTTTCTGCTGTCTTCATCTCTCTGCATCTGCATTTCCCAATTTTGCAATTGAGATTCCTCCTGTACTGAATTTTGATCATTCAGCATCATCTCCAGCAACATAAATTCTTCATTCCATGGATTAAATGTTTCCACAGAATTCTCGTCTTCCTTCATTCGACTGCTTAATTGAGTCAAATGTTCTTCAGTACCTGCAACAACACCTGCATTCACAAAACACTTGCTAAAACAAAAATCATAAGGCATCAGTGCCTTACTTCCCTCTGCCAGCACCTCAGTATGTTGTTCTAATTTTTCCATCTCAATCATCACATCAGTATGTTGATTCTCTCTTCCCAAAGAATTCTCTGAAGAACTCTCAAGACTGTCAACTAGTCTGTCTCTCACACCATCTGTCTCCACGATGTCTTTCTGCTCTCGTTCACTGTACTGAACTCTTTCTTCTGCTGCAATCTTCCTGTCATATTCTGAATTCTCCAACAAGTATTCCAACAATGCAATTTCTCTATGGCATTGTTGAAGCATAACATCATCATGTATCATCCCTGCATTCACACACAAGCTTTCAATTTGTATATCAAAATGTTCAATAGTATCAACTGTTACTTCCCCTATCTGTGCTTCAGACTAATTCTCTTCTTCAGCATCCACAAGAACTTCCTCTTGTACTGCAACAGATTCAAGTACAAACACATCATTGCTTCCTTCTTCAGAGTACTTATCTCCTGAAAGATACTTTTTCACACTTGCGACAGCTTCACAAGATTGCACATCCTCTTCAGTAAAACCTGTAATCACATCACAATTGTCAGCTATAAAAATACACGGTTCTACACTATCCAGTTGATCTGAATCTGCCCAATAGTTCAGGAAATCATCAATGATCTCCTCCTCTGTTTCATCAATGGAAACCTCCACTTTCAACTCAGCTGCTCTGATTTCTTCATGTCTCAACTGTACATCCATCATCTGCTCGAGCTTTCTCAGCTTTTCTGTTAATTGCATGTTTATTTGTTGATCTCTTCTTTGTTGTAGCCTCTGCCACTTCACTTTCTTCCTCATAGTCGAACCATGTCTCCGGTCTCCCACACTTTCCTGTAACAACTCCATTAATAACTCGAGATAAATCGCGATCTCAGCTTTCTCTTTCTCATACTCTTCATCAGTCAACTGCTTCAATATGCCATTTGCTTTGGCATCTTTCTCCCTTTTTCTACTGTGGCCTCTTTCTGAACCTCTGCTCTCTCCTTTATGACTTTCAATAGTCATCTCCTTCGCCATGAGTTTCTCACTCATGAGTTGCACCAAGCCTCTGCAACAGTAACTCTCCTGCTTCCACTTACCTCACCAATCCCTTTCTCCGGATCTGGTCTCTTGGTAATCACTGGTCCTCTGCTGGAACCTTTCGAGAATTTCTCCACTGCTCCTTCAGGCTTCTCTCATCTTCAACTTTATTCAACCTCCGTTGAATCTTCAAGTTCTGCCACACACCTAGAATCCTTTGTTGGATTCCATCACTACTCTCAAGCTATGATCTGCTTCTTTCCGCTAAGACTTTCTTCACTATGCCTGCAACCAAGTCCTGCAAAAAGTTCTTCAAACAAGAGTTAAATATTATCTGCAAACTCACCTTCAAGATCCTGCTAATCTTGCTTCACTTCTTCAACTTTACTTGCATCCCTGTGCTGCAATATTCATCAGTTTCAAAATCTGATCTTAACACATGCAATTAATTAACAAAAACTTCATCCTTCAAACAGAGCTATTCCAGCTTTGATACCAAAAATGATGCAGGTTACCCTGCAAACCCAGAATCTTCAAGCTATGCTATGCATATAAGAATACATCTCACCAAACTAAAACTTCAAGTCCGGAAATTCCCAACTCTCAATGCGGAAGCTTATCAAAACATAGGATTTAAAATCCCTCAATCCATAATCAAATCCTTTCATTATCTCTCAATTTCCATTCAATTCCAACATTCACATATGGCTATATTTAAAAGTCAATAAAACCAATGTAACCATGCTTTAAATCTCAACTTGACCATATATGAATTCAACTCTTGATAAAATCGGATTCCAATATAAAACTCTGTTTAAATAATGCCATCGCAAATATTTATTATATCTGCACTTAATAATTTCCACATATCACAATTGGTTCAACTGCGCAAGGGATCAATCCATTCATTTCAATAATAAACCTCCATACACTACAAAGGTGCTTACCTCAACAAACGCCTCTACAAATTCATAGTTCGCCCTTCACCTTATTCAGATTTGACGAACGCTTTCACACATCAATTTCCATTGATTTTCACCAACAGGTTTGCCATCTATCCTTCAACATGAAATTGCCATCAGAAATTACAAATCCTCTGCATTCTTCATTGTAGACCGATACCATTCAATTAAATAACACAAACCCACGCAACACAAATCAATTTCATTATTTCAACAGCTATGTTTTCGATTCTATTCAACTGGTTCTGCATTTATAATTCCGTGTCAAAATACTCCACACCAAAAAAACAACGCTTCAACTGATACAAGCTTCAAATGAAACAATGCTTCAAGAAGATCAGAGTTACTATACAGGCTTTACTTCATACCCAAACTCGTGGATTCAATACAAAACAACCATTCATACAGCTTTTCAGGACTCGAATCCAGCTAAGAGAAAACATTGCAAACGGCTTTTTAACCCAATTTTCCATGCAGTTCAAACGTTTAACGCCTTCTTACCTGATCTGAGATTGCCTTCTGCGCCTGAGATTATAGTTCGATCTCAACTCTCTTTAAAACTGTTCATAGATCTCGACTAATGCACAGAAAGCTCTATATTTGGAATCCCGTCTCAAGTTATCGCCCAACAGTATCATATCGTCTTCAGTTGCTTTCAGTGAGATATCAGCATTTGTTCCAGCTGACATTGTTCTAACAAATGATGTGTTCAATTTATGGACCTGCATTGCTATCCATCGGTTTTTTTTTTAATGCAAACAACCCTTAATATCTGAGGCGCTTTCCAATAACAGTTAAAACCTCCTCACAAGCCAACATCGTATTTAATCGATTTAAAACTCTTGTATCAATTTTCATGTACATTGTTGAGCCATTAACACTAAATGAGAACAGCGTTCATCATACCATTCATCATACGCTTCCACGCCTTCGAGTATACATCCTTTCAATGCTGTAGATATTCTTATATATACAATCTGCTAATGTGAAACTTTATCTTTGCCAGATATTCAACATTCATGGCCCTTCCAATTGCCCAGAGGCTTACAAGCTTTGGCTGTCCAAGCCTCACCTTCTCCTCTCCATTCTATTCTACCTGATCATTTGCCTTTGAGGCCTACTAATTTATACAAATTAAAAATGCACTAATTTGAGTTCAATCCCTTTAAAATCTCAACAAATCCCCAAATCTCTTAACATCCCTAAAAGATAGATTTTTATCCCTAAAACTTTGAAACTAATTCCAACTTAGGCTCCATCATTAATTCTAGATTATCTTAAGGCTAATTTCTCTCATGTTTCCAGTTGTTTGGAAACATTTACAAATTATCACAAATAATTAATTAAAAACATAATTAATCACTCAAAACTAATATTAATATTTACATGGAATTAATAAATTCTCAAAAACATGAGACCCCTAGGTTCAATAAAAATACAAGGTATTTCTCTGAGCTAATGCTCCTGCATCAGATGCATCTGATGAAATATGGAATGGTATATCCCAGTTCGGACCTCGTAATACTGGTGCTATTGATACTAGCCATTTTAAATCTGTAAAGGCAGTATCACATTTGTCAGTCCATATGAAATCACTATTTCCTGTTAAGGCATATAATGGTCCAGCAATCTGTGAAAAATTCATGATAAATCTATGATAGTATCCAGCAAATCCCAAAAAGCTATGTACCTATGTTTGAGTGCAAGGAGTAGCTAATAAGAGAATTACATGTATTTTTTCCAGATCTACCTGAATTCCAGCTGCTGAAATGTAATGACCCAAGCTCAGGCCTTTTATCACCATCATATGACACTTCTCGTGACTTAAACAAAGGCTGGTAGCAATACACCATTCCAGGACTTTTTCCAATGTCTGTAATGCTTGCTCAAAGTCATCTCCATAGCTGGGTGTGAAATCATCCATGTATACTTCCAATCCTTCATTTATCAAGTCTGAAAAAATATTGAGTATGGCTCTTTGGAATGTGGCAGGTGTGTTACAAAATCCAAAAGGTAATACCCTGTAGGCGAATGTTCCCCACAGATAGGTAAAGGTGGTCTTATCCTGGTCTTCAGGAGCAATCTGAATTTGGTTGTAGCCACTGAAGCCATCCAAGAAAGAGAAAAATTTCTTCCCTGCCAGTGTATCTAGGACCTGATCAATAAATGGAAGGGGAAAGTGGTCTTTTTTGCCTTGCCTTATTGAGTTATCTATAGTCAACGCATATTCGCCATTTCCCATTCTTTTTGGGAACCACAACTAATGGAGAAACCAATTTACTGTTAGATATATGATAGATAAAATTCACATCTAACAGATTTTGAAGCTCTTCTTTAATAATATCTTTTAGGTGAGGATTTAATCTATGCTGAGGTTGTCAAATGGCTTTTGCATCCTTTTCAGTGTAGATATGATGCATGCATAGCTGAGGGTCAATCCCTTTCATATCTAAGTAATCCCAAGCAAAAGCCCCTTTATTTTTCCTAAGGAATTGAATAAGTTTCTGTTGCTGGTCATTACTTAGATTACTGTTAATGTTCAAGATCTTCCCTGGCTCAATTTCGACAGGTTTGATACTATAAACAGTGGTTGTTGGTATTGTTTGATCATGGATATCTCTCAGGGGATCTTCTTCAATTTTTTTGTCAAGGACTGCTTTAATCATGTGGCATTTCGAACTTAATATTGTGGTAGGATGATTGATTGAAGTATTAATGACATCATCTTCAATTTGGTTTTTAAATTCAAAGGCGTCTACCATATTCAATGGTGATCGAATATTTTCTGTTAAGTATGTTGTAGGTTGCTTCCTAGTTTTCATGATAGTTAAGCTTGGCTGAGCAGGGGGGTATAAAGCTAAATTTTTGACATCATTCCCCCTGGTTATAGTCATACTGCCTGTCCGGCAGCTGATATAAGCATCAGCAGTCGCTAGCCAAGGCCTTCCTAATATTAAGGGATGTCCATCTAGCTGGCTCCTAGGATTAATAACCAAGAAATCCGCCGGATATACCCAAGTGTCAACCGAGACCATCACATCCTATAATGTTCCTTCTAGTCTAATTACTGAGTGGCCAGCTAGTTCCAATAAGGAAGTTTTTGGTTTCAAGGCTGTGATACCAAGAAATGTCGCAAGTTGTAGTTGTGAGAATATTAATGGCTGCCCCTAAGTCGACTAAAGCATTGGAAAAAGAACGGCCATTTATCTGGATTGTGACAATGGGGTTTTCGGGATCTTCATACTTTAGAGGAGTCTCTTTGCCTAGCAATAAATCAGACAGAGTTCCAACAACATGGACAGTAGGGGTTGTTTTTGTTTTCCTCACAGACTTCTTTATACACAACTCTTTGATAGTTTTGGCATATATTGGAATGTATTGGATAGCCTGGAGGAGAGGTATTTTTATACAAATATTATTAAGTTCACCCAGAAGATCAAAGTCAAGAGATTCAATTGGGCGTGGTATCAACAATATTTCTGGGAATGGGGGGGAAGTGGCTACGATTTGTTCAAGATTTTTTTGTCTGAATGTATCTTCCCCTTGTTTTATTTCTTGATCATCTACAGTCAGAGGCTTATTTGTGTGCGGTTCTTATGGTTGCAAATATTTATCCTTATCTAGAGTGATTATGCGTCCAGATCTTAACTTAAGCTCATTACATTATTTCAACTCATCTTCAGGGTCCAGACCCTCAATGATTTGTATTGACTGGACTGGTCTGTTATTTGGATTTGGGTTAGGTTGAGCTGGAAGTTGTGGTCGTATATTAGATTGAGGATTTTGCTGCGAAGTGTAAGGTGCTGGTAAAGTTGGTTGAGACAGAGGAGCGGTCCGTGTAGGCTGGTTCGTAGATATTTTCCAATTTGATTTCCAGTTCTGATTTTGTGAGGTGGAAGGGAACCATTGGGAGGGATAAGGGTTGTTTTTCCAGAATGGTGGTGGATAGGGGAAAATTGGCCAATTATTATTTGGATTTGACTGATTGGGCCATGGTAGCATAAAAAATGCTTGAGGTGACAAAAAAGGTGGTTGATTCTGCCATGTTGCCCCTGGATATTGCTAAGAATTATATTGCGTATGGTTTTCAAGCTTATGTGGTTTTATCTGTTATTTTCATCATAAAAGCAATGGAAATCAGTTTGGACGGTTAAACCATATCAGGACTACATCATTAATTTTTTATCAAAATCCATTCATGATATTATTATATTATAGCACAAAAATGGATGAAGAAGAGGAAAAAGGACAGTATTTGAGAGTAAATACATACCTATTGCAAGACTCAACAAATGTAAAGTTGCAATGCGTACCTTTTGTGTGTTTTTCACGTTATTGAGATCAAAATATTGCTCCATATGTAGTATCCATGTTACAAGATCCTTGCCATCAGACTTCCTCATATCCATCTTTGGAATATGGTGGTTCTTCAATCTAACATTAGAGTTTATGAAATCATGATTAACATTTTTTTTGTTCTCATCATGAGTTTCCTCTACTATCTTTCCGTCATTAGGAATCATTTCTTGTATTAACCTTGTCATAAAACTTTCCATGTCTGATTTTAGATCATTATTCATGTCTTCCATGTTGCCTTTAATTTTTTCATCGATCTTAGCTTCCATGTCATCCATCTTAGCTTCCATTCCAGCTTCTATGCCATTCATCTTAGCTTCCACGACTTTTTTCAAACCATCCATCTTAGCTTCCACACCTTTCTTCAAAACTTCCATTTCATTTTTTGTTGCTCTTTGTGAGAGCGAATTTGGTGCACTTTCTCTTGTAATTTTGATATGTCATGTTGTGTTTCTTCCTCTTCATGAGTCATAGTTGAGCCTTCTGAAGGCTTAATGGGTGTTGAATTCTTTTTAGGTGGCATTTTAGAACCCAATACTAATATCTATGCTTCAATATTCCCTTGGAATCACTTCAAACTGATTTTTCACACAAGACTAATGCAATTCGAAAAGAAAAAAAATACACACCTTTTTTCTTGCTTTTTAAGAGCTCGATATTGAAACTAAATTATCTCTATGATTTCAGATCTCCAATATCTGAAATTATTCACTGTAGCAGCCCTCTGAATCTTCTTTCGAATGCCACAGGTTTGACCTGATTTGGATTTTTCAAGGAAACGTTATGCCCAATCTCCCACAATGACCTAATTATGGATTGGTTCAGTAGAGTGAACTTGTACGATGTGCCACATGTCATTTTTTCCTCCTTTGGCACTAAAATTGCTACATAGGAAACTAAAGTCTGTGTACTTGTGGCCACCTTTTACAGAATTCCAATCCAATGCTCAAAGAGAGAGTTATGACGATTTTCCCATAGTCACCTCTTTGAGATGAAATTTGGGAGCCCGAAAAAAACCTTAACTTCCACAGATCCTATCTCCAAAAATATTTCAAACCAAGATCTTAAATTTGTACAGGAAGTTCCTCAAGATTTCGTCTTTGCTCTGTAAAAATTTCAGCTTCTAAACCTTTGTAGACAAGAAGTGATAGCACAAATTCCATGGTGACTTGTTTTAGGTGAAATTCGGGAGCCTGAAAAAACCCTAACTTCCACAGATCATATCTCCAAAAATATTGCGAACCAAGATCTGAAATTTTTACACGGCATTCCTCTGGATTTCCGATTCACTCTGTAAAAATTTCAACTTCTGAAACTTCGTAGAAAAAAATTATAGAGAAAATTCCATGATGGCCTATTTGGAGCAGTGAAACCCTAAAATCCAAAGGCTCCGATACCAAATGTTATGAAACCAACTCCAAAAATAGAATAAAAGAGATATCAACACCTTAGAAATCAACCACTTCGAGGGGGAAACCTCCAATACATTACATAAATTAACACTTCTTGGATGATACAAATGAAAAAACCTACTTATATATATAGGATTCCATGGAGCCATAATATAATCCTAGCCGACCTAACAATAATAATGTAAGGGCACAATAATGTAATGTCCCAAAATGGATTTCTCAGCAAAACATGCTTGAAAAACGCATTTTTCAGGAATGTGTGCTTCAAATATCATAAAATTTGTTTAGAAACACTCAGAAAACAATTACAAATGATGCAGCAACTTTTACTCAGCTTTTATGGGCAAAAAGGTGGGGAAAAGTGAGGATTTTGGCCCTAAAATAGGTGTATAAGAAAATATGCGTAAAATTAAGGGTCAAGGTTCTGAAATATGTTATATTAGGTCAAGAGGGATCTACATGTTGAATTTTAGAAGAAGAAAAATGCATTTTTCTAAGTTAAACAATTCCTCCTTCCCGACTAGTCGAGAAAAACCCTGGTTTCCCATGACTTGGAAGATGCAGAAATTTAATGAAGAAAGGACAGTGTATTTTCTGAATGTGTAAGATTTAAAAAAGTATGTAAAATCAGGAAATGAGTTTAGGAACATGACATAAGCATTAATCAAGGTTAAACAATAGTTTTACATAGGAAATCCCTCTAGATTGAGGTGTTACAAGACAAGAGAGTGACCCAGAAACTCTTCAGCATAATTGACAGGAGGCTGAAGCTTATTTTCATTAAGTTACAGATCTGAAACTGATATTTACAAGAAAACATAGATCTATAACAAATAAAAATGCCCAAAGGGCTCTTTATTTCATTCCCCTTGGGGATTTCAACAATAGATGAGAATGCCGGAGCAGATCTGAATTTTAATGCAACATGATTCAGAAATTTTGAAGTAAAAAATTCAATGAATGTTTCAGATCTTAAATAGACATGGATTGGTTGGCCAATCCATGGATCACCCTTGATGCAAGGAGTCTTCCTTCACATCAGAGATCTAGCTCCATAAAGATGCCAAAAACCCTGCAGCACTGCTCATTCAGCAATAACGCAGATCTGGGGAAGGAACTACGCAGTATACCATGAAGAACACATTGGCCAGATGCCAAGATCTGAAATGAAGCCCCAATATTCCAATACATCCCTTCAATTGATTAGAACCCTCCTCCACTGAAAAGAAGTATTGAAATGCTCTAGATCTGAAAATATCTAGACTCCACTTGATGTAGCTTACAAAAGAAATCAAACCCTCAGCAGGATCTACATTGTAGTTGGAAGTAGAAGCTTGACCAAATGCCAGATAGTGGATCAATGCAGCACATCCTCCTCCAAAGAGCTACTCCATGGAAGGAGAGAGGATTCCTAAACAGGAAACCCTCTTCCCTTTGGCTAAACAACCAAGAGAACTCGAGTTGCTCAAGCAACTTCTAAAATCATTAACAACCTCTTCATGAGCCCTCTCCTTCATTTTTATAAAATGAGGAAGTGAAAAACCCTAAACCACTTCACTTGAATAAGCCCCTTTCACATTTAGAAGATCCTTCTAGAACTGCGCAGATCACTTAGGAGGTTCAATGCACCTGGACTATCTTGTGATTTGGTCCTGTTGACCCAATCAAATAACTCAGCCCTATTCATACACAAGTGGTTTTTATGCAACCAACTCATATTCAATCATGTTCACATTGAGTATGTATTTATTTTTAGATCTAAGGAGTGTTGCATGTCCTCCATTAGTCTATTATTCATAATCATGAAAAATAAAACAAAATTATAATGTCCCAATTAGCTTAGCTAATTTAGGGACATTACAGTCCTCCCCTCCCAAATGTTGCTTGTCCTCAAGCAACTACAAGGACAGAACTGAAAAATTTCTCCACCTCCTACTGTAGCATCCCCATATGATGAACTCCTCCAAATAATGAGATGTTGTGTCAACAATGAATCTCCATATTGCCCCTCCCAAGCATGCAAATTAGCTGAATAGCTATCATCATGAAATAGTCAAATACTCAAGAAGGTAATAAACTGCTGCCTAGAGGCTCCCTTGAGGCATGGAATCTGAAGTGTATTGGGAAATAACATCCCCCATGTGAGTTCTCCACCCTTAAGCAATCATCCACCAAAAATGAGTCACCTCGGGACATGGCAACTCCATGAAAATGTTCCTCCACCTTGAGCTCCTGTAAAATAGGTGGGCTGAAAATATGCACATGGTAGACAAGATGGCCTACCCCCCGTTGTTCTCCTCTCCACTTAAGATAAGTGTAGAGTGAAAACTGATCTTAGACTGCAAGGACATTTCCCTCAAGGGGAATCATGAGGATTATATCTGCAAAGATCCTCCCTCTAACACTGTAAAACAAGTCAGCCCAAAATGTCTCATATGTGATGGATAGAAGAGTATCACCATGAGGTACTCCATCACACACATGGCTCATCTCCAAAAGAAACAAGTGTTTGGCTATGGTGGCCACAATTTCTCCCATGTTCCCATTAGAACATGTGCTACAGAAAATGTGGGAATCTCCTTCCCAAAAGGACACACTCATCTCATGTGTCTCTTTCTCAATCATGCTCTCAAAAGACATAATGGAAATATATGCAAAGAAAACATGATCATCATCATAATGAGGGAAATACTGAAGGTTCTATGTGATGCAAGAGATTACCAACAGTCCCCCCAAATCCTCACAGCGTAGTCTTCTCAACTGTTGCTTAAGAAGAGTATATGGAAAATTGCCTTATGTGACATGGTTAATCATATGAATAAAGAATCCACATGTAAGGAAAACATCTTTTCCCAAGGCCACATAATAGATGCCTGTCTCCATCATGCAATTTGGCCCAATGAAGTTCATGGAGCTCAATAAATAGCTTGCCCTCTTGTGGAGCAATGCACTGCCAAGAGATGGTAAGAGGATATAAGTAAAATCTCTCACCATATGTTGGAAGCAAGAAGATACATGGACTCATGAATGAATCCTCAATAATATTTTGGCACACTCCCATGAAGAGAAATGAACCAAGCTCTGCATGCAAATCCTCTTCTCCATGCTTGGAAACCCACGACAAGAAGAATACATCATCTTCCTCACCTCCTCTTTTCTCACCAAGTGCATTGAATGAGAAGTGAACCTGGGAATACTCCATCAATAAATCCCAGCTCCATAGTGACAGTGCTGTTGGCCTATGTAAATAGGATCCCATCAACAAACAGCTCCAATCTTTGACATGCAGAATGTCAAAGGCATCTCCCATAATGCTGCTACAAATGAGAAGTCCTCCCCATGAAGAAAGTCCTTCTTAAACATCTAAGACCAAGGAGTGACCCCTTTGCACTATGATAGTGCCATCTTCTACTCCTGCAACATCATGAAAACTGTGAGAGAAAATATGCCCTTGCTCTCTCAAGAACATTCCAAGCAACAAAATCCTTTGCTGCTTTCTCATATGTTAGTATGAATTCTTTGTCGAAGCGTACGAAAAAGAACCACTTTAGCTACGCATAACTAATAGCCCTAACAACAATAATGGCTGCAAAACATCTTCAGATCTGCAATTAGTAGTTAAAGTGCTGCAACAAACAGATCTATAAATGGAAAGACATTAAGCAGTAAAGTAAAGGATTTGCTCCATGCATCCAACAGACAAGACAAGAACACGATTTTTTGAATGAATTTTTATATTACAGGGCACCTGGGAGGAAACAAGAAGGTGTATCCAGATCTCCTCAATGGGATGGGTTCTTTGTAGTCCTCAGCACTTCAGATCTAAGCTTTCTCTCTCTTGCAGATGTAGAAAACCCAATGTAGAAGGTAGAGCTCAATGGGAGCAAAATGGCAGAAATGAGACCAAGTGTATAGATCCAGAGTGATCTAATATGCAACAAAAGGTGAAGAATGAAGGGAAAAACCCTCCTATTTATAACAAAATATTGGGTCATTCTAGATCTTGGTGCATGATTAAAATAATGTTAACTAAATCTAGATCCACCTCTATGGAATATTTTATTATTATTTGTTGGAGGGAAAGGGACTTTGACTTGGGTCAAAATCCCTTGATTAGTGAAGAATAAATAAATAAATGATTTATTTATCTTTTTAAGTGGTTGGGATATAATCAAATAAATAATGATTTATTTGATTAATGGTGGTTGATTTGGTCATATTTAACAAGGAATATTATTTAAATAATTATTCCTAGAAAATAATAAGATAACTATGGGTTTATCTCATTAATTTCTTTGTTTTTGGGTTAAACATGACTGGGAATAATAATTAAATTATGGTTTAATTCATTATTCCTTTTGGGGTTTCCTAATTAACATAGTGAAAGCAGTTTTACTTGGGGTAAAACTGGTCTTACATGGTGTACTTGGGTCCATCTAATGATGAAAGGTTAGATGACCAAAAAATGGTGTAACAGATTGCCCCCCAGCGTGCGAGTGTCGGGAGCAAATCGTATGACCGAAGTACGTTGTAAGAACACAATCACTAGACAACAAAAGGGATGTCAGAGAGAGAAATGTGAGGTAGATAGTGTCTTTGAAGGACTAGACCACTGAGGAAAGACGAGACTACATGGGGTACCTTGAAGTCTCGATTATGAGAGGTACATCTTTGAAGGCGGCGGGGAAATTACCTATGCCCGCCGTGACAAAGTACAAAAGAATAGTGTATCCGGTGAACAACCTACAGACCATAAGGGAAATGCAATAGCATAATCAAGATCAGGATAAAATTACAATGAATATAGTCTCACAACACATGCGTACTTTTTGGGGTGCGGCCCAGGGACTAGTACAATAATATCTGAGTACATGAGATAAATACAACCCAAATGCCCCTTGTAAATGGGGAAGGGCTCACAAAATCTGACTGATACATGCAAATCATAGAGGTGCTACAAGTGGCTAAGGCCAACATCATCAAAATCTGGAGCGGCATCAAAGGCTGCAATGAAGAGGTCATCCGGGCATGTGGGGGGCTACCTGCAGGGCCACCCCCTCATGAGGGCTGAGACATCTCACACACGCCAGGGAATCATCAAGAGCTGCTGCTGGGTCACTGGACTGTCCAGTATACGAATCTCGATCATGCTGAAAGGAGCTGGAGAAGCAATCAAGTCAAAGGGAGGTAAGAAATCCCCCTGCCTGATCCGAGGCACCGAACAAAAGTGGAAGCTGGAACCAAGGTACACCACCCTCTAGACCTTGCTTCTGGAATAAGTGTGTCGAGGTCGACAGAAGGAGGCCCGCCTTAGGTGAGGCAATGAGAGATCCTCAACTAAGGCACGAGAGAATAGCAATAGAGTGACGGACAAACTGACACTAATGATGATGGCGGAAATGGGAAGGGTGGAGTGGCGAATGGACGACTTTCCTTGTTAGAGCATAAAGGGCATGAATGACATGGCAGCGACTGACACAATATCGAAAGGGACAGGGGACAGTGGGGCTGAAGGTCATGAGATGCGACACAAGAGAGGAACCAAGCAAAAAGAATGGAGGGCTATAGTAGGGTGTAAAAGGATGTAGGATAGACTCCATGAATGGAATGATGACTCAACTCGGATGCTCTAAGCAAGGGCGACTAGATAGTGCTGCCACACAATAAAGGCCCCAATGGGGGGTCATAGAAGCATGAGTACAAGGTGGGCACTCATGACGGAAATCAACACGAACATGGACAAGTAAGGGGGCGATATGGTGCCCCAAGTACAAGTGTCGTAAGTGAGGAAATTCGATTTTGAGGAGCGGTGAAGTGACCCTTCGTGGAAAAATGTGTCCGGGTGAAGTATCAAATCACCAAAATCTAAGGAAAACCCATTTGAGAGCTCGGTGAGATCTATCCAGCGGTGCTGACGGTTTGTCGAACGGGGCTACGGTGTGGTCGCAGCAGTCGAAAGAAGAAACAGGGGTTCTCTTTTAATGAGGCTGTTTTCCCTCCAAAATCATTCATTTGCTATTGTTGCTGTGGTGAATGTGGAGAGGAGAGAAGGCCCTAAATCTTGCGGCGAACGTAGCGGACAAACTGACCGTTGGATTCGAGATCTGTCGGTTGGAGGTAAGAGGCCTAACCTTGCTCTTGCATTTTGATGGATTAGATTTGCAGTTTAGGGCCCAACACCCCAGAAACAGCCCCTCCCTCCTCTCTACGGCCGGGTCGCACCATTTTGGGCAAAAGGTGCGACCATCGAAATGGGCGAAAGGTTTGCCACTGGGAGAGGGGAGCTTGATCTTGTTGTGTTTGGGAGTTGGGTTTTTGGTAATGTGGTTTTGTTTAGTTAGTGTTACGACAAAGAATGTGTTTCACGAGGTATGGGAGTTACGGAGTCAAGCTGGAGAGAGGATGCGGGAACATGGGCCGGAGATCCGGAAGCGGATCAGTCCCGTCGTGTATTGGCAGTTCGAGTTTCAAGTTTGTGGAGAACCGGTTGATGAGAGCAGGGGAATCATTACTGGCCCGGATTATCAGTTACTGGGATCCAGATCAGGAGATCTTTGTAGTGCAGGGGCACAGGATCGAACTGACGGTCCAGGATGTGTACTTCCTGACCGGCCTCCCACCATTGGGGATAGTGGGAGACACGCGGCCAGTGTTGCCGCGGGGGCGGCATATCATGGAGTTTGTGGAACGCCATTGTCGACCGGGTTTCCAAGTCAAGGGGACTCGGATATCGATCGGGGATCTAGAGAGGCTAGAAACCCGTGCGGTGGCCGCAGCTGTGCTGCGAATCCTGGGCACCCAGGCGTTCCATCACATCACCGGTGGGCAGATGATGATAGTGGAGAGTGTGTTGAGTGGGACCTACTTTAGGTGGGCCCAAATGATGTTGGTGTCGCTAAAGCGACAGTTGTCGCTATGCAGGCGGCAGGTGAATCATGATTGCTCATATGGGACTTTGTTGTGCGCCTTCTTCTTTGAGAAGATCCCGACCTTGAGGCCTCTTGTGCATCTTCCAGATGGGGGCCCGAGAGAGCCCAGGATGCGTCGTTGGGGACGACTACTCTGCAAAGGAGGAGGAGGGGCGGTCGGGCGAACATTTCGACCGGAGTTTTTTTTGCCCATTGGGATCAGATGCCGTTGTACATAGACGACTACCCTTATAGTGAGATGAGCTACTGTGGGGATCCGGATCTGCCACTTCCGCCTGGTCGAGTCTGGGGGCCCGATGGTAAGTGACAAATTGCTATTCTTATATGGGCATGTTTAAAGTTTTTTGAATAGTAAATAATGATACTGATTCATGGACTTTTGGTATGCAGATATAGCACCGGTAAAACCGGCCGGATATATGGGACGACCGGCAGCGTCTGGAGCTACGGGTCCGGGTGGATCGAGGGCAGCGCAAAATGATGGTGCAGCAGCCCTACTGGAGGACATCCGCCGTAGATGTGAGCAGCTGTTGACCGGAGTATCAGAGCGCGGGTGGCAGGATTTAGACGACCAGTACATAGAGCGATGTGTTGGTCTCCCCTCGGAGTGGCGAGGTATCATGCGGCGCATGGCGATGGCCGGTCAAACTATGCGTGATCTACATGCTGCAGGGGCAGAGCCATTGGCCCGGGAGCCTCCGGATAGTGATTAGGGACATATGGTGCCCCCTTTGATGTATGTAGGGGCAGGGGGTGCCTCCTATAGTGTAGGGAGGGGCATATGGTGCCCCCAGTTTTTTGTTTTTGGTTTGTAACATGCTATGGGCATGTCGGATGTATATGTGTGGGGGGGCGTATGGTGCCCCCAGTTTTTTGGAACATGCTATGGGCATGTCGTATGTATCAGAGTAAATGGACTCATCAATATATGGTTTGCGACACATATTATGGATATGCATCGTCTTTTGATGGTTGATTTAATGTTATTGTCCTGTATGAATTGTGTGTGATAAATGCCAATCTAGAACATGGTTTGCAATACTATCTACGTAGTGATTCTGGTCTCTGGGTACATGGTTAAAAGTGATGGTTTCAAACGCACGTATTAAGACTTTCACTCGTAAATAGCGTCGAAACAGCACAGGGTTATGCACACGATAAACACCATTTAGTTGCATGACAAGAAGCAAGGAATCCAAGCGAACGTGCAGGTGGCGAATGCGATGCAGCAAAGCATCAGCTAGTAGGCCACGCACTTCATCGTATTCGGCCTGATTGTTGGTGGCAGAACCAATGCATACCCCGTTAGACAGAACGAGGTCATGCAAGGGGGTGAAGATGGCCCACCCTGCCGAGGCAAGATTCCTGGAGTAGCGACTTGCGCCATCGGCGTAACCGATAAAGGATGAGGACGGGAGGATGCGCAAGGTGGTGTGACAAGACAATACACGAGGGGATGAAAGGAAAGGACGGCAGCGTGAGGGGGCAGAAGTCATCAAGCGGAAATGGCGGGGGGAAGGGGCAGGATGAGCAAAACTCAAACAAGGTGATGTATGAGGGCTATCGGAAACATGGCGAGGGCTCGGGCTGCGAAGGTCAACAGAGACACCAGTGGAGTGATCTCGAGTATCAAGGGACACAATGGGGGAGGCGGCAGACGGGCTAGGTTCCAAGTGTCGTGCAGAGGAGGACAGGTAAAGAATGGTGACTGTAGACTCCGTCATCTGGACATCAGGGGGGGGAATATGGATGGGATCAGTGGAATCCTCAGGCTGGGCTGCAGCATACTGCGCGAGAAGGGGAGAGGCGGATTGATTTTGTTCAACCTCATACTCGCGGATTACCTCAAGGGAGTCACGGTAATGCGTCAGGTGAGGACAATGATGGGAGTAGTGGCCATGGACACCGCACGAAGCACAAGGCTTGTTGGTGCGGAGAGTCTTGGGGTTCTTGGAGACGGTCGAAGCAGGAGTGGGAGTTTCAGGGACCGTAGTGTCGGGGAACGCGACTTTTACCATGGGGCGAATACGGGGTAACTCGGGACAAGCATGAGTGGCATGACCGATGACATCACATAAGGCACAAGGCTTCGGGGGAGGAGCCGAGGTGGTTGTGGTGGTTTGGTCTTTGGTTTCCCCCCTGCGGGCTTTTCCTTTCTTCCCGGGAGCCGACTCAGCAGGAGAAGGGTCCTGTGGAGGTGCTGGGGGCACGTTGGCTATGGAGGAAGCGAGGGGGACCGGTTGAACCGGTGTCAAAGCCATGTAAGGTTTGGGGTGACCAGGGGGGGTGGCGGCTGGGGGGTCAGGTACCAAACCGGAATACCCAAGGTCAAGTTAGGGAGAGAAAGGGTGGCCATGACGGGGACGGAATATACTCCGGGAGGGGGAGCCAAGAAGGGGATCTGTCCAGCAGGGTAATGACCAGGAGGAACGGCTCCAAGATGGTTAAGGCCAGGAGGGACCAATCCTGGAGGATAAAGAGGTGCGGGGGTGCCAGCTATAGGGGGAGGGCCAGAAAGGGGAGGTCCGGCTGGCTGAGATGGATGGCTAGGAGCGGGTTGCGGAGGGTGGGGAGGAGGGTGCGGGCTAGCTGAGGCAGGCCGTTTATGGGCAGCTTGAGATGATTGCATCATGCAAACATTCGACAAGCTGGGATCAGTAACGGGAGGGGGAGGAAGGTGAGGAAAAGTACCAAGCAAGGTGGAATCTTTATAAATGCCGGGGGAGACACTGGTCAAGGAATCGACAGTTTGCTTGTTGGCTACAGAAGAGATGGTCGTCTCGGAGGAGGACTGAGACGATGACTCATGATACGATAGCTGGTCAATGGTGACTATCTTCCCGTTATGTGGAAAAGACACCTTACGGAAGACCGCGGATGGGACAGCAGACATGGCATAGGTGTAGCTTCGCCCCAATAGGATGTTGTAGTCTAGAGGGG